>OY856186.1:30842740-31442740 GCA_963693315.1 Diogma glabrata | reverse complement strand
TCTTTCTCTTTCTAGACCCTGCTCAGATGGTGGTTCGAATTTACATTCGGTGATTTTACGTTCGTTTAGCCAAGATGGACCATGCCACCATTGATTAAGGTGGATCAGCGTTGATGGTTTGACGCCCCTTGAAACATAATCTGCAGGATTATCTTTCGTATTAAGATAGCTCCAAAATTTTCTTGGAAATTCGTCCTGAATTTGAACACATCTGTTGGCTACAAACTGCTTCCAATGGGAAGGATGTTCAGAGAGCCAAGCCAATACCACTTTTGAATCTGTCCACAACGCTGGATCTGATTGGATTCGCAAAGTGCTTTTTGTGACACTCATCAATTTGGCTAACATTTGCGCTGCACATAATTCCAGTCTAGCAATTGATGTAGGTTTGGTTGGAGCCACCTTGGATTTGGACGTCACTAAAATTGTAAAAATGTTATCATCAACAACAGTTCGAGCATAGATCACCGCGCCATATGCTCTTTCACTCGCGTCGCTAAATCCATGCAATTGTGAAGTTGAATTAAGTTTCAGGTGCCGAGGAAATTGTAATTGCTGGAATAATGAAAGCTCTTGACGGATTATTTTATAATCACCTGCTATCTCAGTTGGTAAGTCGTCATCCCAGTCTACTTTAATCAACCACAATTGCTGATAAATGATTTTGAATAATACTATCGTAGGTGATAACCATCCCAATGGTTCGTACACTTGAGCTGACTCTGACAGTAGTGTTCTCTTAGTAATTTTGTCAGAGTTTTGTAAGTTGACATTGAATGCGAAATAATCGGTATTAGGACACCACTCAAGACCCAAAACCTTTGTGGTTGAACTGTCAAACGAGTGTGGACTTCCTGTTTCCTTTTGGCACACACTTTTGCTGTTGGATTTCCATTTGTGCAATGGAAACCCGTATTTTCCCAAAATATTTATTAGTTTGTTCTTGATTTCTAGAGCACACACTTCATTTTCAGCACCAGAAATATAATCATCCACATAAAATGATTCTTTGATTTCAGCTGCAATTGTTTGATCATTTTTATAGTCATTTGCAATTTCGACTATCGTTCTTGTTGCTAAAAATGATGAGTTTGCTAGTCCAAATGTGACCGTTGTGAGTTGATAATGCTGTAATTCATCTTTTGGATCTTCACGCCATAAAAGTCGTTGATATCTTTGATCATTCTCATGAATTCTCACTTGCAAATACATCTTTTGTATATCTGCCGTTAAAGCTATTCGATGAAGACGGAATCGCATGAGTGTTTGCCATAATGTTGGTTGTATGACTGGTCCCACCAGCATTTTATCGTTTACGGAGACTCCATTTGTTGATTTACACGAGCCGTCAAAAACAATTCGCAGTTTCGTAGTTTTACGGTCCAGCTTGTACACTGAATGATGTGGTAAATAGAAAACTTCACCAGTAAAGTTAACTTCCTGCTCTGTGGTAATTCGCATGTGCCCTTTACTCAAATAATCGTGAATTCCATTAGTGAAAAGCTCTTTAAATTCTGGATTGGTTTGCATTTTTCTTTCAATCGACAAAAATCTCCTTTTAGCAATTTGGAAAGAATCGCCCAACTTTTCAGCATCTGGTTTAAAAGGAATGCGTGTTGTGAATCTACCCTCAGCAAACGTGGTGTTAGTTGCAAAAAATTCTTCAATGTATTCATCTTGAGGTGTTTTTATTGGTTGAGTATGAAGTTCTTCAATGGACCAGAATCTCATCACTATATTTTCAATTGCAGCATCCTTTTCGTTAACAGTAGCACTGTATACAGAAGATTCGGAATTTTCGTTAAGTGTGGAACCGCCCACTAAAATCCACCCAAAAATTGTATTTTGAGCTATTATTCCAGAACTCGACACATGTTGTTCAGGTTGTAATATCGAAAAACATTTGTCTGCCCCAATAAGTAAGTCACAGGACGTAGATCGTAGCAAATCGGGGTCGGCAAGTGGCAAGTTTCTGAAATCTTGCAAAATTGATTCAGCTTGTAATGGTTCGATTGAGGGTAGTTTTGGTATTATAAGCGCTGAAACGTTGATGAATTTATTCGATTGGTGAATTGATTTTATACTGAGATCAACTATTCCTTTTGCTTTGAAGGTATGACCACTAATTCCACTGATGTGAATGTTTGTAGATTTGCGTGGTAAAGAAAGGCTTCGTGAACATTTTTCTGATATTAACGAGTTTTGAGCACCCGAATCGATCAAAGCTCTGAAGTGTTGGTAATGGCCCGATGTATCTTTGATTTGAATTTTCAATGTTGGTAGAATTGCTTGCTGCTTGAGGCCTTGAGATGGTGACAAACATATTTGTGAAGTTGATTCTGTCTGAACTTCAGTTTTTGTTTCCTCTTCGTTGGTTTGTGGAATATCATCCATATGGAGCATGGTATGATGCTTACGTTTACATTTTTTACATCTATATATAGAGTTACACTTTGTTGCTTGGTGATTACTATGAAGGCAGTTGAAACAGAGTCGATGTTCTGCAACGAAACCCCGTCTATCCCGTACAGCCAAGTCAAAAAATTCTTTGCATTCATATAAAAGATGATCATCACTACATTTGGAACACGATTTTGATGATGTTGTGTTAGTGTGCATGACCCTTGATTTAGAGGATGAGCTAGATTTTAAAGAGCTGCAATAGGAAACCTCCATATTATTTCCTCGCTTAGCCAAGAATCTCAAAAATTGATCTATTGTTGGAAAGTCCTCGTTTTCAGTTTCATTGGCCCATGCTAGACGCGTAGTAATTTCCAATTTGTTTAGCAAAATCAAAACTAACCACGGATCACGAGATTCAGCTGCAGCTCCCATTGTATTCACACCGTTCAAAATTTCCATAGATGTATCATACATCTGATGAAGTGTAGTCGAAGTAGGATTAGAAATGCAAGGTTGTTCGAAGAATCGCTTGATGTAAGACGTGAGTAGCTGCTTGTTTCTACCAAATCGTTCATCAAGTGGAGCCAGTGTGGTTTCATTGTTCGCTTCAACAATTTCGACGTGTTTTATTAAATTATATGCCTTTTCTTTACAAAGACCTTTTAAGATTTGTAATTTTCGAACAATAGAAATGTTGTCATTCACGTGTACAATTGATTGAAATAAACTTCGAAATAATTGATATTCAGAGTAATTGTTCCCATCGAAAGATGGAATTTTTTGACCTTGTCCATAGAGCTCTTGATCACGTTTTGTAGAATTTAATAATTGTTTCAAAACTTCCGTTTGATTTTCACATAATTCGGAAAAACTATCATTATTTTGGTTGCCTCTGGTTGCCGTTAGTAAATGGTGCAACGGTAAAATTTTTTTCCTGGAAGAATTGTAGAGTGCATACATGTCGTCAAAGGACTTTTCATTATCATCATTAACTGTCGCAATACGTTCTAATTCAAGACATTCTTTGTATGTTGCGTCGAGAATTGCCATTTGTGCTACAAGGTCCTCAAATCTTGTATCTTGGTTGTATGTTTTGATGGTTGAGTAACATTCCATGAGTGTCTTTTTCAATCGCCTAAATGCCCGTTCATCCGCCATTTTTACTTGACCTTGATGATGTATGATGATGTGATGACGTATTACAAAAGATGATTTTCTAAAAAATTTTATACACACAGCAAAACTCCTTATAATTTTTTTTGTATTTTATTCTACGTTACGTACCATATATCTGATACGATAGTGTAAGTAACGTATCAGATGTCCATAGGTAAAGGCCTATTTTTTATGCTGGAACCACCGGTGACGATGAATGAAATTATGTACGGAAGCCGCGAGTCCACTTGATCCGATTTACAGCAAATTGATTGTTTGTATAATGTATTCTTCGCAGGTTCGCTATTGTTCTTGATTCGCTATTTATTGCAAAGATTCGCTGGTTTGCAATAAATTAATCTCTGATTCATGAATTTCACCAAATAAATCACTTTATTCGACTCGACAAGGACCATGTGTTTCTTCACAAAAAAGGTTTGATTTGCTCGCAACAAAATTTTATTTTCTATTAAACTAATTGACATTTCATATTTTTTTTTATAGCTGGTATAGGTGAATATAATATTAAACATAATCTGACATCTATTAGAAATAAATATAAACACTAAACATTTCGTTAAATTAATCTATATAATTTTTACTCTAAGTATCTATTGTGAATTAACAGCTGCTTCAACAGGTTGAACATTTGATCATCGATAGAGAAGCACACAAGGCTATGAGTTTTTATATGAAAGTGCCTAGATTAACCATAAATGGGATTTGCGGGTACACGGGTAAACAGGTACACTGGTATACAAGTGCACAGGTACAAGGGTACACGGGTACACGGGTAGATGAGTACATGGGTACCTGTTTAATAATGTACCCATGTAGATGTGTACCCTTGCCTCGTATACTCGTGTACCTGTTTGCCTGTGGACCCATGGACCCGGGTACCCGTGTACCCCTTTATGGTTAATTTCGACTCTTTCTTTTAAACGCGTCATGAACGGCTCTTAATATCTCCTTTTAACAAACAATACATTTCGAAGTACATGAACTCCTATTACACATCTTAAACTTTGCGCTGTAAGTGTGGAGGTGGATAATTTTCACCTACGATCGTTTTCATACAAAAACTCTTGTTTGCCAAAATATTTGTTGTTTAACAATTAAATATTCATTAGATTACCTATTAATATAAAATTCACCTAATATTCAATTTGACTTGGCAATAAAAAAGTAAATGTATCCACATAAAATATAAATTAATTAATAATAATTAATACAATAAAGTTAATTTATAATTTTATTATTGTATTGTAGATTAACAAAAAAATAACAAACGTAAATTAATTTAATTTTTGGTTAGTGTATTTTTCTTATGAAATGTTTGCACTTCTTGTATATTAATACATTAATTGACATACGAATGCTAATATTAAAAATTATTTTGTTTACAAAATGATAATTTTTCTATTCTAATTAAAAATATAAATAAAAAATTAATTAATAAACGTTTTGTATTTTTGAGTTTACTTTAAATATTAACTTGTTGGTTTATTGTTTGCATAGAATCTGAATTAAAGAAAAACATTTTCGTGCGCTTGATCGAAACCCATTTAATCTAATAACTGATTCTTTAATCTGATCAAAATCTGTCATTGATTCCAAATTTAATTAACTGGAGTAGTTCACTCAAATTATTATGATCATGATCACAATGCGCTTAATAGTAAATCCAATATAATTTAAATTTAGATCTTATTGTTTTTTTTTTGTTCATTTTAATCTTTAATTAGACGATATTTCAATTTTTAAAGTTTATTGTGTAAATTAAATTATTTTTGTAAGATTAAACGTAGGTTTTGTCGCTTTTGTTTGTTTGATAAAAACTTTAGGTAAATATCATTTATGGCGTAGCGATAGTTGGAAATTTATCATGTAACAAAAACAATATCACAATACTATAGCTAACATTTTAGATTAAATTTACTTTACGTTAGAAAAACGATTATAAAGATTAAACATGTAAGCGGTAGTATTAAGCCGCTCGGTAGGGTAAAGAATACAATATGAAGTGGTGATGACTTATGTTATAAATATCTGCACTAAAAGAAATAAACAATACAATTGACTATTCAAATATACAAACGCGCAACAAGACGAGAAATTTTAAAATGCAGATATAAACTTCAGAACAGAGGCGTAGCTAGGGGGGGGGCGGGTGGGGCGGTCCGCCCCGGGTGTCACCCGTTTCGGGGTGACACCCGACCGTAAAAAAACTTAAACAAACCATCACAATGGTTTTCAACGTTTCAATCGTTTTCAACGATCAATCACATAGAAACCATTTAAGCCAGGTTATCCATTTAATTATGATTTATAAATTGTGATAACTTATAATGTGTCCTATAAATGTGTCCTATTGGTTCAAAAAGCATCTATTCTGCTTTTCAACATTTTTGAGTTATTACGTAAAATAAAATTTCAACAATATGTGTGTATTTCTTATTTTTTTAATCGAACCAACATGTTGAGCATTGAATACCATCACCACAATTACTCAATAGCTTTGAATATTCATTCCTATAGATACCATATTAACCGTTTTCTTTTACGGTAAATTATTTAGTATGCAAGAATGATTCTTTAACGAGCAGGTCTGAAAACACATATGCTGAATAATGTTTAGGAAAAGTGGTCTCCGTCGATAATGTGGCACCCTGTGTCGATAGGGTGGCACCCTTGAGTTTTGTTCTATTCCAAAATTATGTCTCTATTCCAAAATTATTGCTAAAATATCAGCTTAAACTTACTACCTAATATGTTTTACATTTCAAACAAATTAATTGCAAACACCTAAGGAAACTAATAAACAATCAAATCACCATGTTTGTAAATAATCTCAAATTAATTTTTTTTCCTTTATCTTGAAACTCGTAAATTGGAATGGATCGTTTTCTAAAGGACACAAAAATAATTACTGTGGAATAAAATGGTAGTTATTCAATTACTATAGTGTTATAGTAATTTTTTATAGGTATAGATCAGTGATCGCAAATACGTGGCACGGGTGCCAAACTTGGCACGTTTGAAAATTTGTCTGGCACGGCAAACATTCTGAAATTGTGTCCAAAATTGTCCTTAAATTCGCGTTTTAGGAATCATAATAAAGAAAAGATGCTCAGATATTTTGTAATAATTTAAATATTACTGTCAGTCCCGTAAAAGACGGTAAAAATAGCATGGAACCTCCGAATTCTTTAAATCATCATCGATTTGCCTGAAATGCTTGAATCAATTTGCCTAAAAATAAACTCATTACACCCTCCCAGCCTCCAAAAATTACCCCTTATTGTCATAACTTATTAAGCTACAAATTAAATTTTAACAAATCGAAATAAAGATCACCACCACATATCTCAACCCTTAAAAACCACCCACTATTATGATTACATTAAAAAAAGTTATTATGGGCGACAAATTTATTTTCTTTTTAAATTAACTTCATTAAATTTAAATGTTTTTTCATTAATATTTAGCACATGGAATCCTATAATGACTGTCAATCTCCCCCTTTTCTTGATCTAAAATCGGAGCACTATTATGAACGATTTTGCCTCCACTTCAAATTGCGTTGCAAAAAAGCCCAACTTTTCGACAGATACATAATGCACCACATCCTTTTTTGCAATTACAGAAAATCATTTTTAAAACGTTTTTTCCGCATGAATTTTTTGCATTCTGATGGGCTGGGCATTCTTATGAGGTAAACTTTTGTGAACGACGGTTTATTTCTACCGCCTTCATACTTTGTTCATAATAACCATCAAATACAACAACAGTAATATTATTACAGAAATTTCTTCTCAAATAATAGATGTATTCCCGAAAAAAACTGTTGTAAATGTGCCATTTAATTTTATACAAAAGCATATTTCTAAAAGGATTATGAACATGAAACGCAATCAAATAAAATTACTAAATAGTAAATATACCAAATCTTCTATTAATATTGATGCCGCAAGCTTTAAAGTAACAAGAGATATTGCCACACATGGCAAAGTATTCACGGATTTGTTTAATCAATTCTTTAAAGTTGTGGTGAAACACTTTTCGAAAATTTGGAAAGCACAGATAAAACTCCCACCCGTAGCCAAAGTATACAGTTAAGTGCAAATACCGTAAGTGATTTTAAAAATTTTATAAAAATACGTGAAAATATTTTTAAACAGTTAAAATCTAATATTCATGCGGTTTAAGTGTTTGCATTGGCAGTTGAATAGAGTACAGATATTAACTCCGATGCCAGACTGACAATTTCTTTGCGTTGTGCTACAGTTGGGAAAATACGACAAATTCAGAAACTCAGAAACAAAACTAGAAATTTTGCAGGGACGAATTTTTATTTACACATTTTACGTACGTGAAATTGTCTCCCTCGACGCTTACGCGTCTCGTGAACAAAAGTGTCACTCACGAAAAAGCAACGTTTTCATCTCTTGTAGCAAAATGTACTATTTCATAATTGGATTGGCACGCAAATATAGCGATCATTGGAAAAAAAATTGTTTCGGCACGCCAATAAAATTCAGTTGCGAACCCTGGTATAGATACATACTCATCCTGTTTGTTTTCAGTTTTATAATATTAATGATAAAATTTAATAAGACAAAAATATTTAATAACATTGCAATATTGCAATAAAGAAATCATTTGTCAAATACATAAGTGTATTGCTTTGGCAAAATAAAAAAAAATTGAATTTATGTTAATCAAATCCATTTTTTAATTGTGATACATAAGAAGATATGGGACTAATTGGACAAAATCTGGGATTAATTTCAATTTAGTCAATTATATGATGGATATGATTCCGGATTTTGGACATCTGTCCAATATGAATTTAAAAGGAAGTACACATTGTACAAAACCTGGGCATCATTGGATTTTTGTCCGTTGTCTGGAATAAAACGTACCTCTAATAATTTCGAATTGTAATTGGATTTTTTCTGCGATATTCGTCTTACTGATTTTAAATGGTAGCATTTTGAACATTTTACATAGAAGGTTTTATAAGATATATTTCGTTTATGTTCTTGACTGTATTATAAGAAGAGTATATTAGTAGAAAAACGAAATTTCTAAACGAATTTTAGGTTTTTGGGCATATTACCATTATTGAGGATGAAGACTGACTTTAGTTTTTTCAATTCGTTTTAATTGTAAGTTAAAAATACATAATGCCAATTTTCACGAACTTTACATTTATGTATTTTAATTTGATTGAAAAACGGTTTCGCAATTTTTAGAATAAACCAATTTTAAAAAGCGGAAAACTTTGGAAACGAGGTTCATAAAACGATAGAAGACGCAGTCTTGCTATTAATAGATAATGAAAAAAAGAAGTGGAAACTTCTTTTATCCAGATTATTGCATATAACTTTGTTTTTATTTAAAGAAAACCTTGCATTTCGTGGATATGATGAAGGAAAAAGCCTTTAAATAAAGGCAATTTCTTAGAACTAATCAAACTACTGTCAAAGTATGATGTAGTATTAAAAGAACACATCTTGTATTAAATATTTAAAAGAATATAAATATTTTGGAATTATATTTGATAGCACACCTGACATTTCATATATTGATCAAATGTCAGAAGTGATTCGTTATGTGAAAATTGATGATAGAAAAGTGGAAATCAAAGAAGTATTCCTTGGACTTTTTCCTTTACATGGAAAAAAAGCCGCTGCTTTAAGCGATGAAATTCTTAAAAATCTTGAAAATGACGGTTGAATTGTCGTTCCCAAGGTTATGATAATGCAGCTGTTATAATGGTATACATGCAGGAGTGCAAGCTATTATTAAAGCAAAAAACAACAAAACAATATTTGTTGGTGTATAGATCATTCAATTAATTTATGCGACCAACACTCATTTGCACAAAATGTAGCTTTTGTAACATTTTTCGGAACATTGGAATTTTTACATTTTTTCTGCTTCGACTAGCTGCTAGGAAGTACTTGTTAAACACAGCAAAGCAACTTTTAAAAGACTTTCAACAACGCGTTGGGATGCTCATTATGCTTCAGTTAAAGTATTGGATGAACATTTTAATGGGATTGTGGCTGCAATTGAGAAATTAAGTGATCAACAAGAAAATGTAGACACTAGAGGCGCTGCACAGAACTTTATGCGTGGTGATTGTGTATGATTTTACATTTCTTTGCTATCTTTTGTTTTGGTTTTGTTTTAAGGCGAATAAACAGTGCTTGGATTGTATTGCAAAGCACAAGCTTGAATATTGATCAATTAGTTATAAAAATACAGTCACTTCGTCTTTATATTGAAGAAAAACCTATAGTCATATTGTAGAAGAGGCAATAGATTTTGCTGTGAAAAAATCGGAGTACTACGACGATTCAATGTTGAACTCCGAACAAGAATAACGTCAGTCCAAGATGTAGCTTCATTGTTCGAGGTTGTGCTGACAAACACTGGGCTTTTGACGAACAGTGAAGAGTTGGAGTTATCTGAATCAAAATTTACCGGTTTTTATGATGAGGTATCAGAAACAGAACTCGTCATAGAGATGCTAAGGTTGAGAAGGCATTTAAAAGCGGCCAATGTAACAGTTGCTAACTGGGTGTGCCTAGACTTTTTGAAATTCAACGTGGAATGGGATTTTACAGAATCTCTTCCAAGTCTTATGGTCGCACTAAAGTTATTTATGACTATTTGCGTATCAGTGGCTTCGAGTGAGAGGAGTTTCAGCAAATTAAAATTAATTAAAAATTACATGGTGGCAACAATGACCCAAACGAGGCTTAGCAATCTTGGCATATTAACATTAGAACATGATGCAACACAAAATATAAATTTTGAAGATGTGATTTCTAAGTTGGCTGCTGTTAAAGCTAGAAAGAAGAGATTAAAAAAGGTGACCAGACGTCCCGATTTTTGCGGGGCAGTCCCGATTTTTAACAATTTGTTCCCGCGTCCCGCTTCATTTTAAAAATGTCCCGATTTAAAAAAAAAACAGAATTTCGTTATTTAAATGAAAAAAGAATTTCGTTACTCAAAATTAAATTTAGGCAATTTATTTACGCTAAATAATTTAAAAGTAAATAAATAGTACATTATTTAATTAGGAGCTAAAGTGATACTTTTTGTGTTGAGTCTATAGTTTGACGGCCGACCGCAGGGAGGCCGACAATTATAGACGAAACACAAAAAGTCACTTTAGCTCCGAATTAAATACACTATTTTTTCGGCAAACGTTTAAATTTTTTATAAATATGAAATTAATACATCAAACTTTTTATAAATATGAATTTGTATCGTCATAATTACTTCCAAAAAAGAGAAAAAAACATTTAAATTTGTATGAATAAAATTTTTTTATCAAAGCAGCCTTTTCAAAATTTCATAATATGAGAATCAACTTATTTTTTGTTGTCATGGTTATACAATATGTTTGAAAAAATAACAAACTAACAAATAACAAATGCTACTTAACAGCCTCCGTAATATAAAATAAAAATGGCGTTACTTTTGCTGTCGCTAGACGTTACTTTTGCTGTCAGGCTAAAAAGTAAAACTTTAGCTAACTCCCTAGCGGCAGTAAAGTTAAACCTTACAGCCGTTTGCCTTGAAAAAATAATTTCTTGTACATATTTAAAAAAAATATAATATTGGGGATTTTTTGAGATCAATTGAACTCAAGTAAGTAAAGAAGCAATTAAAATGTTTTCAATTCAAAGGTATGGTGGGAAGTTTCTCAGAAAAAAACTCCACTTCGCATTTCTCGTGTTTTGGATGAATTCGAACCTTCCCCCTCAGTGCTTGGTTCGAATCCTTAGGCCGACACGCTATCGATTACGCCGTTGAGGTGATGATAATTTCGAAGTTGAAACTTCTGCATCACTTATTTAATTTACTTAAGTTGAATTTTAAGTTGACTCCATATTATGGAAATGTTTTACATATTACAATATAATTTTTTCGTTCTATGAAAATTTTTTTGCTTTATATTGATCCCCCCCCCCCACGTTTATTGGTTTTTATTAATATTGACAGTTTTCATTCTTGGGGTGACACCACAATATCCGCCCCGGGTGCCACCCATGCTAGCTACGCCACTGCTTCAGAATATAAAAGATCTAATACAAGATCTAGATAACGTCCCATATAAAGGAGACTATGTCAAAATTCAATCAGAACTACTACTATGTAGAGGGTGGATTCGAAGAATTTGTGTGTCTCGAATGGTAAAAGACAGCATTTAAGGTTTACAGGAAATTTTCGTAGGGCCAAGTGCGTGCCTCAATAAGTGGCACTGTAATGGGTTTGGTGAATCTGGAGACTAAGATCTTAATAAAACCTTGTCAAACATTTCAATTGAAGGTCCAAAAGAAGACGATGCTGATTTTTTTTTACATTTATTTATTTATTTTATTTATTCAAAACAAAGTAAGGATAAAGCATGGCTTATCTATCCTATAAAGTACAATTGACATTTTAAATATTACACATTAATATTACATGACTAAAAATTATTTTTAACATAATCGAACACAAGAGATTTAAATTTAATAAGTGGTTTAGCATTTCTTACCTCAACAGGAACTCTATTCCAAATACTGAATGAAGTGAAGAGGGGTGACTTATTATAGATATTAGTATAGTTAAGGGACAGGCATATATTGCCATTCCGAATCGAACATACCTTGATTTTCTCAAATAAATATATTGGAACCCGATTGTTCATAATTTTGTAGAGAAATAGTAGCGCTCTAAAATAAAAGAACTGCATCATCGTGCAGCCGAAGAATTCGAGAAATAAGGCCGAAATGTGGTCACATATCTCACAATATTATTTAACGTAACCTGCATAATATCTCTGGAGGTAGAATCGCAACTTATGTAGAGAAATTCACAATATAGAATGTGGGGTATTACTAACGTTTTTGCTAACAATATTCTGATGGTTTTGGGGCAAATATTCTTGTGAAGTCTTAAGCCGTATAATATTGAATTAATTTTGTTACATACGTTGACAACTTGGGAGTCCCACGTGAACTTGCTGTTTATACAGATTCCAAGGTTGTTAATAACATTCAGAAATGGAATTTTCACATTATCGATAATATATATCCGGTACAACTGGAAATGTTCTTTTTGAAATGAAAATCGCTTGCGTTTTTCTAATGTTCAATGAGATACCATTAGATTTGGACCAGCCTAAAATATTGGAAAGGTCAGAATTAAGCTTATTGAAAGTTTCATAAATATTAGTACTAGTACCGCCGAGATATAACTGACAATCATCGGCATACATAAGGAATTTACAATGTGTCATTACTTGTGCGAGGTCATTAATGAAAAGTGAAAATAATATAGGACCGAGTATGGTTCCCTGAAACACCCCAGCTAGAATGCGTTCAGGGTTAGATTCCTTGCCATTTATGCTGACCTTTTGATATCTATCAGACAAATAACTGAACATCAGTTTAATAGCTGTGGTGTCAAAATTAAAAAAAAGCATTAACTTTTGTAATAATAAGAAATGAACTAACGAATCAAATGCCTTTGAGAAATCCAACAAAATTAGAACGACAAAGGCTCCTTTTTGATCAAGGTGACGCGCTAAATCATCAACAACATGCAACAAGGCAGTCGCTGTACTGTGATTATTGCGAAATCCAGACTGATATTGATTTAGATACTTGAACTTTTCTATATGCTGAATTATTTGATCTCGAATAATGATCTCAAAAACTTTAGACAAGATCGAAACCATACTGATTGGTCTAAGATTATCAAGAGAATCTCTTCCCTTCTTTTTTAAAACTGGGATAACTATGTTCATCTTCCAAATATCCGGAAATTCGGAACGCATAATGCAATTATTAATAAGATATGTCAAGGGAGATACAATGTAGGGCAAAATAAACTTCAAGAATTTCAAATTGATTAAATCGTGGCCAGGTGAATTGGACTTTATCTCATATATTGCCTTGAAAATGTCACATTCATTTACACTACAGAATGACAAATAAGTTTGATCAGTAGTTAATACCTCACCAACGTTAGGTAAAGGTATAACTACAGGAGCTGGGGTTATATTGCAAAAATAACTGTTAATGATTGTTGGGTCAATGTCAGTTGAACCATCAAACTTACTTTTGCCGATTCCGATACTGTTGATATTATTCCATATTTTTTTCATAGTTTGCTTGCTGTTCCCAAAAAAGTAATTTTGTTTCGCACTTCGAATCAAACTGGTTACCACATTGCGCTCACTGCGATATAATTCAAGGAATTTTAAATCTCTTGTTTTTTTATACTAAGCAAATAAACGATCCCGCCTACACATACGTTGTAAAATATTAATATTAATCCACGGAGCTGTAGATTGATTATCTACTATCCGCTTCACAGGAACGCAATTGTTATGAGCATGGTAAAGATGATCATATAGAAAGTAAAACAATGTATTGATATCATCAGTTGAATGCAAGAAACTCCAATTGACTTCAGAGAAATAGTTCATGATCATTTCAGCATCCAAATGACTATAATCGTAAACCAGCTTGTACTCAGTATCGACGCGCTTAGACTTTACTTTATACGACATAATAAGTAAATCATGATCAGAAATATCTGGAAGCGTGTATTGACTAGATCGACGAATCCTAAATTGCTCCGCTTCAGCAATAATACATTGGTCAAGCCAAGCTTCCCCCCGAGTAGGTGAAAATGGGACAGAGATTAAGTGGTTAACTCTTAGCAAGTTATGGAACTTATGAGAATCATCGACAATATTAAAATTTAAATCACAGCCAATTATAAAATTACTGTAGTTAAGGATATATGAGGATAGAAGATCCTGAAAATCATTTAAGTCAGCCATTAAAGCGGCTGGAGGGTTATAACCCACCACTATCAAAATACTCATGGATGGAAGTATCATTTCAGCCATCAGTACTTCAGTTTTACCATGGATTGAAGAATGAATTACTTTAGGTTTATAACAATTTTTGTAGTAAATGCAAACACCACCACCTGTCTTATGCGTTCTATCAAATATCAGGATTTTATATCCGTTCAACGCAACAGATTGATCATTAATTTTACTGGTGAGCCATGTTTCTGCAACACACAATACATCAAGCTCTTTGGTTCTGAGAAAAATTCTGAGTTTGTCGATATGGCAAAATATTCTTCGAGCATTGATGAAACCAAAGTTTATACATGTATCATCCCGATTCACAACATGTTTCCGTGACAATAATCGATTCAAGGACGAGTTCCTGTTGATGTTGAAATGCGTAAATGACCTAAAATATAAAAAAACATTTAAACATAAGAAATAAAAATTATAAAATTTTAAATAGACTTCCGTTGAATTGGAACGTTGATTGCTGGTAAGTGAGTGGTTATCCTGGTAAAGACGCGGTGGTAGGAAACGTTCGTGAGTGGCGAAAGGTAATAAATGGTTTGATGCAACATTCAAGCGGCCATATATCGCCAACATAAGCTCTATCATACAATGCAGGATCCAGGCCGACCTTAAATGAGATAAAATTCAATCTGCTCCTATCAGCATTCTTTGACACTAATTCATGGCATTCAATGTCTTCAGCAGAGATCTGCAACTTGTTGACAATATGGTTTTTGATATCACTGCTAGTTGTTGTTGGTTTAAAATTTGAGACATGCAGGTATTTTTTCGGTTTGACCATCAACAATTCGGTATTCGATGAGTCATTTCCCACTATCACTGTTTGTTGGCGGTCAAAATTTATAGCTTGAGAGCTGGTATCAGTTTGTGATGATGTCGGATGATTTGCTACCGAGCCCAGAAACTGCGTTGACGATAATAACTGGAAGTTGGCAAATAGTTTTGATAATATGGTGGTAACCTCGCTTAGTTGCGTCATCAATGCTTGCATAGTTTGTTGGAGCATCCCATGTTTTGTTAAGCAGTCATCACAAACAAATCGAACATTTGCCGTGTTGTTACATAATTTCGCGGTTGCATTAGATAAGTTCGAGCAAGTGTAATGTAGCATTTTACCACAGTCACCAAAACATTTCAAGATATTATTGTCACTAAATTTTGCATCACACTTATGGCATTTACTGTTGTTGCTCATTATAAATAATTGAATATACGAAATATATATTTCACTACACCAGCAGGTAATACTAAAAATTTTATTTGAATGACTAACACCAAAAGACTGGTTAATGCACACACACGAAAAATTACATAAAATGTTTACTGTATTCACATACGAGAAATTACATAAAATGTTTACTGTATTAATAAATCCGTTATGTTATTCACCAATTAGTTTTACGTTTCATAAAAAATAGTAATTTTCAGCTAGAGCTAATATATTATAACAATTAACTTAAAAGTTTATAGTTCAAGAACCAAAATAAATTAAAAACAACTTTAGGCTTAAATTATGAATCCACTTATAATAATTAAAAATTTTAAATTAATTCTTTTTAAAGCAAAATAAAACACGTCTGTATCAAACGAGTGATTATAACAAACTAAGAGGAAAACTGGAGAATCCAACGAAACATGATTCGGACAAAGCTACGTTATCTCGTACCGTAGCTCCACCAGCTGCGATTAAGTTCTCAAAAAGTCAGAAATTGATACTTCGGTTAAATCTTCAAACTCCCGTTAATACACCTTTTCCGTTCTAGAGACACAAAATATGCCGGTACAATCTTCCAGTGTAACAGCTATGGAAAATAAATAGTTAGGGTAATTACCGCAGCTTTTTCAGAATCGGTTGGAACTTGGAACCACTATCCTTAGAACCTCAAATAAAACATGTACAAGGTCAGGAACTACCAATATGGACATTGGACATAGTCACAGAAACATACCCTTAAATCCAGTTTCTGCGACTTCAAAAGTCAGGTGCTTTATTCCACCAACTACCGCGCAGATGATTTCAGAGGAACCAATCATTTGTCTAAAAATATGTGCAAATCGAGTTTGGCATGCCAACTTAATCAACAAGCTCGTTGCGTACGGTTTTCATCCCAATGTTGTGAAGCTGATTCAAAATTTTCTATCCGACCGATACATTTCGGTAACCTTAGACGGATATTCTTCTGAGTCTAAACTAATTAACGCTGGTGTACCCCAAGGCTCAGTATTGTCCCCAACCCTATTTTTGATTTATATCAACGAATTGTTGAAAATCACCAGCAACCCAATAAATAGTTTTGCAGATGATAGTACTCTGCACAAGTCGTTCGAGCCCCTTCCTTCAAAAGGTAAAATGCACGAACGAATTAATCCTGCCCGGAGAGACGCTGCCATAAACGTGAACAAAGACCTGAATAAAGTCGCCGACTGGGGTGACCAAAACCTTGTCAATTTCAACTCCACCAAAACACAGCTGTTGATTGTTTCCAGATTAAAGACCGAGTTCCCCAAAGATATTTTATTTAGTATGTGTGATGAACCAATAGGTGAATGTAAAAACATTCGTTTATTGGGTGTCACAGTTTTAAATGACCTACTCTGGAACGATCATGTAATGGCGATGGCAAAAAGCGCGTCTAAAAAACTCGGCCTCCTAAATAGATGCAAAAAATTTTTCACTCCATACCAATTGCTCCATGTTTATAAGTCCTATATTCGTCCCTGTATGGAGTACTGCTGTCAAGTTTGAGGTGCTGCCTCTGTTTCCATCTTGGCCCTCTTGGACTCTGTTCAAAAGCGAGCTATACGAATTGTAGGTGATCGAACTTTGACATCAAAACTTGATTCCCTACAACATCGTCGCACTGTTGCTGACCTCGTTGTTTTTTACAAATATCGTCATCAGCAGTGCTCAGATGAAATCAGCGGCATCATGCCTCAAACTTATTCTTACCCCCGTTCCACTCGGCAATCGGCTGCCGCAACCAGTGAAACGGTAAAGATCCCGCGCTGTCATACTGGCAGATCGCAGAGAGACTTCTTTGTCCGAACTGCGTACAAATGGAATAGTTTGCCGGAACACTTAGTCTCAGGTGGTTTCAACCCACAGATGTTTAAAAAAAGCGTTAATCTACACCTCAGAACGCCAGTTGTTGTGGGACCCAGGTCTAGACCTAGGTCTTAAAAGGTATTTATGTGTTGTTGTGACACATATTCTAAACCCTATTACACAACACATTTTATTAAAAAAAAAAAAAAAAAAAAAAATGAAATCTAATCTATCCTTTGATGGTTCAAGTACTGAGAAAACGGATATAGAAAGATTGTTGTATCGAGTCGAACAACCTGCGTTACGTTATAATGTTTCGCAGGTTTGTTTGGTAGAGGAATTTGTTACGAAGTAGCCTGGTGATCAACGAAGCAGTTGTGTAATTCCCTGATTTATAGATTCACTGCTTTCTCACGTGCTTCGGATTTGTATTCGCGGAGGCTTTCATAATTGTTTTCATTTTTTTTCATACATTTTTTCTTAAACTCAAATCTTAATTGTCACCTACAATGGTTTCCGTAAAACAAAGATTGTTCTAAAACCGTTGTGTAATATTTTCCAATGTGATTTCCAGTATTCAGTTTGTATTCGTTGATCACTATACAAGTTGACATAAAGCAGTTGTAAATATCATTATTTTCCAATCTTATTAAACAATCGTTTTATAATCCATGTTTCAATTTTTTTAAATATTCTACAATTTTAGTACAGCTTGGAGTCTTCACTCTTTATTAGTACACATATTTATCGAACGAGATTGTCCAATAAACAAACATTTTTTTTTGTTTTATTGATTTGTGATGTAAAAACTAAAAACTAAAAACAAAATGTGACTTTGAATTATAAATACGTGGTGGAAGACAAAGTTTGGCTCTCAGTCTATTTTCTATTCTCACAGTGGATTTTCTGTCTGGTTAGACAAAAGCTGTGATTAATTTTGACGTCGGTGATTTTGTATTTTGACTAACCGATGAGTTGGCAAGATTTTATTTTTGGTTTTTTTTTGTAGCTAGCTATATTATGACTATGCAAAAACCAAATTATTAAAAACCGAAACCATGAAATTTCTTTTTGTGAATACCCGGGAAAAAATACAGAGATCTGCGTCAGTAGATCTGCGTAGATCTGCATTTTGGAACATATCTACAACGATCTGCGCAGATCTCTTTAGATCAAAACAGATCTGTATAGATATGTTCCAAAATGCGGATCTTCTTGGATCTACACAGATCTTCTTTGATACATTTAGATCTGCTTCGATCTATCAAGATCTTATTTGATCTAACAAGATACCATTTATTAAAAATAAACTTTATAAAAAAATAGAACCGACTTCAGAAAAAACAAAAGAGGCACAAAAAAGTGGAAAATAATTCAACTATGCTAACTAGTTATGAAAATAACTCAATTAAATATGCAAAGATATATAATCGTCACATCCCGGGAAAAAATAAAGAGATCAAAAAAGATCTGATTAGATCTCTTTTGATCAAATTAGATCTTGTGAGATCTTGGTTTTGAGTCAAAAAAATGAGAGTTGGATCTTTTCAGATCTAAAGAGATCTCCTTAGATCAAGGTAGATCTTCAAAGATCAAAGAAAAGAATTAGCGTTTGATCTTTGAAGATCTACAAAGATCTGAAAAGATCTCTTCAAATCTTGATAGATCTTCAAATATCAATGTAAAAATTTGCGTTTGATCTTTGATGATCTACCAAGATTTAAAAAGATCTCTTCTGATCTTTGAAGATCTACCACGATTTACTGAGATCTCAGATCTGCAAAAATATGCAAATAGAAAAAAAAGTTTACAAAAATATTGTTCAGATCTAAGGAGATCTCTGCCAATTTTCTAACAACTTAACAGAGCTTATATTTATTTGCAAGTGATTATATTTATATTTCTTTTTATTTGCATTTATTTGTTTGCATATAAGTTTCGATTATATATCTTTGCATAATTGAGTTATTTTCATAACAAGTTAGCATAATTGAGCTATTTTCCACTTTTTTGTGCCTCTTTTGTTTTTTCTGAAGTCGGTTCTATTTTTTTTTAAAAGTTTATTTTTAATAAATGGGATCTTGTTAGATCAAATAAGATCTTGATAGATCGAAGCAGATCTAAATGTATCAAAGAAGATCTGCGTAGATCCAAGAAGATCCGCATTTTGGAACATATCTATACAGATCTGTTTTGATCTAAGGAGATCTGTGTAGATCGTTGTAGATATGTTCCAAAATGCAGATCTGATAAGATCTCTTCAGATCTCTGTATTTTTTCCCGGGATGTAAATAAATATTTAGTTGTTCGAAAATATGCAGACCCCGGGAAAAAATAGAGAGATCAAAAAAGATCTAATTAGATCTCTTTTGATCAAATTAGATCTAATGAGATCTTTGTTTTGACTGAAAAAAATGAGAGTTTGATCTTTTCAGATCTAAAGAGATCTCTTTAGATCAAAGTAAATCTTCAACGATCAAAGAAAAGAATTAGCGTTTGATCTTTGAAGATCTACAAAGATCTGAAAACGATCTCTTCAAATCTTGATAGATCTTCAAAAATCAACGTAAAAATTTGAGTTTTATCTTTGATGATCTACCAAGATTTAAAGAGATTTCTTCAGATCTACAAAGGTCAAACACTAGTTTTTATCTTTGATCTTTGAAGATCTACCACGATTTACAGATATCTCTTCAGATCTGCAAAAATGTGAAAATAGTAAAAACAGTTTACAAAAATATTGTTCAGATCTAAAGAGATCTCTGCCAATTTTCTAACAACTTAACAGTTTATTTTTATTTGAATGTGATTTTATTTATATTTATTTGCATTTATTTGTTTGAATATAAGTTTCCATGATATATCTGATGAAAAACGTGATGTACGCAGGTGAAAAAGTCGAAATTTGAACTTGACCATTTTTGATTTTCCTGAAACTTGACGTGTAAGTAGTATAGACAAAATAAAAAATACTACTTATTTTAAAATTTTTTTAAAGTGCATAGTTTGAGCACCCCAACATGCATGAAAAATGAAAATTCTGCCTATCCGATGTAACTTTGAAATTGCTCAAGAACGGCTATACCGATTTCATCAAACTTTTTTTGTTTGATAGATGATTAGTTAGTCGTTTGAAAAAAAACTAATTTATTGTTTTTATAATTAATTTTTAAATGAAAATATTAAAAAAACATTTTTAAAGATAGCGCTAGGGTCGAAGATCAATTGGAATTAAATTAATTTTTTTTCTGAAAATAGTTCTATCCTTACAATAAAATATATCAAACTAGCAGGACCCGGCATGCTTTGCTACGATACATAAAGTTTTTGTGCAGACATTTTGTTAACATAGGAGCAATGATTTCAAAAAGTGATAATGAGAAATGATTGCGTAATTTTTAATTTTTCTTTTTAAAAGTGTGAATGAAAAATAATCAGCATTCTAACTGATCAGCTCGGATATATGAAAACTTAGCGATCTGCCAATATGTTTTCAAGTAAGCAATAAAACAATTTAGATGACTTGTTGAATATTAGTGGTGTGTCATCTCTATATAAAACGTTATACAGAACAAAAATAGATTCACAAATGTTCACAGTGCTCTTGAATTGTATTTGTTTTCGACGCGAAACACACAAAAACTGTCCTAAAGAAGTTTTTCTGAGAGAAAATGAAAAATGCTTTCAAATTACAAAGCTCAAGTGAATTACAATAATTACTTTGATCTTAATCACTCACAAAATCTCTCAAAATTTTATTTTTTACACTAAATGGTGAAAAGTTTTGCTTATTTAACGTTATACCCGTCGCATATTGCCACTATCTCATAAAAAAGAAAATTTGAAAAAACTCGTTATGATAACATTCAATTTACATTGTATCATTTTTGTTGCAACTTATTTATTTTAATATGGTAAGAATTTCAAAATGTCAATTTAATCTGTTTTTTTATTCGAATACAGCTTGTTTGGGAACACTATGTTTTTTATTTTTCCATCTAGTGCGTACACGAATAAATCAGAAGGTTTTCCTAACGCGTTAGCCACATACATAGTGTGAGAAGCACGGATTCCCCAAATCTAGTCCACATACTTGCAATAACTGTCCTTTTGCTTTGGTGATGGTCATTGCAATAGTTGCACTGGAGATTAAACGTTTGAATTCAAATGCCATATCTGTTGGTATCATTGAAATACGTGGTAGCATTACATCTTCCCCTTCGAATTTTCCATTCAAAATTGTAGCTTCAATGACATTGTTCATCATCTTTTTCACCGAAAACTTGTGCAATTTCAAAGTATTTGACATATTTTGAATTACAATATGTGTCACAACAACACACAAAAACCTTTTAAGACCTAGGGTCCACAACATCATGCTTTTTAAAACGTAGATAGACGAACATTTCTTTTTTTGGATTTTTATATTCTTTTTAAGGAATGGAAAACTAAATAATAAATCCTTTCACATAATAATGTACGACATAGGGCAATATTTAATGATAGGATGGAGGAAATAAAAATAAAATAGTTTTTTTTTTCAAATTTGCAGGAAAGCAAAGCTAAATTTGGGTTACTAATTATCCTAGTGCTAGAAGCATATAGAATCCAGCATATATGACACACATTGTAATTCCTTTAGTACCCAAAACACATTTTATCACATTTGTCATCGTCAAAGAATATTCCATAACTAAGACTAAAGGTCCTATCGGTGATTGAAAAAAGTTCATTCGCTAGCACCCCTAAATATCCCATATCCACTTATATCAGTGACATCTACTGCCATTGCCAGTGGTATACAATATCTCACATTAACTGATTTGATCTCAACCAATAGCAGGTACTAAAGTACCATCATAATAAAGATATATTAAATTCATTGGTGTTAATGCATTGTTGCCATTTGCAAATCACTATTGCAAACGTGTTGCCGACTTAGTGCCACCATTTTAAATCATGATTGCTATCCGTGTTTATAAGCTACGCTTCTTTGTATAGTATATTTGTGCAAATTCCATTTCGTTATTCCAATATATATAATTTTGATATACAAATGTTATGGTTAGTCAGATTATACTTTCATTTTTCAATTTCATAAAATTATGTACGACGTGAAAAACATTGATCAAAGCAAGCCAATTGTTTTTAAATAGTAGTTTAATCAATGAGTGAATAATGAAGTAGTTTATTCTCAAGCAAAAGTTTAAATTTGAGCGAGGCACGAGCGAGAAATTTAATTTGCGAGAGAATAAAATTCATTATTCACGAATCGATTACAATACTTTATTCTCTGACAAAGAATTGTCTATTATAAAAAATAAAAACATTTTTTCTCCGATAGACAGCAAATATAAATTTTGCAGACTTATTTCAGTCAGCAAAGTGGCACTTTTCCTGCCTAGGCAGCAAAGCAAGTACTTTGCTGCCTAGGCAGCAAAATAATTAGACTTCATAGAAATAAACAGATATTGCGATTAAAAAAAAATTTTTTTTAATCGATTTTTTTTTCATTTTTAAAATTTTGCTTTATTTTTAAAGTAATAATTATTAAATTACATATCATTGTAATTAATCGGAGAAAAAATTATATGTTCAACTCGGCAGCAAGGTAGATTGACTGCCTTGGCTGAATTCCTAGCCTCGCTCGCTCGGCTATGAACTATCAGCCGCAGCAGTCAATCTACTACTTTGCTGCCTAGTTAAACAAATAACTATTCTTCAATAAAAACAATAAATCTTTATTGTTTTAATTGATAAATCAAATTTCTTAATAAAAAAACCCTGATGATAAAAAACGCCCTTTTCATACAATCAAACAAGTTCAACTAAACGAAATAAGAGAATTTAAATTAAAATTTGATTTTTGAACAAAACTTATCAAAGCAATTGTGATTATAATTTGAAAATAATTTTAATGAAATCAAAACAATTTGACCAATTGGAATCGTACCAATTGAATAATGATAATTTTTTTATAGGAAAATTTTCATTAGACAATAGGTTAAGTTCATTAGGCTATAGGCTAGAAAACAATACAATAATACATACTATTATTATCGAAAAAACATACAAATAAAGCTGATATAATTAAATGGAAGAGAATAAACGTTATTTAAATAAAAACCGAATTAAAATAATTATCAACATTTAGGCCAAACCCCTTAAGATAATTAAAAGGGCCCTGGGGTTCCATTTATATACATAATATATAGCCTATGTTCATCTGGCATAATATACCTTTCAAATACTGAAAGAATTTTTCAAATAGGTGCAGTGGTTTTGGAGATTATCAAATACGAACAAACAAACACACAAACAAACATTAGTTTTTATATATATATATATAGAGATAGAAGATGGAGGAAATAAAAACAATATACTTTTCTTTTCAAATTTGCAGGAACAAAGCTAAAATTAGGTTCCTAATTATCCTAGTGCTAGAAGCATATACCAAGATCATGTAACGCATCGTTTACCTCAAGCCAGCATATATAATAGTTATATGGAAGCTCATTTGTTCGAGCAAGCAAAAAGTTCATTATTTTAAAAAATAAAAAAATTACGTCCATCAACACCTTAGAAAGCATGTTGTTATGGGACTTTTTTCTTAAAAGGTTCTTATGTGTTGTTGTGACACACATTGTAGTTTCTACTACCCAACACACTTAATTAAAAAAAAATAGAGCGTTATCGTCAAAGAATATTGCATAACTAAGACTAAGGGTATTGTCGTTGATTGAAAAAAGTACATGCGCCAGCACCCCTAAAATATCACTTATCTCCTTAATATAAGTGATCTCTTACTGTTATTGTCAGTAGTATACGATATCTCACGTTAACTGATTTGCTAATAGCAGGTACTAAAGTACGTGGCATTGTCACATCCATAGATCCAAAATTTTAAATATTACATATGTTCTGCGGGCGGGCAGATATTATAAATTCATTGGTATTAATGCATTGTAACTGTTTAACTGTTTGCAAATCACTATTACAAACGTGTTGCCGGCTAAGGGGTGTTTTGTGTTTATGTTTAATTAGTTTGTTTATCATAGTTACTATCCATGTTTGATTATACATAAGCTATGCTTTTGTATAGTATTTGTGTGACTTCCATTTCGTAATTTTAAGCTTTTAATCGTTGTTATCACCTAGCTTTCTTAGTTGAAGAAACATGTATTACATACAATTGCAAACCAATAACATATTTAGTGTAGATGTTAAAATATGTAACATCATTATGTGTTTAACTCAAATACATATAATTTTGATATACAAATGTAAGTGTTTCAGATTATACTTTCAATCTAACCGTATAAAACGATATTTAAAGAAATATCAAATTAAATTATTATCAACATTTAGGCAGAACCCCTTAAGATAATGCCCTGGGGTTCCATTAAAAAAAAATTTGCGTATTACTTATGCGCAAGTGTACACAACAACTTCCCAAAGTTTCATGATGATCGGATGAATGGTTTATTAATGCATAAACGACAAACATACATACTTTCAATTTTAAATATATAGATTAACTCAGAGGCGTTAATTTTGTTCGTGAGATATTTAATTTTAAAGATTTTTAGTACGACTGAAATTCGAATTTTCTTTCATTTTTTCAAACAACTTCCATTAACAAAAAAATTTTAAAATCAATTAAATTTTAACTTTTTTTTTTTTAAATATAGCTCTAGCCTCTATCCTTACTTTAAAATATATCAAATTTACAAAGAGGCGTTAATTCGTGTTCTTTAGATATTTAATTTTACAGATTTTTAGTCCGATTAAAATTCTAATTGTTCATTATTTTCTCGAACTTCAGTGGTTAAAATTTTTTGATGATATAAATTGTTCGAAAAAATAATGAACAAATACAATTTTAGACGGACTAAAAATCTTTAAAATTAAATATCTCAAGAACAAAAAATAATGTCTCTGAGTTAATTTGATATATTTTAGAGTAAGGATAGAACTATTTTCAGAAAAAAATTATTTTAATTCCAATTGATCTTCGACCCTAGCGCCATCTTTACAAAAGTTTTTTTTATATTTTTATTTAAAAAATAATTATAAAAACAATAAATTAATTTTTTTTTCAAAAGGCTAACTAATCGTCTATCAAACAAAAAAAGTTTGATGAAATCGGTATAGCCGTTCTTGAGCAATTTAATTTCAAAGTTACATCGGATTGGCAGAATTTTCACTTTTCATGCATGTTGTGGTGCCCCCTGTGCTCAAACTATGCACTTTAAAAAAATTTTAAAATAAGTGGTATTTTTTATTTTGTCCAAACTACTTACATGCCAAGTTTCAGGAAAATCAAAAATGGTCAAGTTTTCACAACTCTGTCTAGAACACGTTTTTCATCATCTTTGCATATTTGAGTTATTTTCATAACAAGCTAGCATAATTGAGCTATTTTCCACTTTTTTGTGCCTCTTTTGTTTTTTCTGAAGTCGGTTCTATTTTTTTTTAATAAGTTTATTTTTAATAAATAGGATCTTGTTAGATCAAATAAGATCTTGATAGATCGAAGCAGATCTAGATGTATCAAAGAAGATCTGCGTAGATCCAAGAAGATCTGCATTTTGGAACATATCTATACAGATCTGTTTTGATCTAAGGAGATCTGCGCAGATCGTTGTAGATATGTTCCAAAATGCAGATCTAAGCAGATCTGCTAAAGCATATGCTTTTGCCCGGGACATCTTTTTAGATCTGAACAATATTTTTGTAAACTATTTTTTCTATTTTAACATTTTTGCAGATCTGAAGAGATCTCTGTAAATCGTGGTAGATCTTCAAAGATCAAAGATAAAAACTAGTGTTTGACGTTTGCAGATTTGAATAGACCCAAATTTTTACATTGATTTTTGAAGATCTATCAAGATTTGAAGAGATCTTTTCAGATCTATGTAGATCTTCAAAGATCAAACGCTATAGTTTTTCTTTGATCTTTGAAGATCTACGTTGATCTAAAGAGATGTCTTTAAATCTGAAAAGATCAAACTCTCATTTCTTTGACTCACAACAAAGACCTCATTAGATCTAATTTGGTCAAAAGAGATCTAATCAGATCTTTTTAGATCTCTTTATGTTTTCCCGGGTAAACAGTTTTGTTGTGATGTTAAGTTTTTTTCGACTAGTGAAAATGTAGTATATAAAAATTCAATTAGCACAATTTTTTTTGTATTAACGTAAATTCACTTTAAGTCAATGTGTTAGTTTAATTAACAGAATCAAAATTAAACAATTTTTAGTAACGGTTTGTGAGGTTACTACGTCGATTAATTATTTTAAGAATATCGAATGATTAGATTAATTAGCCATATTTCTTTTTTGTGAATAATTTATTCATTATTGAATCGTTAACGCTAACAATAAACAAAAAAAAATTAATTTCGTGTTTAGTGAATGTGTTGTCCATAAGTTATTAACATATATAATAAAATTAACGTACAGAAAAGAAAACACTGGGATTATTTGCCATGCTAAATCCTTGTCAAGTGTACGGTGCCTTACAAAGAAGACGGGAGGGTTGATTAGGGCACAATAGCGGTATCAGTTTGTCAGTTCGTCCTTCGTTACATCTATATCAGTGACTGACGTAGCCTTTGAGTGAAAGAATTATAATTGCTGTTCACCTAGTTGGATTACGACTACTTGTTGGCAATAACCGAGACAGTTGTGACATCACCACGAACATCCATTGTTGTTTCAATTGTTTTTAATTTTGGGATACAATTGTGAAATTAGTAACTTAATAATTTCTGCTAACAGTGAGGGTTTTTTGTTTAACGGATTTCGTCTTGATATAGTCATCCTATAGCAATTTAGTATCAAAAGTTGCATGATCGGATTTATTCCAGATATAACCATCAATGACTGTTTTATCTGCATTGTTCTCATCGTAGAAGCATAATACCAGCGATTTTGTATAACTAATTTATCAGTAATTCTGTCATTCTAGCAATCTGGTACCCCAGATCGCTTTGTTGGAGTTATTTCACCGTAAAACTAACATAGTAATCAATTGAGATGATCTGTCTATTTGGCTGAGTGGAGGAGTGGATAATGGGGGATCAGGACTGAATATGGGGTGAGTTTTTTTTCTCTTTAAATATATATATGTGGGAGTGTATGTACGAATGAATGCATGGGGTGTGTATGGGTGGTATACTCTAAAATAAACTATAATGAGCATAAATGGTTTTTTTTGAAATTATTGATTAATTTTTAATAAATTATTATGCAACGTGTAACCAACTTAAAACTAAACCATTAATTCTGTTGTAATTATAACCGACATAACATAGCACTGCTATTCCTCTATAATAAAATAATCTAGAACTTCTATATTAAACAGAAAAACAAATATTATTTAATTATGTGATTATGATCAGGTTTTGTGATATGCATTTATTTACTTAATGTATTTCAAATAAAAATAATATTGTGAATGCTCGTGAATCTGGACCAAATGGAATTTAATTTCAACCCAGGACGTTTTTTTTTCGATTGTCCAATGTTCATATTAAATATTACGTTATTGCTGTTTAAATCGAATTGTTTTTTTTTCTAACGATTACACGGAACTAGATAGTAGTTTGTTTCAAAATTTTCATTAGTTGTAATTCAGTCCGGTTATGCTATTTATAGAGTTACAAATATGTTGCATATTAATGTAGCGTGCAATGTTTTCATGCAACATTTGATTTTGTTTTCGGTTTACAATTAATGGTATTATATGTAATATGATAAATAGTTTTAACCGATTCTATACGTATGTTCATTGTTCCATGAAAGTTTTTTTTTATTCTATTTTTTTTGGCGGATTATCAATTTAACTGAAGTGTGTGGGAACTGTGATTCTTGTGTTTGACGAAACAACTTACCTTTTCTGTTACGATTAATCCGATTCATATTTGGTGGTTCTAGTTAAAAACAAGTTATTGACGGAAAATATTTAAAATTATTAGTTGTTTTGTCCTAATAGATAAAATTTAATTATGGGCTGTACTTCATCGACCCAAAGCTTATTGATAACACCAATTCATACTCCAGTTATGAAATCAAGTGAACCAATAAAAAAAAAGAAAACTATCAATAATGGATTATTTCCTGTGGGTATATGTGTGTGTGTGTGTGTGTGTGTGTGTGTGTGTGTGTGTGTGTGTGTGTGTGTGTGTGTGTGTGTGTGTGTGTGTGTGTGTGTGTGTGTGTGTGTGTGTGTGTGTGTGTGTGTGTGTGTGTGTGTGTGTGTGTGTGTGTGTGTGTGTGTGTGTGTGTGTATGTGTGTGTGTGTGTGTGTGTGTGTGTGTGTGTGTGTGTGTGTGTGTGTGTGTGTGTGTGTGTGTGTGTGTGTGTGTATGTGTGTGTGTGTGTGTGTGTGTGTGTGTGAGCGTATTGGACGTGAGAGCATGTGAATGAGTGCTGTGAATTGTAGGGGTTGGACGTGGTGATCGCGGTTCTTTTGCATACGGGGTCGCCAGAGTCTAGTTAATTCATTTGCCCTTTTTCTTTTTGTTTTCCCTTTCCTACGTGTTTTTCACGTACTTTTGTTTATTTGTGATGAAGTAGCACGATTTCTAACTCGTTCCCATGGATTGAAGCTGGTCAGTGGTAAAAAAAAATAATCTCGCTAGGTACGCGACCTGCTGTGCTACTTCGTTGCTATGCAACGAAAAAGCGCTTCCCTACAAATTAGGTACCCCTTGAATGGTACTGGCTTTTTCTGGAACGTAAAGAATTATTTTCATCAGCCCAACTTCGTGGATAGTTTATTCGAAGATTTCAGAGGCACTTAACTAAAGATGACATTCTTCAAGAACTGGATAGTCGGAAGCAACGTTTGTCTGGAGAATCTTTTTCTGATTTTTACAGTGCGCTATTAAAAAGCGTTATAAAGTGTCAGGTTAGGCTGTGTATTAGTTTAAATCATATTGTATGAAGCTTCTTTTGGACTGATTCCATTTCACATGACGGCAGACTGGAAAAGAACATGGGAACAGTTGACAAAGGGTGATGGACGTTTGCTCTCATCTAAAGAGAGCTAGCTGAACAGAAAGTACTAGTGCAATTGGACTTGTGCATGATCCAGTTTCTGACAGCACATAGAACTTTTAGATCCTATCTATATTAATTTTAATTTACAGACTCACCGTTCTGTCCAAATTGCGAAGAAGAACTAGAGACAGCATGTGTGGTTTTGTCTGTTTTGTAATGAAGCACTTTCTCAATGGCGAACCAATGAGAATGGCATTGCAGGAAGCGTACCTAGCGAGATTTATTTTCTTGCCCCAAGCTAGCTTCAGCCCATGGGAACGATAAAGAAACCCTGCTACTTCAGCACAAATACAGAAATGTACGCTATTTACGAAAATTTGCAGAAATGAATAGAAATACAAGTGGAAAAAATGGAGACTCTGGCGACCCCAATTGCGAAAGACCAACGATCATCACGCCCAACCCCTACATTCACTCTCAGACGCCCACACACTCACGCTTCACACATCACCCACACATTCGACGACTAACACGCCCCCATTCAATCACTGACACGCCTTTTCACACCCATTCACACCCCTACGTTAATCAAAAAAAAATTAAACAAACTAAGGGTACTCACCCCATGATTAAATCCCGACCTCCTATCCTGATTGCATCAGCCTTCCATCTGCACGTTGGTCACGTTGGATAATTCACGAAGATATTTGTATATCAAAATGTTGTATAAAGTTGTACGTATAAACGTTGTATAAAATGTTCAGTAGAAACGTTCAATAAACTTGAAATCGTTGGACAATTTTGATGAATAAAACGTTAAGTAGAAACGTTAAATGATAATGTTGTTGAATCAAAATGATAAGTAGAAACGTTCAATAAACTTGCAATCATCAGCGTTAAATACTTTTGTGTTTATAAACATTGAATAAAATGTTAAGTAGGAATGTTACATAAGCTTGCAGTCATCAGCGTTGAATAATTTTGTTGAATAAACCGTTAAGTAGAAACGTTAAACAAACTTTCAATCAAAAGCGTTGGATAATGTTGTACTTATAAACGTTGAACACAATGGTAAGTAGAAACGTTGGATCGGATTGTAAACATAGGCGCCGAATCAATTTATAATCACAGGTGAGTATGGTAACAACTACACCAATTACAGCCGAGTACGTTGAAAAAAAATATGCAGCAGCAATTGGTATAACTAATCGTTGACTCGATTTACAATTATCGTTGAAAATATGGCTGAATACATGAAAATCCAATGTCCAAAATCCAATGGAAAAATTTAAATCTTGTACCAAACGTCGCAATAATTATCGAAAGGATACAAATATTGTACCAAAAATAAGTTGGAACAGCTGACACAGATGAAGCAAATATTGCATATAAATAGGTGATAAAAGATGATAAGATGGTGTACGTATATAACACTAGTACCGAATTATGGTGTAGGAGCTGCAACAGATGAAATAACTGTTGTGCCAAAAATTCGTGTTGGAGAACAAGTTTCAATTCCGTTTACCTTTCCGTCACTGCTTTCACTACTCCGCTTATTCCAAGCATAAGACAAACACAACATATACAATTTTTTTTCCTTTTCCTTTGTTTCAGATGGTGGCTTCACCCCAAATAGTGGCTAGGTTGCAGGTATTATTAATTATTCGCCACTAAAGGAGTAATATGAAAAATTTTGCTAAATCGAACGAACCGTACTTCACTAATTAATCATAATTTATTGTGCACATACTTTATTTACAATTCATAATAGATCTAATCATGTTTAGTCTAGGTTTCAATAAGCACAAAAACAAATTACACATAAACTAATATTACTTAATATTTTGCTAAACGGGATTGCATTATCGTGCGTATTAAATACTTAAATACAGTTTACTGTTCTTATGCCAACAACTCTATTGATATCAATTTGCTTTACAGCTTGGATTGTACTATAATAAATAGTTACGGAACAATATAATTACGCTACACACAAAAAAAATTTTTTTCTAATATGACATGCAAATCCTATGGCGTTACATACGGCATAAAGTTTATATAAGGTCAACCCGAATTTAATGTAGATTCTAAAAATTTAATTTATTCACACTATAATAAATAAGGACACTACTAGCACTAATATACAAAATGTTCTAATCATGCAAGCTTTACGGGCACGGCCTATAGTTCGTATCGTATTCACCTTCGTATAATTATTCAATGCACCTCTATTTTTAGCACGCTACAGTAATAAACTACACAAAAGACTCTAAAGGTCGAAAGTTTTGAAGATAGGGCCTGCCCGACGTAATGAATTACTTGTCGCCTAGACTTAATAGTTCACTTAATTTCCACTTTCATAATAATTTTAGAGTCTCAATGGAACTCAATAATTTACCCTTCATTCAAGGTTCCATTTGATTCATCAATTTACACACAGATACAATTAATAATCACACTTTTGGACTAATCGGGTGGCTTACGTTATCATTAAACTCAAGTCCCTCTATTATCACTATTCAATAATTTCCATAATTTGGAGGTAGTTATTTAACACAAAAAAAATATAAATTTAAAATATGATCCGTCATACCTTTTCTATTATTCTCGCCATCTTTTTATTTTGTCATCGTCTTCGGTGATATTCAATCAAAAATGGATACTCACAAAACTCGATCTTGGGCCTTCTTTCTTTCGTTTTACGGCTTCAATTTTTCCCCCAAACAAATAGCCTGGTCTGTGTATACTCCCTATACTAAGCGCCAAACCAAAATCCTCTTTAAGTTGCTTTTCGTGTTGGTTTTATTCCATAAAAATCATCATCGCCATTTCCATTTATTTTTTTAACAATTTAGACCAAGTTAATTGACAGAACCACACAGTATATCTCATCGCCGTCACAAAAATGTAATAGCATAAGAGGAAGAATAATTTACAGTGGCTCATTATATAGCCAACATTTTTAGTCTCGAAATAACTCGAATACAGTGTTTTAGATGAAATATAATTAATTTCCATCAAGTTTTCAATTGTTGGGAACTTTTTATAGTTATACAAAACTGTTTGTTATTTGATATTATGGCACAAAAACAATTTTGTTACACAAAGCATTTCCGATACATCAACAACATTTATCATTGAATTCAAAATGAACCAAATGCAAGCTCAACCGATGCTATGGTGTTTAGATATTACAAAACTACAATCTACTATATCAGTACAGTGAAGTTCAGTTCCACAACGGAAAGATTGTTTGAAGCAAAATATTACATTCATACAAAGATAAATCGAATATTTTAACAAAGCAAGTTAGTAATTCTTGGTATATTGACGATTGGAAAAAAATACGCACAGCTGTTATGAGGTTTGAAAACTTCATTGTTTAATTACGGTTGGTGTTAAGAAAATTCAAATTCAAGTAGTATATTGAAAATACTCGAATGGAAACGTAACGCGCGTCAATTTTAGGGTGTTGTAAGATTAAATTTTAATGTTTATATCGATGATATTTAAGGAAAATTATTAATTAATTCAAATTAACCAATATTATATTATATTAATTAATAAATAAAATCAGTGTAATTGGCTCAATTCTTTTTCAAATATGTCTGTCCAGCTATTGAAAATTTAAGTAAGTTTTAGGAAAAATAAGGAAACTAGGGGTTACGGGGACTATAGAAATATGACTATTGAAGGTGAATGGATGGGAAACTATTACGAGCGGTACATGTTAATAAAAAAAAATGGAAAACTAATAAATCTGAGACAATACGAAAAATGTGTCTGTTAATGATGGATGAAAAAAAATTATTCCAAGCTACTTATGGTAATCACAAATGACACTAAAGAATCAGGAACTATAATACACCGTGTTCAAGCACTCTTCCAGGCTATCCATTACAGTTTCATTCTACGACCCAACATCCCCAGACTAATGCCAAGGTTCGATTGGAAGCCATCCATGTTCCAGATTTTTGAATTGAGTGGTAGTGACGGTAGGTAGTTTTAAATTCCATCACATGCTCTTATTTTCACAACCAAAATAGCTATTACAAAAATAGCTATTAGTAGATCAATTACCTAAATAAGTTTTTTGGGACGAATATTTGCTGTTTCCGGAGGAGGCGTTAGCCGAGTCCGGAATTGCAAATGAGTCCTAAAAAACCTAATTTAGGTACGTGATGCAAACAATGTTTTTTTGTAATAGCTCTCCAAAATTTTCCAGAGTACCTAATTCACTAGATACCAGCGAAATATTCTAAACCACAATAATTATTAATCGAATGGAAAAGAAATCCTTGAATCTTATACCATAGCAACAAATTTGTTTTATTCATTTATCAATTCTGTCATCCGAAATTTATCATAAAATTTAAAATACAAACATATTTGAAAATGCTCCGAAATCCAGAAAGTATTGCTGAGAAGGCAAAATTAATTGACGACCTGAATAATATTGTTGTTCAGAATAAGATATTATTTATAATCATTTGAAATAGTCCTAAAATGGTTGCTATGACGAATTTTACGGCCTAGGCCGAAAATTAAGCATTTTACGGACTGAAATGAGTTCGTAAAATAGCTATTTTTGGGAGCGTATACAAAGAAAATTATTTAGTTTAGTTATTTTTTGGATACAGTCCGAAATGTGGTATGAATTAATTCCGTTACAGTTTCGAGAAGATATTTAGATTTCTGGTTAGGTTGGTGTACTATCTGTATAAGTCTATTAACGATCCACACAGTTACAGATTTAATGTGTAGGTGAGACGGGGAGAGTTGGAAAAGGATTTTCATTTCTAATGCATATAATAATAACACAAAAAATTTCTAGAACTAGGAGTCTATTTTTACTGTCAAAACCGTAGATCGAACCGAAGTTGTGCCATTTACTGGCTACCTTTATCGTTTCTTGCCTGATTTTATGACGATTTTAATGTATGAACATGCCATTTTCTTTATAAACCAATTTTCATATATGAAATAAACAAACAACAAAAACAAATTATAAATAATTATTCCATAATTAATTATTCATCAACGAGCTTGAAAGGCGCCAAATAGTTAAAAGAAAAACCCAAATATAAAAAATCCAATAATTTTTCATTTATTTTTTATTTTCCTTCAATTTTTCAAACAAAAACAAATTGATCCATCTGGATTTTATCAAAATTTGTTAATTGATAAAATTCGTTTTCGATGTTTCCATTTTTTTTTTGGTTTTTCAAAAGAAAATCTAAAACCGAAATATTTTCATTGGTCGAAATTTTGTTTTTTTTTTTTGGTTTATGAGAAAAATCTATAAGAGAATTGATATGGAAAACATAACAAATGAAAGGAGGATGTTTGATAATTTAATTCAATTGATTGATTAATGTGAAATTCTAATATTTATGTTTTGTTAATATAATTTAATTTTTTTTTGTTGTTGTTGTGGAAAATAGAATAATTTTTGTTTTTAATTGGTAATTGAAAGATATTTTAATTTATTAGAATAAATTTTTTTTTGTTTTTAGATTTTAATGGATTTGGAATATGTGATGAAAGCTGCATTTGATTAATGATTTTAATATAGTTTTCTTCAACATCGAAACACTGAGTACTAAATCTATTTTGAGGTTCAATTATGAACAAACACCACTTCTCTTTTTTCCGAGTTTTGAGCCAGATTCAAATTTTCCTAATCAGTGCCGTGATACGAGTCCTGTTACTGCAGACCTGCTTATCAAATAATGAGTACAAAGCTTAGTAGGGTAGATAACAGAAAAATCAAGAAACTCTGGTTGCAATAGCTTACCACTAGGTAATAGAACGATATTATGCCAGCTTCTACGTTCATTTACCACTTTAAGGTTAGGATTGGTGACTAAGGGACATACTGAAGAGTGATTTCATCGAATGACAACCTTTTTCTTAGAGGAGATAATCTAATGCAATATAAATTACTAGGGTTCAAATTTTGACAGAATATTATCATCGAACACAAAAGCGCAGAAAATCTGACTAACGAATAATTGATGAACAAATTGGATTGACAGTTCGAGCTTCTATATTAATCTAAAGTAGCTAAAAATTAAATTTTCTCAAACGCCCCTAAAAAATTCCTTTAGGAAAAAAAATACGAGGGCGTTTTTTTTAAATACAAAAACACGTGCCGATAAATCCTCGAAGTTGATTTTTTGATAAAATCGTAAATTTTTTTAAATATCTCACACATTAGTTGATATGTCCTGAAATATTACATTATTTAAATTTAAATTAAATTAAACTTTTAAAATAACATAAACTTTTTATATTTGTGCACTGCCATCTATTGGCGATGTACCACCATCTATTGGCAATATAATCAATTTATTTATAAAAATTAGTTGTTTGTATTGTGCGCAAATATTAATGTAGAGTCCGTATTATAACATCGAAAAATTAAACCACCGAATCGTATCATACAACCGGAAATCAGTTCTTACCACGGAATTTCATATCATCGAACGGTTTTGAGATTGAAAAATCATTAGATCGAAATATCATATCACCAAAAATTCATTTTGTCGGAAATCCATTGCATCGAAATATCACATCACCGAAAATCATATAATCGAAAATTTAATTCATAAAATCGAAAAATCAAATAAAACATCATATTGCAGTGGCAAGGAAAATGCTGGCTCTTGGCCTTCTGAGACATAGTTAGATCGCCTTTGTTCCCTTGTCGTCCATCGATTTCACCGAAACACTCTTCCAAAACTCCTTTTAATATATTTTATTAAAATGGATTCTTTTACTTTTAATTTTATATTTTTTTTAAATCAGCTGCTGCCACTTATGGCAGTTGTTGTTTTGATTTCCTCCTAATTTTTTTTTGATTGTTTTATTGGAATATATTTTTGGCTCCTTATGGTTTTGTGTTTGACCTTATTTTGATTTGATTTTGTGTTTGTGTTTTTAGTTTGATTTTGTTTTGTCTGGCCCGACTATTTCAGTCAGTAGAGCCTGAGAGTCTTTCTCTGGGTTTGGGTCTGAACCCGACTCCCATTTCATTTTTTAATTTTATTTATGATTCTTAGGACGAATGTAGTCAGCCGGACTTCCTCCTTTCACCCTGTCCTGTAATGGTCAATATATTTGTGTCAACGGTACTTCAGTTTCCCATATTCGTTGCTTATAGTAATATAATATAAACACTGTTCGAAAAAAGTAGTTATGCTTTTTCACAAACTTATCAACCCACTTGTGTGCATAAACCTGTGCAATAGCAAGTGCAAAGTCATCAGTTCTTATTTAAATATTTTATTTACTGTGTATGAAGAACACCTGGCACTCGCGAAATTCAATATACATTTTTTTAAGATTCCTCTATTTTTCCATGAAAAACTAAAGAAATTTATAAAACATGACAAAATTTCAGAAGAAATTATTTTAGCTAGACAGTGGGGTTTGGAAAGTGTTACAACAAGTTGGGTTGAGTTGGATAGTGAGTCGGGAGGAACTTTAGTATTTATTTCAAAGTTTTAAAGTTGGCCAGAAAAAAGCCATTAAAATTATTCCAAATTAATTTAAAACTTAGTAATTAGTATCATCGAATTTTGTTTAGTTCTGTTTATGGTTATGTATTAATAAAATGTGAAATGTGAAATGCGTCCCTAAATAATACAATGGATGATTTTGTTGCAAATCAACAATCGTTTTTGAAAGATATTTCTGTACTTAATAAACGCGATATAGAAATACGTTTGCCTCAAATAAATATACCACCATATTCTGGAAATTATTCAGAATCCTTTCGCGATTTATTTGAAGCATCTATAGACCATAACGAGAAAATGTCAAATGCGCATAAACTTCAGTATTTAAAAGGGGTACCGATGCGAATTATATAGAAACATGGTCCAAAATCAAAGAACGCTACGACAAAAGAAAGCAAGTAGTAACAACTTTAATTGGGCAATTTTTAGATCAACCAAGTATTACTCATTCAACTGCGAAGGCATTTCACCACATGTGTGATGTTTTTGATGCAGTAGTACGGGGCTTAAGAGTACTTGGTGAGGATGCAGAGAAGCGTGATCCTTGGCTTATTTATATTTTGCTAAGAAAACTTGATGAAGAAACTAAAAAGGACTGGGCTCAACACACCTCCGAAAATGATTTTCCGACTATTGAGCTGTTTTTCAAGTTTTTAAATCGCAAATGCGATGATCTCGAAAGCTCTAGTATTCCATCAAGAGTTTCACAATCAATCAAAATTAAAGTATACCATGCGATGGTAAATAAAATCAAGTGTCCTAAGTGTACAGAAGCCCATCATTTATCAAAATGTCGTGAATTTCTGGAGATGGACATCAGTAGTCGATGGGCTTTCACAGCGAAAACAAGATTATGTTTCAATTGTTTATCAGGGAATCATCAAGCAGGAATTTGTAGAGTTCGATATCACTGCAATGTTTTCAACCGAAAAAATAATTCGCTTTTGCATACAGAAACACAATCGAAAAACTCACGCTCAACTGAATATACAGGCGAGTCATCAAAGAAACCACAAAATGATTCAGAAACAACGGAAAGGTTTTGTATGGAAAAACAGTCGCATGCAACAACCGCTAGCAAGTATCAATCCATTTTACCAACAGCAATAGTGAACGTAAAACGTTATGATGGTTCAATGCTTAAATGTAGAGTTCTTTTGGATTCCGGATCGCAAGCTTCGTTTGTTTCAGAAGCTTGCATTCAGGCTCTACGATTACCACGACAAAACGCAAACAATATTATTTCTGGATTAACCACATCTGTTTATAATGGAAGTAATTAAGTGGACTGTATCGATGGTTTTGACTCAACAAAAAACTCAGAACACACTGATTCACTTATCAATAACAATTTATTTTTATTTACTTAACTCAACAATAATTTTTAATAATTTTTATGTTGTGATCTCAAACAAGGTTGCACAAGTAATAAAAATATTTTCAAAAATGTAAAATAAAATAATATTACATAAAAAACTAAAACAAGTTATTGGATGACAATAATATTTTATAATTTTAAGGAACCTTTATAAGGTTCTTTTATGCTGGTTTAGACCGTGTTGGTTTAAGTAAAGTTAAACTGAACATCCTGCCACCACAAAAAAGCTGCAAATCATTCATTGACCGGTAGTATGGATAATTTAACAACTGGCCTCTTCAATAATCCGTTTGCTGTTTGTAATGTAACTACTCGTACAACGTTATCTTCTCCTGGGTGAATTGCTACAACTCGTCCTAATTTCCATTTATTTGGAGGTATATTGCTATCTTGTATTAGAACAATATCATTGATTTGGATTGATGCTGTATTTGTTTTCCATTTTGTTCTTTTTTGTAGCGTTGATAAATAATTTAAGTGCCATTTCTTCCAAAAATCCTGTCTCATCCTTTGGATATATTGCCATCTAGATAGGTGATTCAATTTAAGTTCACTAATATCTGGTTCCGGTAAAGCAGTATATGGATGTCCAATCAGAAAATGGGCAGGTGTTAATGGATTTAGATCATCATCCGAGTTCACACACAGCGGTCGAGAATTAAGAATAGCCTCAATCTGTGTCAATAAGGTTGCCATTTCTTCATAGGTTAATAGCGCTACTGATAAAGTTCTCCGTAAATGGTATTTTACCGACTTTACTACTGCTTCAAATATCCCTCCAAAATGAGAGCCGGTTGGTGGATTAAATTTCCATGTAATTTGATTCTGTGAAAGAAAATTAGAAATTTGATCATCATTTACAACTTTAAATAACTCATCGAGATCAGTTTTAGCTCCAATAAAATTTGATCCATTATCGCTTATAATCTCATTACAAAGTCCACGTCGTGAGATAAAACGACGAAATGCAGCAATAAATAAGTCAGTTGACATGTCGCCAACTAACTCCAAGTGAATTGCTTTGGTGCTTAAACAGATGAATACTGCAATGTATGATTTATTTGGCTTTAAACCTCTTCGTTTCGACGGTCGAACATAGATTGGTCCAGCATAGTCGACTCCTGTTGCTAGAAATGGTCTCACCAGGGTGACTCTACTGAGTGGTAAATTGGCCATAATTGGTTGAATTATTTGCGGTGTATATCTGGCACACTTAACACATCGTTTAATCACTCGTCGTATTAACAATTTACAATTGATTATCCAATAATTCTGCTTTAGAGTGGTGAACAATAATGTGTGGTTTCCACATAATAAACTTTGATGCGTTGTGCGAACCAGGTTTTCGGTAATGATGTCATCAGTTGGTAATATTATTGGGTGCTTCACATCAAACGGAACTGTTGATTGCTGTATTCGACCTCCAACTCTAAAAATACCATTTTTATCAAGGAAAGGATTTAGGTTTAGTAATTTATTGGTTTTTGGTAGTTCTAAATTGTTTGTTAATTTATTTATTTCAAATGAAAAGTTGTTATTTTGAACATATTTAATTAAACAGATTTTAGCCTCGCTCAATTCATCGCATCCAAGAAAACCTCTACGTCTTTCTTCAAACTTTGATTTACAATTGTTAACATATCCTTTGCAATACGCTAGTAATCGGATGATGGTATTAAAATTTGAAGTTTTTGATACAATTATGTCTATTACTGATGAAGACGATGCCAAATTACAGACTATTGGTTGTTGAAATTTCAGTGGCCATTCTGATGTTGGCAATTTAAGCCATTCGGGTCCCGTCCACCAGAGAGTATGTACCAGTAATTCAGATGGTAACATATCCCTAGATGCACAATCCGCTGGATTTTGGTTAGTGGGTATGTGTTTCCAATATTTTCTAGGATGATGAGTGACAATATGTGAAACTCGGTTCCCAACGAAAACATCCAGAGCGCGTGGTAATGTTTCTAACCATGATAACACAATAGTTGAATCACTCCACATAAATGTATTAACTTCTCAGTCATCTAATAACTCCTGAATGCTGTTCATTAGCGTAGAAAGAAGTAGAGCCGCACATAGCTCAAGTTTAGGAATCGTAACTTTCTTTTGTGCAGGAGCAACCTTTGTTTTGGCTGATACAATCGTTACTTCTGCAGAACCATTTTCATTAATACATGAAGCGTAGACAACGGCGGCATAAGCAAGCTGGGATGCATCTGCGAAACCGTGCAATGTTATTGGTTTGTTAGTAAATTTAAGCCTTCTTGGTATGGTAATTGTTTCTATTAAGTTTAATTCATTGCGAAACTTGCACCAATCATCCAGAATATCCTTAGGTAATGGGTCATCCCAGTCTAAACATTTTGCCCACGTTCTTTGGAAAATTATTTTAACGTATACAGTTACTGGAGCCAGCCACCCATGAGGATCAAAAAGTCTAGAAGCTTCGGATAGCATTCCTCTCTTTGTGAATGATGCGACTTCATTTAGCAAAACTCGGTAGGTAAAAAGATCAGATGTGGTGTTCCAAAAGATTCCTAGAACCTTTGAAAATTGTGTCTGTCTATCAGCTTCAATTATTTTTTGGGTACTATTTAAATCGCCAACATGCGGTAGACAATTGGTAAGCCACTTCTGAAGTTTAAACCCGGCTGATTTCATTATGGTAGATATTTCATTCTTGAGGCTGGTAAGTTGTTCAATTGAATCTGCCCCAGTCATCAGGTCGTCAACGTAAAAATCTCTACCAATGATTATAGCAGCGGTTGGAGATGTTTGTTGATTATCATTGCAGATTTGTTTCAAAACTCTAGTGGAAAGAAATGGAACTGGTGCGGTGCCATACGTTACAGTAAGTAGACGAAACTCTCGAATTGGTTCATTTGACTCTTCTCTCCATAAAATGCGCTGAAAATCTGAATGTGGTTTGGTAATTCTGATCTGCCTGAACATTTTTTCTACGTCAGCAGTCATAGCATATCGAAACCTTAGAAGAATCTGTTGCAGTGTTTGTTGAATTGTAGGCCCAACGACAAGATTTTCATTCAATGATGTTCCCGATTTAGTTTTGGCCGAAGCATCAAAAACAACCCGCAACTTGGTAGTGGTGCTGGTTTCCTTCAGAATACAGTGATGTGGTAAGTAGTAGGACTGGTTGCATGGAACGTTTATTTCGGTGTCTGGTATCCGCTCCATGTGTCCTAATTTCTCATACTGTCTCATAGAATCAATGTATTCTTTTTTTATTTGCGGAGCTTTTACAAATTTCCTTTCAAGAGATTGAAGTCTTTGTAAGGCTTGTGTTTTTGATTCGCCAAGTGGTTTGGCTTCTGGATCAAAGGGTAAAGCGACGATATATCGACCTTCTGAATTCCTGTGGTGTGTTTCTGTAAAATGTTTTTAACAGTGGATATCGTTTGGATTTTTACGCCTGGTTGTATGAATATCTTCAATTTCCCAAAATTTGGTAAGGCATTCATCAATATTGATGCTAGTGCACAGATTAGTGATATTGGAATGATTCTTACACTTTAAAGTTCCGGAAATTATCCAACCAAGAATGGTTTCCTGGGCTACAAGGCTGTTGTTCTTGCTCTTTATGTGACCCGGTAGAATTAACGATAGGTAATGATCACACCCAATCAAGATTTCTATCTCACCTGGATCCATGAAATTGGGATCTGCTAACTCAATATTTTTAAATTCATCCCAGTAGTAACTAGCTATATGCAGATGAGGCTGTGGAGATGTAATAGATGGTAGAATAAGTGCATCAATGTTGATCGAGGTGTTAGCTTTTGTTCGAGAGCGGGCTTCTAAACTAACTTGTCCTCTGGTAGTGCCCACCTTTGTTGATGCTAGAGCTTCAGCTATGGTTCGTTGGTTTTTACGAGGTAAACCTAGTTTTTGAACGCAAGATTCGGTAATGAATGATGCTAAGCGTCCAGAATCTAAGAGTGCTCGACAAGTATAAAATATATTATTAGCTCCTTGAACATCTACTAACGCAGTCTGTAACAATCCACGACTGCAAGCTAATGGTTTAATTTGATAAGATTGTGTGGTAGATGGTACCAAACAAACAGATATGTTGGAGGGCTTGTGACTTGAAGCATTTTCCAAATTCACATCGGTTGTATTTAGATTTGAAACTGCCTTGGAAGGAGCTGGTAAATGAAGTAATGTGTTGTGCCTTTTATTACATTTCATGCACGACCTTTTCGATCTACATCCTGAAACTAAGTGGGAATCACACAAACAATTAAAACAGCGGTTGGCCTTGTGCATATATTCACGCCGTGCAGTAACATCCATTTCTTTGAACTTCAAACATTGGTATAAATTATGAACCGTATCACATAACGGACAGTTTGGTATGACTCTGTATGTTACTAGCTCTTGGTTGAAGTTTTTTAGATGGTGATGGCTGACAATTTTCTAACGAATCCGCACGTGTATTCAAGAATTCTAAGAAGGTCTGCCAAGTAGGAAAGTCTTCATCGGTAGTTTTGTTTGACCAGCGTTGTTGGGTATCTTCATCTAATTTATTTAAAATTAAATAAATAAGCCATGGGTCGCGTCCTTCTGCATTACTGCCTAAAGCTTTAATTCCACGAACCACTTCATCTGATGTATCACACAATTTTCGTATATTTTTGCCCGATATCTGTGTTAAACACGGTTGATTAATAAAAGTTTTCAAAAAAGAAGACATAATTAACTTTTTTTTGCTATATCTTTTAACTAGTTTCTGGTACGCTTCAATGTAGTTAGCCTCCGTGGTATTTAGATGACGTAGGGATGCACTTGCCTCACCTCTCAAAGCCCCTTTGAGATATTGTAGCTTTTGTACTCCTGTCAACGCATGATTGTCATGTACGGTAGACATGAACATATCATGAAACGATTGCCACTTCTGGTAATTTCCATCGAAAGTTGGTAGCACTAAACGAGGAAGTTTTATATCGCAATGAGATTGCGTTCCGAGACCACTACCGTTACCGAATGTAAAAGAAGTCGATGTATTCGGTAACTTTTGTTCTATAATGCGTAGCTGAATATTAAGTTTTGAAATGGCTGTATAATATAGCTCATCACAATCTAATGCTTTGGACTCTATCTCTGGATCCCTAGCAAATAACTCATCCTCGGTATCTGTAAATTCTTTTACAAGTTTTTGAAGGTGATCAAGACGAGATTTAATAACTGTGAAGGAACAGAATCAAAAACTGTTCACTTAAACTTGAATTAAATTATTTCAAAATGTAATCAATTGTAATCAAAACCGGTAATCAATTTAACAAACTTTATCAATCAATATAGAAAAATAATTAACTGTCCGTAATCATAAAAAATTCACCGTACTATTTTGTATCAATTGAAATATCAAACACTAAATTATATACATTTAATTTGATTTGTCTTCTTATTTAAATTAAAGGCAAGAAAAATTCCACTAAATTTAAATTGTAATAAAAATGAGACTTAAGTTTGTAAGATGATCCCACGATGATGTTGAATTGTTGTGTTTCAGGTTGATGTTGAACAGCTGCTTCTTAAGTTGATCTTGATCTGGTTCGAATGACCATGTTTATAATGGAAGTAATTAAGTGGACTGTATCGATGGTTTTGACTCAACAAAAAACTCAGAACACACTGATTCACTTATCAATAACAATTTATTTTTATTTACTTAACTCAACAATAATTTTTAATAATTTTTATGTTGTGATCTCAAACAAGGTTGCACAAGTAATAAAAATATTTTCAAAAATGTAAAATAAAATAATATTACATAAAAAACTAAAACAAGTTATTGGATGACAATAATATTTTATAATTTTAAGGAACCTTTATAAGGTTCTTTTATGCTGGTTTAGACCGTGTTGGTTTAAGTAAAGTTAAACTGAACAACATCTACAATTACGAGTCAAGGTGTTTCAAATTTATCATTGTCTACAGCCTACAATCAACAAAATAAAATAAACATCAGGGCCCTTATAGTTGAACAGCTATCGTCACAATTACCAAAGCAATTCATAAGGGTAGAAGATTGTGAGTTATTTAAAGACTTACAACTAGCGGATAGTGATTACTTTCGGCAGGGAAAATTGACATTCTTATTGGAGCCGATAAGTTTTTTAATGTTTTGGAAGATGAGCGAGTTTCAAGCCCAAATGGAACAAGAATTGCTCAAAAGACAATATTTGGTTGGATTATTAGCGGCAAGTCAGAAATAGAAAACAGCTCTATGATCACAGGATCGAATTTTGTTGGGTGTAACTTCAATTTAGAATTAAATATCGATCGTACACTTCGTAAATTTTGGGAACTTGAAGAAATTAATAATTGTGAGCCGTACTCTGAAGAAGAGAGGGGATGCGAAGAAATCTTCAAAAAAACATACAAGCGATTAGCGAATGGAATATATGTTGTTAAAATTCCTTTAAAAGAAAATGCTGCAGTTTCGAGAAATTCCATACAAACTGCGACCAAAAGATTTTACAACCTAGAGAAGAAAATGCAATCAAATGATTATCTCCGCAACGAATATATAAAAGTTATGAATGATTATATATCTCAAGCTCATATTGAGCTTATTTCGGAAGAACATTGTGCCATATTTAAGGACAAAGAATGGTATTATATGTCTCATCACGCAGTAATAAAAGAAGGTAGTTCAACCACGAAAGTTCGTGTCGTTTTTGATGCGTCTTGTAGAATATCAACCGGAGTATCGCTTAACGATACATTAATGGTGGGCCCAACTTTAGTTGCTGATATTGAACAAATGTATAGGCAGATCTTAGTGGATAAAAATGACATTGAATATAAGCGGATATCGTGGCGTCAAAATCCTAGTTGCAAATTAAATCAATATCGACTAACTACAGTGACATTTGGAGTTGCAAGCTCTTCATTTTTAGCCACGAGAGTATTGCGTCAAATAATTTTGGACCACATTCAATCTGAAACTCATTCAATAATTCTAAACGATTTTTATGTGGATGATTTAATAAGTGGCATGGATTCTACTGAAGATGCGATGCGTATAAAGAAACTAATTAGCAGTATTTTACAATCCGGAGGGTTTCACTTACGAAAATGGAAATCCGGCTGTTAAGAGTTGTCAGACAGTTTTGATTCTTCCTTCAAAAATATTGGTTTTGCAAATTCTCCAGAGATGATCAAGATACTCGGTTTACAATGGAACCCAATAAAAGATACTTTCATTTTCATTGTTAATTTAGAAAACAATGTTGCTCCAACCAAACGTCGTATATTGTCAGAAACATCACGAATTTTCGATCCACTTGGATGGGTTTCTCCCTCAATTGTTTCATTAAAAATTCTTTTACAGAGATTGTGGGTATTAAAGGTTGGCTGGGACGACATTCTGCCCCCAGAACTATCTGAATACTATATGATGGAATGAAACAAGAATTAAAACTGCTTGAAAACCTTCGTATCACTCGATTTGTTCGATATCAACAGGTTGAATATCATGGATTTTGCGACGCAAGTGAACGAGTTTATACTGCGGTCATATATGGAAGATCTATTGGAGAAGATGGACAAATCAAGGTGAATTTAATTACAGCGAAAACTAAAGTAGCTTTCATAAAACAAGTTTCAATCCCAAGATTGGAACTTTGTGAAGCTTATTTGTTGGCCAAGTTATGGAAAACAATGAAGAATAATTTACCAGAGGGCAAAATTTGTGCTTGGGCAGATTTCACAATTGTGGTGCTGAATTGGCTCTCAGTTTTTCCATCAAACTGGAAGACATTTGTAGCCAACAGAACTGCGACAATCATGCATCCAGAGGAGTGACAGCAGGACAGCTTGTAAAATTGGATCAATGGTGGATGGGTCCACAATGGTTGTCAATGGAAAAAAATGTTGGCCTATGGTGACAACAGATTTACAAGCTACTACAGAGGCTGATGAAGAAAAAAGGTCTCCTACAATATGCAACCTGCAATCGAATATTGAAGAAGATGTTTTATCAGACTTAGTGATCAAATTTTCTAGTTATAATAAATTAATTAGGGTACTAGCCTACATATTGCGATCCACAAATAAAGAGAAATTAGCGCTAATGCGAAATAAAACCCTAACAACAGCAGAATTGATGGACTCAGAAAATTAACTGATAAATTGGGCACAACAAAAAGATTTTCAACATGAAATCAAACAATTGTCACAAAAACCACTAGACCATTTAGCAGATGTGGTGTGGATTACGCAGGACCGGTTCACTTAGCTTCTAAACGAGGCAGAGGAGCAAAAATTACCAAAGGGCTATATATTTTTTTGTGCATGGTGACGTATTTTTGTGCATGGTGACGAAGGCAATCCACATCGAGCTCGTTAGTGATTTAACTAAGGAGGCGTTCATTGCAACTTTGAAGCGGTTTATTTCTAGAAGAGGTATACCTACAGATATCTACAGTGACAACGGCACTGCTTTTACTTTTGCTCTTGGAAGCTTAAAGACATCTACCCATTGGTAAACTCCAAGGAACACAAGAAAGCTGTTTCTGTATTTTCAAGTGAGTATATGATAAATTGACATTTTATTCCACCCTCAGCAACACACTTTGGAGGATTGTGGGAAGCCGCAGTCAAATCCGTAAAATCAAGTTTTGCTAAAGCAACCACTGGCATCAACTTGACCTTTGAAGATCTAAGCACATAACTATGTCAAATAGTGTCTGAATAGTGTCTGAATTCGAGACCTTTAAGTGCAATTTCAAACGAAGATTCATCTTATGAGGCACTTACTCTATCACATTTTTTAATTGGAACAGCAACAGGACTAATACCTGAAGAAAATTTTGTAGCTATACCTGAAGGAAGATTACATATATGGAAACAGTTGGAACAACGCACTCAACACTTTTGAAACAGGTTTTCCAACGGATATATAAACACATTGCAGCAACGCATTAAATGGAAAACTAAAAGTAAAGATATTTAGATTGGGGACATAGTCGTTATTAAAGAAGTCGACTTAACACCTGGTAAATGGGTTCTGGCTAGAGTCATATTAATACATCCGGACGACAAGGTGAATGTTCGTGTTGTTACACTTTGAACGCCAACATCAATCCTAAAACGGCCTACCACAAAGATTTGTAAGCTACCAACAGATGGTTAACGAGCCGTTAACGGGCTGGAGTATGTTGGGTTATAAGGGTTAAATCTAAAAACTTTTCTGTGGGACTGAACTCATCTGTTTTTAGAACAACTAAATACATTTTTTCTTTATTTATTTTTGCGCCAAAAAACTGTTTATCAATCATTAAAAGCAATTAAAATATAAAAATAATTCAATTCCTTGCGACAATCATAGTAAAAACAACAAAACATAAAAATACAAAAATTAAATAGAATTCAGTCTTTGAAGAGTTTTATTTCCAATAATTTTGAAGACAACACAGCGATCGATTTGGATTCAAACAGCGACAGACTGGGAAAAATCTTTATAACTATTTCAGGATCCATTGTAAAAACTGTGCTAACATCATTTTAAACCGTGGGTCGTCAAATAGAGTTTTGGTGCCCAGTGGCGTAGCTAGCATGGGTGGCACCCGGGGCGGATATTATGGTGTCACCCCAAAAATAAAAACTGTCAATAATAATAAAAAGCCGATAAACGTAATTTATAATTTTTTTTAATTAATACAAATGAGCATTATTATTATAAGCCCGCAAGTAATTTTTAACTAATTTTAATTTGCTGAAACTCCTCTCACACGAAGCCACTAATACGCAAATAGTCATAAATAACTTTAGTGCGACCGTAAGATTCGGAAGAAATTCTAAAAAATCCCATTCTAAGATGAATTTCAAAAAATCTAAGTACACCCAGTTAGAAACTGTAACATTGGCCGCTTTTAAATGCCTCCTCACCCTTTGTATCTCTATGAGGAGTTCTGTTGCCAATACTGCATCATAAAAACCAGTAAATTTTGATACCGATAATTTTAACTCTTCACTGTTCGCCAAAAGCTAAGTGTTTGTCTGCACAACCTCGAACAATGAAGCTAAATCTTGAACTGACTTCAGTCTAGTTCGGAGTTCAACACAGAATCGGTCAAGACATTCCAACATGTCCTTTTAAAGTTGAGCTCTCAGTGTCAGTCCAACATCAGGTGCAAACTCACCACCCGTTCGTTTTTTGCGTTTTTATGACGAATTTGGCTTTCCATTGGAATGTCATAGTCCTCTGATTTTTTCGCAGCAAGATCTATTGCCTCTTCTACAATGAGACTTCGTTATGAATTGACTCTATTTTTGTAGCTAATTGATCAATATACAAGCCCGTGCTTTGCAATCCAATCTGAGCACAGATATTATTTCTCTTAGAATACCATTCCAAAACAAAAGATAGCAAAGAAACGAAAAATCACATGCTGCATTGATAAGGTTCTGTGCAGCGCCTCTAGTGTCTACATTTTCTTGTTGATCACTTAACTTCTCAATTTCGGCCACAATCCCATCAAAGTTTTCGGCCAATACTTTTACTGCAGCATAATGAGCACTCCAATGCGCTGTTAAGAGTATTTTAACAGTTGCTTTGTTGTGTTTAGCAAGTACTTCCCAGCGGTTAGTCGAAGCAGAAAAACATGTAAAAATGGCTTCCACTGACGAGTGTTGGCCGTATAAATTAATCGAATGATCTTTGCAGCCCACAAAAATTGCTTTTTTATTTTTTGCTTTAATAATAGCTTGCACTTCTCCATGTATACTACTCATAACAGCTGCATTGTCATAACCTTTGGGAGCGACAATTCATAACATCTATACCATCATTTTCAAGATTTTACACTGAAAAAAACATGTCCTATTTCCAATCGAAATGCAGTTGTCTCAACCTCACCGTGCGGGCAGATATGGCGAATCGAAATACGAGATTAATTCAACAACCGTACAATGATAAGCCGATGCAGTTGAGGCAATCACATGAAATATTTATGTGAAAATAAAATATAGTTCAATTAATCTCAAATACTTAAATTTTAAAATGAAAAATTCATGATATAAGGCCAAAGAAATATGTTTTCATGGAAATAGTTATTAACTTTGTTCAACTACTGTTATATTGGATAGTACTTTATATTTTAATTACACCTCATTCTGTTATCAGGAAAATGTTACTGAGTAGTTGTCCCAATCACGGTGAAATTGTTTGTAAATATCTTTTCTTTGCATGAATAGTAAACTGCCATCTTCGAGATGAGGTTATCATTACTTCAATTTTTTTTCAGTGTAAGAATTTCATCGCTTAAATCAGCGGCTTTTTTCCAAGTAAAGGAAAAAATCCAAGGAATACTTCCTTGATTTCCACTTTACTACCTTCAACACCAAAACGCTACATTTCCATTTTCTTAAAAAAATAAATTGTGTACTTAGATCGGCTCCAATTTCTGAATTCGATCGAAAACTCAAAAATTTATCTATGCTTAAATTAAAACTGTTTTTCCCCTTTGTAGAATAGAGCTTGCTTTAGACAAAATGTAATCAGTGTAATGACGTAATCAAATTTTCTTGAACTGCGTTGAATATATGTAATAATGGAAATGTAGCGTTTTGGTGTGGACCTCCTCAATTTTCACATAACGAATCGCTTCTGACATTTGTTCAATATGTGAAATGTCAGGTGTGCTATCAAACATAATTCCAAAATATTTAACCGATTTAATTTCGTTGACAAGCTTAAACTTTACGTGGATCGCTAAAACATTTATGAACTCATTTTGTATATATGGTGACAAATATGATACTTTTGGTGATTTACCATGCTCCAAATTCAAAATGTGTTCTTTTAACACTACATCATACATTGACAATAGTTTGGTTAGTTCTAAGAAATTGCCTTCATTTGAAGAACTTTGTCCTTCATCATGTCCATGAAATGCTGGGTTTTGTTTAGATAAAAACAAAGTTATATCCAATAATCTTGATAAAAGATGTTTTTACTTCTGTTTTTTATTATATATTAATTGCAAGGCTGCGTCTCGTATCGTTTTATGAATTTTTAACCTCATTTCCAAAGATTTCCACTTTTCAAAATTCTCCAGATGTTCATTTGAAGTTTCATGCTCGGCCACTTTGGGATTTAGTTTCCACCGCTTCTGATATCCAGTAGTAAATGTTGATTTTGTATAATTATTATTGGTGACAGCAAATACACGACAACAGAAGCAATACAGGACGCAAGTTATTATTTACAGGAGAATAAAACATCATTGGCCGTAGACAGGGTTACCAGACGTCCTCTTTTTGGAGGACAAGTCCTCTTTTTCACGTCGGATCTTTTGTCCTCTCTCTTTTTTAAATATTTTCTAAATTGTCCTCTTTATTTGACGAACAAAAATTGACGAACAAAAAAAAAAGACTCAAACATAAAAAAGCCTTTTGAAGAATATTGTTTATTGGTTGATAAGATAATTGGTATATTTTACAGAAAAGGAATAATTATCGAGGAATGGTTTTTTGTGTTAAATTTTGACGTTTGTAATATGAGTACAAAATAAATGCGCAAACCGTTAAATAGTAAAGTAAGATAAGATTGTAAGTTACAAGTGCAAGTGCAATTGTGCAATTTAAGTTTAAATGGGTTGATTTTCATTGAAAATTCAAACTAGCAATAATAGTAACTAAAGTTTAACATATTTTACAAAAATGTCAAAAAGAAAATGCACATTTAATTTGCAATTGCAACAGAAGTATTCTTCAACGTTTTGTGTTGTCGATGAAGACAGACATGCGGCGTATTGTAAAATTTGTAAAAATAAGATAAGCTTAGCAAATAAAGGATCCTATGATCTAGAACAACACATCGCTTCAAAGAAACACAAATTAACAATTAAAGGTGCATCATCAACAGTCGCTATTCAGAATTTTTTTTTTGAAAAATTCACTCCGTTTGAATATAAAATATTGGCAGTAGAAGGCGCTCTAGCCTTTCATTGTGTAAAACACCATTATAGCTACAATTCTACAGATTGCACTACAACTTTAATTTCTAAAATAATAGATGATTCCGAAATTGCAAAAAAATTGACTTCAGCTCGAACTAAAACGGAAGCAATCGTAAACAATGTATTATCACCGTTTATACTGTCTAATATCAAAACAGAAGCAGAGAAAATTCAATTCATTTCTGTATCCACCGACGGCAGTAATCATGGTGCAGTAAAATTATTTCCAGTGTTAATTCAGTATTTTGATATTCAAAAAGGAATTGTAACAAAGTTAATAAAACTGGGCGATTTGAAAAACGAAACAGCCGCTACGATTGTAGATTATTTACAAAATACATTAAAGGAATTTAAATTATTAGATAAATGTATAGCGCTTTCAGCCGATAACTGCAACACCAATTTTGGAGGGATACAAAGAAAAGGTTTGTAAAATATTTATGATTCTACTGAATCTGAATTAAATTAAATTCGTTAACATCTGTAAACTTTAAGGTACTAACAACGTCCATGCTCTCTTAAAAAAAATTACAAACAGAGACATAATTGGGATTGGCTGCCCTGTACATATTCTACATAATTGCGGACAACATGGTTTCGATGCACTGCAGGTCGATTTACCTTCAATTGTAAACAAACTTTATAATTTTTTTTCAATTTATACAATACAAACAGAAGAACTAAAAAGTTTCTGCGACTTTGTTAAAACGGAATACCACCAATTGTTAAATCATTCCAAAAGTCGATTTTTTTCATCATATCCTGCAGTTAGCAGGCTTCTTGAAATGTATCTTCCACTAAAATCATATTTTGAATCGTTGGAAAATCCACCATACATTTTAAAAAGATTTTTTGAAAATATTTTTGGTGAGGCGTATGGTTTGCTCACTCCATCATGTACACTTTCCATACAAAAATTCATGAAATGGAAAGAAAGAAAAATTCACTTCTTGAAATTATGGAAATCGTGGCATCGCTAAGAAATATTTTAAAAGAAAGACAAGAAGAAAATTTTATGCCTCTTAAAGTTAAAAGTATTTTAAGAAAAAACCTTGAGGAAGGCTATGAGATGGAAGCAAGAGTCTTTAAGGAACAAATTTCGTACTTTTATCAAATAACATTAAATTATCTCAATTCCTGGACCACAAATTTTAATGACTACGAGAATTTCCAGTGGATGGCATTAAAAAAAATTCCAGAATGGAGAGAAATTGAACCAACTTTATTATTTTTGAACAACAGAGGAATAAAAATTGATGACACAATTTTATTTGATGAATTTGCACATTTAAAAAAATTTCTACTCATATATTTAGATAACGATATTTTTAAAAATAAAATCAGCTGCGACAAATGGGTTGAATATTTTAAAAATATAAATGAAAGTTGCAGCAATGAGTTTTTTAAAATTTCTCATTTCTTTTTTGCTATTTCTGGACAAAATGCCAACACTGAAAGGGTGTTTTCAATGATCTCAGCACAATGGACCAAAGAGCGGAATAGGTTGACCGTATCATCTGTCAACGGGATTATAACCATTATTTACAACTGCAAAGAATTAAGCTGTTATGAATTTTTTAAAATGATTAAAGATAACAAAAATCTATTGAAACAAGTTCGAAGCTCGTTGAAGTATGATTGAAACGTGATAAATTAATATTGATAAATATGATTATTTATATAATACAATATAACTGAAATCTGAAATGTGATTTAATTTTTTGTGATTTATGAACTGATTTTTGTATTTTGTTATTGTTATAAAAATTAAGAAACATGTAGGTATATTTGTTTCAAAAGTTAAAATTTTGTGTATAATTTGGCCTCCTTCGCAATTTCCTTTAAAAAAATGAAACCACAAATATTTCGTTTTTAGTATGTTTATTATAATATTTATTTTGGTTTACTTAAACATGGATTAATGAATTATTTGAAAAAAAAAAAATTAAATTTTGCAAAAAAAATTTGAAGCTGAAAATGAAGTGACCTATTTCTGAGGAGTTTTAGAATTTTAAGACTCCCTACCCCTTTTGTCCTCTTTTACTATCTTACCAATATGGTAACCCTAGCCGTAGAATTTTTTCACCATTATTCATCATTTTATAAAACCATTCTTTAGAAAGATGGCGAACATCACCTTTTATGTCTAACCCGTGTCTAGATACAGTAACAAACGACCCTTCTCTATTTTGAAAATGTTCACTTTCTTTTTTTATGATTTCAATGCGAACATTACAAGAGACGAGTATATTCCAATGTGATACATCTCTTAAGTCCTGAAGTGATTCACCCATGCAAATACTGTCTTCGATAGTAGAAGCACTAGCGGCATTATCACTGTCATTTTCATTATTCCTTTCTAATTCGTAATCATAGGTTATCATTATTAATTCTGTATTGTTGCTGTTACTTTCCGAAGATGAGCCAATATTCTCTGAAACATTCGTTGCATCAACGTGATAATCAGTTTCTTTTGATGAACCTTGGATATCATCGGGTTTTGTAACATATTTATAGATTTGGTCTTTCTCTGCTGGAACCAACCTTTTCTTTTAAATTTTTCCTTTCTCCTTAAAGGAGATGAACTCCTCGTGGCATATTTATTTTTAGGGATATTTGCTAAATGAAATCTAAAAAATATTTTTAATTATAGTATAGGTATCAGCAAAGCATTAATTCTAAATATATTTGTAGGATACATAATAGGTACATAGTTCATAATAATTACACTGTGTTAACGACTAAATACACCGCCAAGAAAATTAATTTATTTAAATTTCCTTGTAACAACTTATATTAAATAATATTTGATAAAATGGAATATACAAATCATAGCCTAATACTATTTAAAAAAATATAAGTATGAAATCCTAAAAGATATTTTATATAAAGAATTGAAACCAAAATTAAATATCCAATTAGAATCATGCTCAATAATTTACAAAATTAAATGTGATTTTTGTGAAAAATTTTATATCGGGAAAACCGGAAAATGTTTTAAAGACCGATTTAAGGAATACCTGCCTAAGAAGAAAAATAAAAAAAATTTAAAGTTTATTTTTGCAAACCATTTACATAGTTAATAACAATAGCTACACCACTTTAAAAAAAAATTGAAGGCTTTACATTTATGTAGCCAAGGATCTTTAAAAGAATCACTTGATAAGTTTGAAGTCTCTAAGGGATTTAAAACCCAACAAAATGTAATTTTAAATGATAAACTTTCATTTAATTCAAATATATAAATATATAAAACTGAAAACAAACAGTATGAGTATGTATATCAACCTACAAAAATTTGCAAAACTGCAGTAATTGCATAACTGCCATTTTATTCCACAGTAATTATTTTTGTGTCCATTGAAAAACGATCTATTTCAATTTATTCTTTGAGTTTCAAGATAAAGGAAAAAAAATTATTTTGAGATCATTTACAAACACGGTAATTTGATTGTTTGTTAGTTTCCTTAGGTGTTTGCAATTAATTTGTTTGAAATGTAAAACATATATTAGGTAGTAAGGTTAAGCGGATATTTTAGAAATAATTTTGGAATAGAGACATTGTAACTCAAGGGTGCCACCCTATCGACAAAGGGTGCCACATTATCGACGTAAACCACTTTTCCTATATTATTCAGCATATGTGTTTTAAGACCTGGTCATTAAACAATCATGCTTGCATACTAAATAATATATCGTAAAAAACGGTCAATATGGTATCTATAGGAATATTCAAAGCTATTGAGTAATTGTGGTGATGGGATTCAATGCTCAACATGTTGATTCGATTAATATTGTTAATATTTTATTTCACGTAATAACTCAAAAATTTTAAAAAGTAGAATAGATTCTTTTTGAACCAATAACACATTTATAGGACACATTTATAAGTTATCACAATTTATAAATTAAAATTATATGGATAACCTGGTTAAAATGGTTTCTAAGTGATTTATCATTGAAAACATTGTGATGGTTTGTTTAAGTTTTTTACGTTCGGGTGTCACCCCAAAACGGGTGACACCCGGGGCGGACCGCCCCCCCCCCCTAGCTACGCCTCTGTTGGTGCCTGAATTTTATTATAAAGCAATCTATCTAAATCAATTTTATCTAAAGCAATCCTTTTAAGTGTCCAAGGATCCGATAAAGGTCTACATGATAATCGAGATAAAAGGTAACATAGAACATTTATTATTAAGGTTAATAAGATATAATAATTAAAAAGTAACCATAGTGAGTTTATATGAATTGTTAGAGTAAATAATTAGGGGATAGTTGTGATATGGTGGCTAATCACTCTTGGCAAGCTGGGTTGTGATTTAAGCACGCGATGTTTTTGATTTTCTTTTAAACGTTTTAAAGATTTAATTTTAAATTGTTGCGTGTAGAGGTTGGTCACCAGGATTCACGCCCACTAGCACAGGGTGAAGATAGTATTTGCATGCTCGACCAACTGGTAGATCTGCACGGTCGTAAGAGGTGTAACTTTTGTCCTTTATTTATGTAGCAAGGTTGCCATGTAAGGACTTGATTTTGGTTATATATATATATATATATATATATATATATATATATATATATATATATATATATATATATATATATATATATATATATATATATATATATATATATATATATATATATATATATATATATATATATATATATATATATATATATGAAATTTATTTTTCCTGTGATCAAAAACATCAAATTGTAGTTATTTTCGTAATATGTGTAATGAATAGCCTGGGACAACGCCTGAACGTAGTGTATTATAGTCTCCGATTCATTAGTTGTCATTTTGATTAACATTTGTAGCTCGTAATAGCTTCTCATCCATCCAACATCGATAGTCTTATTTGCTTATATTCTCCGTAACCCATAGTTTTTTATATAAACAATAATATCTAATTTTACCATCCCCTAATATTGAGTCATACTACGTTTCCATCCGCTTTATTTCACCGTACTACCTGAATTTGGATTCTCTAAACACTAACCGTATTTAAACAACGAAGTTTTCGAACCTCAAAACAGCTGTGCATATTTGTCCAATCATCACAATGAAAGAATTAATGTTCTACCATTCGTTAAGCATTCGATTTCCTGTACGGGTATTCTTATCAAGTTGTCTTTTCATTATGGATCTGAATTTCGCTGTAATACTGTTGTGGATTGTTGTTTTGTAATACATGAGCATCCTAGAATCGATTAAACTTATGTTTACTTCATTCTAATTCATTGATAATTATTATTAGTGTGTCGTAAGTGAATTATTTCGCAAAATTATTTTTGCAATGTTAAGTAGTGCAAAAGTAACCAACAGTTTTGTGTTAATAACAAAAACAAGGTCCTAACTTTTGTTTACATAATGTTAATTAATTGCCTTGCCTCAGAAACCCTGTATTCGAATTTTTCGATATTGAAATTTTGGCTATATAAGGAACGACTATACAATTCTTCCCCTCTTAGTTGAATTTACGATTCACACAGTACTCGGCAGTCTATTACATTTGTTTTTTTGATGTTTGGATGGCTGTCAGTCTTTCATCATACAATTGGATATTTGGATTTTTCTTTTTGAGAAGCTTTTTTTTTGGACGCCCGCAGTTCTCAACAATGGAAGTAAAATCACCATGTAAATGACGATTGTGAGTTTTTGTGATACGTATTTTTTTTTCGGTTTGATGGACGGTTGATCCTGCATTTCGCGAAATTGTGCAAATTGGTTAAAAATATCTCGTCGAATTTTTGGGCATGGTCGACATTTTGGATAAGCACGAAAAGATTAGTAAAGGTACCAATAAAAAATTTATAAAACCATAATAAATGATTAGAAACTTGCACAATTAGTTTAAAGAACTAGATTTCTGTTCTTGTTCTAAATAATTATTATCGTGTTTAGGTAAATGGTGTCGTCATTTTTATTCAATTATTGAGCTTTAGTCTAGTGAATATTTTAAAATATATTAAACATAAATATCAGAAAATGTATTAACTGTAACTGTAAATTGTAAGAATGTACGGAACTGGCATTTCAGTTTAAATAATTGTTAATTATCTTCTGTGGAGTGTAATTGATGATTGGTATAAAACGAAAATTTCCTTCTGGTGAGGTCCTGATGCGCGAGCGGAATTAATCACCACTAAACAAGTTGCCAATGCGTTTACCAACAGTCACCTATCATTCATGGTGCAACATTTGTGGATTAATCGCTTCAACGTATTGGTTTTATGCAACGTTTAACCTAATGGTCAAATTTTACAACGTATTTGTTATACCATTATTATATCATCGTTGTCAAGTTTTACAACATAATTTTTTTTACAATATTTGTATCATCGTTGACTCCATTTACAACGTATTTTTTTTTATCCCTAAACGGTTACAGTGTGCTTTCAACGTATTCAGCTATACTTACAAATTTATGCAACGTTCATATATACAAATTGCTACGTTGTATTTTCAACGTATTCAACTATATTGGAAATTTATTCAACTATTACCTGGTATTTTCAACGTGTTCCACTATAATTACAAATTTATTCAACATTTATTTATACAAATTGTTACATCGCATTTTTAACCAACGTATTTGTATACAACCGTGCTGATGGAGGGCTGAGATAACTGAAGCTTGGAGGCCGGGAGGATATAATCATGGGGTGAGTGAAACTGAATTATTTCTTTTGTCTTTTTATTCTTGTGATTTAGGGGTGTGAATGAGTGTGTACGTGAGTGTGTGTGAGTGAATGCAGGGGTTGAACGTGCTGACCGCGGTTCTTTCGTAAAAAGGGGTCGCCAGAGTCTCATTTTCTCATTTGCATTTTTTTTTCCACTTCCGAATATTCACGTAAACTGCGTACATTTCTGCATTTGTGCTGAAGCAGCAGGTTTATAACATCTCAAATCCACGGTGACTGAGCCTTAGTCGTTACGGCTTTAAAAAAATCTAGGTACGCATCCTGCTAAGCCATTCTCATCCTTTGATGAGAAAGCACTCCATTACATATGGCACAAAACCTATCAATGATTTTCCTAAATTTATTTGCTTTCTTTTAAACTTTCGCAGTTTTAATTAACATTAAAATCTCAGTCGTTATATTCTCCTTCGTCATATTACTTAAAATAAAATGCAGACAAAAACGATAACTACAAACACAAACGATCAATATGCGAACAATAAAACAAAATTTTCATCAAAATGCTCCAAGTGCTACAATGTACTTAGTAAACATATAATTTAATTCCTAACATTTAACAGAAAAAAAAAATTTTTTTAGCTTTATTCTTTCATTAAACTTTAAAATTATTTTATTTACTTTACTGTTTGTTCGTTTTAACGCTAAATATAGTCGCGTTTCTTTCTTCAGCTTTTCTCTTTTTTTGTGTTTAGTTATTTTTTACGATTATTGTTATTACTAGATGATTATTTAGCATAAATTCCAAAAAATTATTATTATTGTTATTACAACAACAATCGTTATATTATTGTTTTTTATACACATATTTCTATTTAGTTAGCGTTAGTCTTTTGTTTATTCTCGTGTCGTTGATGACGATTGTTTGCATAACACAAAAAAAATAACATAAGCTAAAAGTTAGAATTAATTGAACGAATGTATGTACATTCACTTAACTTATTTCAGCGTGTGGCGAAACGGTGACGACGCCATTCCCAAGCAGTCATAGTTTTGTCAGAAAACTTTTACAATGTGAATATTCAATTCACACTTAATTATGTTAACGACTATAAAAAAATTTTACTAATAAAATTTTCTTATTACACATATAATTATGATAATAAAATAAGGTGTCAAAAATATATTTAAAACATTTTAATTTTATCATAATAATACATAAAACACACACGAATATGTTTATTATTACGACATCAATAAAATAAATGAAATTCGTTTTATTTTTCAACAATTTTCTCGCGTTTTCTTTCTTTTTCTTATTTGATTTAGCTAAACCAATTTTTTTGAAACAAAAACTTAATAATTTTCTTTTGCATTTTGGTTTAGAATTTTTTTTTACAAAGGGGTGAGCAAGAAGTAGATAAAATTTACCAATGTTGGAAAAAAAATATGATGGAAAGAGACTCTGGATATTCATATATACAAAATTAGTCAAAATACAATCGACAAAAAGTCAAGAAATCGCCATTATATCATTTAAAACGAAAATATTCACAAGACATGCTGGCGACCTAAGACCGGTTGTCTCCTCCTTCAGTTCCCGAGTGAAAATAACACGCCGACAAATAAAAAAAATTCGGCGTATTGTAGTCTAAAAATATGCATAGTAAAAAGAGCCGAAAAGGAACCGAGAACTAGCCCAGGTAGTGAACAAAAAGCCGAAAAAACACAAAAATGACATCGAAAACAAGCTGACAGTTGATTAAATATGAATAAAAATAACGCCGATATAACGCCGAAATATTGAAAAAAGGCCTAAACAAAACTGAAATAAGACCGATAAACGGCTGCAAACACGCTTAAATAAGATCGAAATGAAACCATCCCGGCTTCATTTCGGTGTAATTAAGGGGTTTTTCTGCTTTGTTTCGGTTTTGTTTAGGCCTTTTTTTTTTTTTTTTTTTTCAATATTTAGACGTTATATCGACGTTGTTTCGGCTTATAATTATTCAACTGCCGGCCTGTTTTCGGTGTCATTTAGGTATTTCGGTCAAAATTATAATTATTTTTATCGAAAAGAACTCATTTTTAAAACCCTTCAAAACGACATATTTTTTTAAATCCGCTCAAGTGGTTCTTGAGCTATGGGTTCTTGAGCTATAGCTAGTTTTTTAAGCCACGGATTTCATCTATATTCAAAATAATTTATCTCGAGGTCTTAGCTTCAGTGAGTGTATGCACAGCAATTAGAGAAATATTGTTGTCCGTTCCGTGTTCCTGTTGGTAGCAGATTCTTTCATAGACTGGGATGAATTTCATCATGGCTTCTTTTATGCGTGCAATCAAAAGGAAGCCCGTACCAAAATCTCTTCGAGAAGGGTAACGACAACAGTATAGAGAGATGACTATCCAAATCTTGTTCTCCTATTATAGGTTATCCAATTTTTTGCAGAACAACGACATCCATTCTATACCTATTCGCCTCACTTGACAAACGAGAACAACAAGACTCGACTCGAGACTTGACTCGAGAACAACTTGGCGGATTAAAAAACGAATTATAGCATATCAAAGATAAAAGTAAATAATTTATAGTAAAATTGAATTTAAAATTTTTCATAGTAATTGTATTAAAAATTCAAAATCAAAAAAATTATAAGAGAATTGGAAGGTTGATGTCTCCTTTGTTTCTTATATTTTCTCCCATTATTTCTTAACTTCGTTAATTTTCTACAAAAATCCAAAAAAATGGATTTTGGTGATGCTTTTTGGAAATTATAGAAATTTTTTAATGACTCATTATATGTAAATATAAGTCGAAATTTTTTAAAAAATTGTTATAATTTTCAATCTTAGAATCCTAAGATAAGAACGAACCCATCAACGACCTCATCCCGGAAAAAGGCTTCGTTATAAAATAGGAACAGGAAAAAACAGAACGTGGAACGTGCGCTCTCTGAGAGCCCCTAACAATCTGAAGGCTCTAGAAAGTGAGGCAAATAGGTATTGAATGGATGTCGTTGCTCTGCAAAAAATTGGATAACCAATAATAGGAGAACAAGATTTGGATAGTCATCTCTCTATACTGTTGTGGTCACTTTTTTCGAAGAGATTTTGGAACTGGCTTCCTTTTGATTGCACGCGTAAAAGAAGCCATGATGAAATTCATCCCAGTCTATGAAAGAATCTGCACGGGACACGGAACGTGCAACAATATTTCTCTTATTGCCGTGCATGCACCCACTGAAGCTAAGACCGTCGACGAGAAGGATAATTTCTACTGGAAGAGATTATGAAATCAACATTCGAGTTAATTGCTGCGTAATCTGCTAGTTTATAGAGACATCTCGTAAGGAAATGTGGAGCGTTCCAACAGCCTGCATTTGAATTCGCATGGCAATGGCAAGAGAATCTCTGAGTTTACATTATCAAATATAAATTGAGAATTTGCACTACTTTCTTTCGGCATCGATCGAGTCATAAACAGACGTAGGTCTCACCGAATGATAACACTCGAATTCAAATTGATCTCATTGCACGTTTATTTTCCAGCGTTCTGGATATGTAACCCTTTAGAGGTGCAATTATTGAAATTGACCTCTTCAATGTATGTTCAAAACGAAGGTTGCACTCCTATACCTAGAGATTCTTTAATTCAATCAACGGAAACGTGTTAACATATTATCACTAAATAATGCTGCAAATTCAATCACAATTTCTTTAATCTCTTGACCAATAATGTGGACAAAATTGGAACGAAATTCCCTAATTGTGAGGTTATAGTTACCGGTTACTTAAACATCCACAACAAATCGTCGTTATAATTTTCTAAAACGACCGACGACAACAACAATGAAAGACTGGCTCAAGTATTTGCCACATAACAGAACCTGACGCTAATGGTAAAAACTAAAAAGTAGCCAATATGGTTAGCCAAAATAGTTTTCGAAGCAAAAGATCAACCACCGTTTGAACCCCAACCTATCGTTGGAACCGCATACTTGAAAAGGTGGTGAAACGTACGTTATCTCATTAGATCTTTCCAAAGCATTTCATTAAATATGACATCCCAACCTGGTCAATAAGCTCGTTGCGTACAGTTTTCACCCCGCAATCATGAAGCTAATACAGGAGGATTATTTGGTTAATTTACCTAATCCGTAAAAAACAAGACCCTTTAAAGTGTGTGAAAAGCTTGGAATACGGCTACGTGGCACGAACATGCTAGAACAAAGATCGTTTCAAGTTTTGGCTCAGGAGCGGTGCAAATGAACACACGGTCAAAGACTGCTTTAACGAATCCAAATGTTTCCATGATTTGTACGGAAAGAAATTTGTCAAACGTAAAACACACTACCAGCAACCGAAATTGGGGTTAAGGGGGCATTACAACATGAACTTCGATGACATTGATTCAACCCAATCTAGATCACAGAAGGATAGCACATGATCTATTATCCGAAACGGAGCAGGAAAGTTGGGCGGATTTTGCTATTTTAACTAAGCCGTACAAAACTATACCAAACGATTGACGCAGCTATTTGAAGATTTGAGAAGTGGCCTTTGGCAAACGAGCTAAAAAAGATAAAATACACTTCGTGAGAGGGAAGATATATAAGATATATCTATACAGCTGTTACACTCGATCAATAAAGAGATTTAGTGTTTTAGTGCAGTGTAAGGTCAATAATTGGTCTAACATTTGTAAGTAGTTTTTTAACCGGAGGAGAAACAAAATCGGAAGTTAGCGAACGATAGACCAACAGTGATCATAACGCCACATGGTGTGAAATCGTCCAAAAAAGGATCGATTATTAAAGCCTTGAAAGATGTTATTGGATGGAGTACAAAATTGTTTGATATAAACATTTTTATTGGAGGCAAATAAAGAACTGTGGGGACAGTGTCGTGATATGAAAAAATTGAAGCAAAGACCGTTTACAAGGTCCAACAAAATCAAAATTTACTGAATATGATAACCGCCTATTTCCCACATGAGCGAGACACAGTTGATATTTTTGTATCAGTGGTATATATGGATAAGTATGTACTAAACGTTACGAAACAGGAAGTTTTGGAATCAGTTTGTAGAACTGAAAATAAAAAAACTCCTGGTGCTGAAAGCATTGCTGAACGTTTAGTATAAAATGACAGTTCATGCAAAACGATTTTGTTTGATACGCCTGTTTGAAAGAAGGGGTGTTTCCGCCAGAGTGGAACCATCAGCGTCTATGGATTTTGTCAAAAGGAAAGGTAAAACACCAGAAAAATAGTCTTTATACTACCCAATCTGTATAATAGATAAATCTGATAAATTTTTAGAAGGAATAATAATTTGATCATTCGAACAAGCTATGAAGATAAGCAGCACCAATACGGTTTTAGAAAAGCTCGCTCAACAGTTGACACAATAAAGTTTGTGATTGGTGGAGCTAGGGGACAAACAGTGCCAGAAAAAGGATGAACAAAAAAGCACTGTTATAACTCTATATATTAATAAGTGACACATGCAGATGGTTTCACATTACATCAAGAGCTCTGATGTGTAGAAGTTCCTGGGTGCATCGAAAAAATCGTAACCGATTGTTTTTGCAACCGAATGTTGAAATAATATAGCGACGATGGTTTTAAAGCGCATAAAATTATTAGTGAGGAACATCAACAGTAAAGTCTAGGTTCAGTGCCGTGGAACTTACTGTGTGATGGTGTTTTCAAGCTGCAATATAAACCAAATAGCTATTTCAGCTTCAAGCTGTTAAGTTTTTGAAGATGGAAGGTACTACGCCTCAGAAGTGCTCGAAACCTAGTTCCGACCAAGGACCATCACAAAACTTTCGACTCCGTCGCTTTTGTGTAAAAAAGCAGCTGTCACTAGCCTTACTGCTTCAAACCCTACTGATTATTGCTGTATCTTGATTCTGGTTCTGTGAGAAAAAATGAAGTGGAATGGAATTATTATTTTTCTCGAATTTTGATTTCTCACTAAATAATTCCATTCCACTAATTGGTGTTCTCGTTCTCTCTTCGAGATATCGTTTTTAGTACAAGTTCTAAACTAGTACAAATTTTTGAAAATGGAATTAATCTGTCAGTTTATTTGCTTGTTTTTATTTGTGTTTCTCTCGTTAGCTAGTTTAACTTAAAATTAAATAAATCTGCCTTATCAAATCTGCGATGAGCATACAAAACAAAATGTTTAGTATATCTAAACTGAATACACCTATTTTTTTTAAAAATACTTGATAATCTGATAGTGTTTCATGAGGTGTTGAGAATTGATGTTAAAAAGGAACACATCGTGAAAGTACTTTAGTGTGGTTCATGCATTGTACGTTTGACGAAACTGTTTTTGAAGAAATCCTTATAACGATTAGAACAATAGAGTAAATAGATATTATTTAGATTTTTAATATCTATAGAACATGGATCGTTGATGGAACTATGTCGATGGATCACTCAACCATTTCAATTATTAATGATAAACCTTTCAAAACCATAAACGAACTGTTACAGAATATTGTACTTCTTGAACTTGACAGGCTATTTAATTAATAGTGGACAACATTTATTGATATATACATTTACTATAATTATTTAATTATGTATTTAAAAGATAACTATAATTTTAATTTAAACTAATTATCCTGCTACTGAAATAATGTAACTGTAAGTTATAGTCTTAGTCCAGTGGCGTCATTTCACCAAAATCTTGGGGGGGGGCGAGAATTTAAATGACATAAAAAGATTTTTTTCGTAAAACATAACATACGCGTTTTTATACACAGATATATTTAAAAGCATTTAAATGCATCGACTTAGAAATAAAAATAAAATGCTTTTGAGCTACATTGGTTACTCTGCTAGTCTTCTGGTGTTCTGGTGTCATTTGTTAAAAATAATTTGAAATTTAGTATCATCTCTGCATTGTTTAAGCATCAAGAAAGTAGTTTTAATTAAAGCGCTTGTGCTAGAAATTATTATTTCTTTGCTTTGTAACTGTACAGAGAGTAAATTTGTAAACGACAGCAGATCGTGCAGCATAGAAAAAAAAGGATGGTTTGGGCATCCCGGGGTTTAAAATTTATGAGTCACATAGTCCCAGGATCCATAAAACACCACGGGATCGCAATCCCTACGTGACTCTTCTTATGTCGAATCGTTTTTTTGTTTGTTTCCCTTTATTTGTCTCAGAGAGAAAGAGTTATGTCTACCCTAAACTGACCAGAGCCAAATCGTTAAAATGCGGGACAAAATGCAAACGTTCTTCCAAATACTAACTAAATAGAATTTCTTTTGCGAGAAAGTGGGACGGTGAATACGTGCTAACTAGATTGTGCATAAATTTACTATTTAATGCTTTCCTTTACTATTTTATTCTTCAAAAAATTCTTTTATTTTAATTGTAAATTTTTCAACCCTTAGGAAATGTGCTTGCAGTGGTTCGTACATTTTCAAATTTCTTTCTAGTGCTGGCATTACCGCCAGCCAGCGAGTTTCACTGTATCCAATAAGTTGGTTATGTTCGACATTACTTTTGCCATAGAACTCTTTCAACGTCTCCAGTAAACACAGTGAAACATCCAAATTTTTTTAACCCTGCCATTTAAATCAGCAGCATTTTTTATTGCATTATTTAGAATATGGGCTGCGAATCCAATACCAAATACACTCTGGTTCAAATTCGAGTTTAGCTTGTTTTTAAATTTTCACCCCTTGACGTGACACCACTAAAATTGATGTTCGTGTTATCAGCGCAATTAGCAACTAACTTTTTGTCAATGTTAAATAACAACAAGAAAACAAAATAACAACAAAACTTGTTCAAGCTACTGGAGCTGGCGGCTTATAGCAACGCTTTTTTATGTTTATCTGTATCTATATGACTTTTAATATCATAATGTCCACTGTTAGTTTGCAAATTCACTCCGACTGGTAATACACTAAACTTTTGCGTCGTTATATTTTGATTTTTTTATAAAAGGATAGTCCAATTCAATATCGTATAAGAATTTGCGAAAACGTTTTCTATCCGTCTTGATTTGCAGAAGAACTTTTTAAATATAATTTTAAAAATTAGTATATATTTACCTTTTATAGTAGGTTAAAACTTTTGTTACACAAGTAAAGATTGCAAAACAATTGAAACAATTTATTTTAATTTTACTAAATAATTAATATCTTGTGTGTATTCTCTAAGTATAAGAGGTATACAGTATACCTCTCGTTCTATCTTTTGCAAATCTATACCATTTATCAAGATTTTATGCTGTTTGCTTTGTTTGTTCTTTATTGAGAAAAAAAATTATAAATTAGAAAATAATAATTTTACTTTTGAGCTACCTAGTTAAAGTGTGTTTTAAACAGAGTTTGAAACGCTACTTATATCACTCTTTTACTTTGTCCTTTCAGTGCGTAGCTTAAAAAAAATATAACACTCCCACATACAGGAGTGAAAATAATTAAATATTATTCTTGCTACTAAATTGAAATAAGTATTTTCTTTCAAATACTCAAAACTTTTATTTTTGCGTCAAATTTGATGCTTTCCAACGTTGAAGCATTTTACATGATTCGTTCAATTATTCATGTATTGTTAGAAAAATGAATATAAAGGATGACGTAGAGTGACTACCTTGTTTTCTTCTTTTGCAAATCGGATGAAAAAACAGGAAAATGCAATCTGCTCCAAAGGAGTAAAATCGAAAAAGCAAAAATTTTACTCGTACGAGTAAGAACGATATTCAAATTATGCAGTGGCGTATTTACATATTTGCCGCCTATAGGCTAATTTGTATTGCCGCTCAATATATTTTAAAAAATTATCAAATGCGATCGCAGCGACGAAAAAAAGCGCCTCGTATTTTTTCGAAATTTCAAGGTAACGTTATTTACAAGTACTTTAAAATTACGCTTTTAATGAAAAACGTGCAAATCTGGCAAAAAATAATTAAATTTAAAATACGTAAATAAAAAAAACGCTCATTAAAATCAAATAAAATGCAATAAAAACTTCATTTCAACAAAATATAAAACTTAAATAATATAACATATTTTATAAATATTCAACTAAATAAAAAATCATTTTTTCTTTAGCTTAACATATTTTGCTGAATTTATTGTTTACAAAAATTTTAATTATATCATCAAATGAAATCGAATTTGTAGTATACGATTCAATAGATAAAACTGCCAAATCGCTTAATCTTCTATCGAACATCGTTGAGCGTAAATATCTTTTAATTCGTTTAAACATGAGAACGAACGTTCCGATGAACAATTGCTGACAGCCAAATTGATTTGTATATTCTTAAAATAATATCAATATTAGGAAAAATATCAAGCAGATTTTGATCCCTAATTCAATTGCACATATTGTTGATATTTATATGTTTTTTATCATATAATGCCAGATACTCTTTGATGTGCAAAATCTCTTTAATCGATTCAGTCGGTAGAGCATGAGACTCTTAATCTCAGGGTCGTGGGTTCGAGCCTCACGTTGGGCGCCACTATAACGTTTAGCAGTGCAACCTAGGCCCATAGACAGGAGCAAATATTGCCCTAGCCAAAGCTAAAGAATTGACTACCTGGCTGTGGATCCGGAAACCGCTCTGGACTTCGCTCAGTCGATAATTTGTCGTCGGTTTTTTCCGGCAACCGGGTAGTCTTAGTAAGGAGCGATTCATAAAAATAATCAGAGGAAGAAAGGCAGACGGCCATCCCTACTTACATAGCATCCCTACGCCACTAAAGTATTCTCTCTTCACATTTTTATCAACTAGTGAAACCTTTTACTCTAGGTGTTACAAAAGGTAACTCTAGTTATCGAACGAAACAACATTATACTAAATCAAAGTAAATATAATAAAACTAGCGGACCCTATTTCTGCGGTAATCAATTCGAAAAGTAATCGACTGCAGTTACTCTAATAAATAACAACACTTGTTAGTATTCAACTATCAAATACCTTTATTTACTTAAAAATTTTCTCAACTAGGTGGAATTTGTCACATATATTGAATTACAATCATTTACTAAAAAAAAATTCTCTTAAATATTCAACTTTAATGATTTAATAAGAAAGCTTTACATATATATTTTTTCCAATAACATTTTTGTTCATATAAATATATTTTTCACAATTATTTTTCACAAATAAAAATCAATTCACATTTGTTTTTTGGAATTAAAACTTTAAAAAAAACACATGAGACGCGAGTCCTAAAAAAACCTCCTGACCATACTGGTCAGAAGTTATAATCCGAGTCCCGATCTACATTTTTTTTCTTAAACGTCGATCTAAAAAAAAAACTAAATCCCACGATTTAAAATTCCATTCGTTGACAAAAACGTTGAATTCCAGGATTTACATAAAAAAATAGATCTAATTTTAGACGACTGAATCTTAGACAGAGAAAAGTTAATAGAAAAACAAAAGAAAACCGTAATTCGATTAAAATTTAATTAATCCAGAATTTTATGTTGTGTTTTTGCAATATTTACAACCTTTAATTAAAATTTAGGTAAATTTGCAATATTTGCACAATTAAAACATGGAAAAGATTCTGAGAATGGATATAATGTCATAATGCATCAAAATAAATGTTTCAGTAAATCAGGAATTCGGAGCCTTGGGACGAAGAAAAGTAAAAATAAATGATTGGCACAAAAATTGGTATCCCAGATTATCCTCCGTCACAACCCAGGTAACAATTTCGCCTAAATTTTTTAAATTATTCCAACTTAACTTGAAAAAGCATTGTGTAAGACCATATTATTCAAGCTTTACATAAAAAAAGCTTGTAAAAGACTAGATTCACTAAGTTTCTTATATAATTCCTTAAGTAAAGCTTAATTCAATAATAAATATTTAGGGCACATTCAAGTAACTGTTACTCAAGTATAATACCTTTTATAAGGTTTTATTCACATATAACTTTTAAGGTAGTATTCAAGATGTTTTTACTCAAGAATTCTATCCCTTATATAAACCTTTATTAAAGTACAACTTTTAGGAAGAATACAAGAAGATTCTTACCCAAGGATAGTTCCTTGTATACCACTTTATTTATGTATAGTAATTTTAGTAGTACTCAAGAAAATTGTTACCCAAGTAATATTTCTTATATTTCTTATATATTATACGGCTGTTTTCAATGAATATTAAAAGATTTACAACAAATCGATCTGTCAATATTTTTGACAGTTCGTTGTTTAATTCGCGATTGTGTGTTTTTTTATTAAATCACTTATCGATGTGTTTAAAAAGTTAACAAACCTTTAAGAACTTTAACAAACTATTATTGATTAAAACAAAAGATTATTTCAAATGGTAGACATATTTTCGTCAATGAAAATTTGCAATTGCCAATATTCCGCAACCATTTAATCAAACGTTTCTGATGATGGTTTATAAATTGATTGAGATTTACCATTTCCGATTATGGTTTATATAATGATAAGAGTTGGTCAACAAATAAATAAACTGATGATAATTTGTCATACAATTCATTTTTGTATTAAATGTATGTAATCGCCATATTGTGCGCAATTTGCTTGGGAAAAAATTATATCAAAACTTGCAACAGATTGCAACTGACTTATGGAAAATATAACGTAGAACGTTTATTTAATATGGTCATCTAACATTTATTTATTAACCAGCCAAATTGTGCAACTGAAAGTAATGCCAATCACAGCATACTATACCCCTTACGAAGCTTGAGTAACACTTTTGTTCTGTATTGAGTAACGTTTTATTCCTGTCGTGGAAATTGATTTAATGAACGAGTGCGTAAGGGTAAACGATGAGGAAGAGGGTCTGTGTTCGATTCCTGCCAGGCACGTTTTTATTTATGAATTTTATTTTCCTTTTTTTATTTTATTTTTATTCTTTAATCATTTTTAATCGTACAATTGAATGGAAACACATGCGTAGATATCGCGTATGAATACGCAAAATTATTTTCATTTCGAGATTGTCCTCAATCATAACCAATATTATTTTTAACAAAAACCCATATATTCTCATTTTAGGAAACCATTAGTACACTTTTATATGCATTCCTAATCAAAATGTTTGAATAAAAATTAATTCATAGTCGTGGTAGTGGTCCGAAACTTGAAATGTGTACAAATAATTTGTTAAACAATAGTGATTAAGTTTCAATTTTCTTTATGACAGCTGCTAAATAGAGAAGTGGATAGCGTGCGGTCCTGGAGAATCAAAGGTTACGAGTTCGATCCCTGCTACAGGCGTTTGTAAAGATGCGAAATGTGTAAAATAAATTGTAATTTCCGATAAAAGATTAACTCAATAGCAGCAATATACAAAAAAAAGGAGTTTAATGCGCCAATTAACCAAAATAACTAAAAGAAACAATCACCAATTTTTTTTTCAGTAGCATCGCTTCTTGAATAGGCACTGAGTAGTTCTCTTGAGAAAAGATTTACTCAAGCACTTTATTCAAGTAACATTTTGACAGTATTTGAATAAGCCTTGAATAACAACTTATGTACCACTTTATTCAAACACTTATATAAAACATGTATAAAGCATTATATATGTCTTCTTGAATAAAGAATATTTTTTCATACGCCTTTTCTCCTTGAGTAGAGCTTGTATAAAACTTTTATCATGCATAGTTCAAGAATTTTAAATTTCCCCTTCCATTTTAAATTCCTCTTTTAAAGCTTTACTCAACGATTACGTAGGTTAAATTGTTACCTGGGAAACTAGATCATCTGAAACATCTTGTGTATAAACTTCACATAATTTAAATGCTTCATTTTTTATTTCCCGATCAGAAAGATCGCGAAATTTAAAAAAGACGAAATTTAAAAGAAAATTTCGAACACTCTGTCGTACGCACATTTTCGACCGTTTAGTTCTGAGATTAATCGATCGTCAATTGTAAAAAATTGTATCCTGAGCACCAAACAGGTCTTCATCATCGTTGGTTTCATCAAAATGTCGCTTTCTTGTTTTGGTCCGCTTTTCGCTTGCAGTGTAGTTTTGAGTACCAACCAGTGCCTTGGCCTCTTCTTCAAACGTTATAAATTTCTCGCGGGAAGATTAAATAATAGAAATTAAAGATTTGTATAAATCGATAACCAACCCAATATCTGCATTTTCCTGTTGTAGTTTTTTACATACTACATTGATAGGATTTAAAATACTACCGCAAAAAACAGTCATGAACGCAATTTCAAATTTGAAATTGATTTTAGAATATCATGAATTTCTTTCCAAGACATTAATAAACTGTTGTAGGCATCATCTCTGCATGACCATCTCGTAGTCGAGATCCTCTTTGGTGTTATGAGGATATTGCTGTTTTTCCCAACGCATCCTTGATGCCGAAAAAAAGTTAAAGTTTTATTGCTTGCAAAAATGAAAAATATTTGCTGGATTCATAACAGCAACTAGCCGCCGCAGTTCCAACTAAATTAAGAGAATGGGCTGCACATGGCATAAATTCCGCAAACTTGTTGGCATTTTTAATTCTGGCTTGGAGACCAGTATAAGCGTCTCACATGTTTGCAGCATTATCGTACAACTGAACTCTACAATTTTTTAAATTAATGTTTAAAGATGCCAGGGTGTTAGTTATTGCTGTGTACATTTCTTCAGATTTGTGTCCAGTATTTGGAACAAAAGTTAGAAGTACCTCTGTTGGTGTGCCAAATTTTTTAACATGTCTTAACAATTGAGAACTGATCTACATGCGCGAATGTAAGAAAAGAATATAAGAAATTTTGCGAATTTGATTGATTTAACCTGGATACTCTGTTTAGAGTGGCGCACGGCTCTCGCCGCCGCAAAAAAATTTCTGTTTTGAAAAGTTTGTATATTTTTAAAATTTGCCGCCTACGAAAATTTGCCGCCGTAGGCTACAGCCTATCTAGCCTATTTAGAAATCCGCCACTGAAATTATGAACATTTTAATTTTTGAATATTATTTCAAAGGATTGAAATGAGTGCTCGAATAAAGGAAAATTGTAAACTCTGGTTTAAAAATTTAAATTTTTATGAATTTATACGCAAAACTGCGTCTTTTTAAGTAAAATATTTTGTATTTTTTTTTTTCATAATATACTTCCGATCACTCGTATATACACCGGGGAGATGTTTCTATAAACAAAGAAACCTTTTCGCTGAGGTAGATCTGTTAGACATTAAAGGATATGTAAATTATTGAAGTGAAATAACTGAGTTTAATATTTCTAATAAAATTATAGTTAAAACACTATTTTAGTAAAAAAAATATTGCACTGGTTTGTTCTCTGAATATGGTTAAATCAACATATACATAACATTATACAAACTGCAAGAAAAAACTGTGAAGCCATTGCTTTGACTAAGATATTGCGCAAACTGTACGTAGATAGATATAAGGTTTTTTGATTATTTCGATAATGCGGGCAAATGTGGTGGAAATATTTGTTTCGTGGGACGCTTCGTGGGACAAATTTCTCCGTGGGACAACGCAATGAAATGTGTGACATTTCCACGCAGCGTGGGACGTCTGGTCCGTTTACTACCCATAAACGTGCGTAAATTTTTCATTTGATTCAAAATTGTACCATTATTGCGAGCTTCTTTTAAATCTATAAGAAAAACCTACCACAAAAAAATAATAGTTTCTCTCTCCCTGTGAATGTATAAAAAAAATGAACAAAGATTGACGTTTAGGATACGTTTTGGATTTTATTATAACCAACCAAACATATAATTTTTGCTATAACATGAGTTAAAATTATAGTCCATATAGCGAAAAGAATTTGTCAGCAAGTTTTCATAACATACTTTGAAAATATTTACATAACTTAAATATTTGTTCGTGTCGTAAGAAAATAATGCTTGTCCATTATAAAACATTCACTATTATAAAATCACTGGAAATAACCCAATAAATTTAAATTACTCCCGTAATTATTTTCATTCATTTTATAAAAATTAGCACAACTATCAAGAAAACTTTTGAAATGTTATAGCATTTTACATTTTAGAATTGTTTTTAATTTATTGTTTTTAAAACAGTCTTGTAAAGTTTGTACAATATGATATAGATAAAAAACAAGGCCAAACAGTCAGGGTTCTCCAAATAAGTGGGGTATAATTAGGTTGTGTTCTCCTGCATGTACTTACTTTTATGTTTATATAAATTACCAATGATCAATAACAATTAAAATTTGAATGTTAAATACTGCACTATGAACTCTCGAGGAACCCTATACTAATGAAATATTTTGTGGCTCTGGCTCAGACACGAATGTTTTATAAACAAAACACAATCGTTCTTCTAAAAGCGGTGATGCCGCGCACCTTATAGTACGATAGAATTTTGTCAAAATACGCACCCACGGCGTTTTTGGAAGAACGATCGTGTTTTGTTTATAAAACTGATTTCATCAGAAGATTAGAAGCAATACGACCGCCTTTCGTATCGGTGGTGCTCTAGTCCTTGATACAAAGAACGATAACGGTTTGAATATTGCGGTGAACTGTACTTTAGTCGGGCCAAAATAATATGTAACGTAATAATTATATTATCAGATATATTTCAATTAATAGTATGCGATAAAATTGGTATATTATACCGCATTTACAGCGGCATAGCAAATTAGTAGATGTAATTTAAATATGTGCTGTAAACACTTTTTATTTTGAACGCTTGCAACTAATTTGATATCTAGCCTTACTAAAAATAAATTATTTTTAAAATTAATACTTCACACTATGAACACCATTGTAAATAAAATCTTTGATTTCTACACCGTCTCCTTTTCCCAAAAATTAATATACTATCTACTAATTTACTATGTCGCTGTAAATGAGGTATTAGTTAAGTAAATCTAAAAATTAGACGAATTTACAAAATAACAGTGCATTGAAATTTTTATAGTGTATAATTCTATCACGATTGGATGGTTTTATTGAATCGATGTATTGATAGTATCAGATCCTTGGGGGGGGGGGGGGCCAATGCCCCCCTCAGCCCTACCCAATTGACGCCCCTGTCTTAGTCATATTTATATAAACATAAAAGCAAAAATGTGTTTGGAGAAACAGGTGAAAAAATCGCTACAAATCAACTAAAATTTCTTTTTGATTTATCGTAATCTTTTTTCGACATTTTTTTTTTCTATTTTTGTGCTTCTATACAAAATTTTAAAGCAAATAAACTCATTTCATATACAAATTTGTTGACGAGATAATTTGACAGATCATCCCACAAACGCGGAATTTATTTTCTCATTCGACTGCACCGGAATGCAAAAATCTCATTTAGTACGAAATCTCATTGCACGAAATAATTCCATACAACAAGAATCTAGCTACAGGTATTGAAAGAAATCCTGAACCAACTAAAACATGGCACTGTGCAATATGTAAAATCATTTTAAGGAGAAAATGATAATAACTGTGATTATAGAATTATAATACTGGATAGAGAGAAGGGAAAAGGTGGTGGCCGGCCTTTATCATCTACAAAACCATTTGCTTCAACCACATTACCATCAAAACTGGGAACTGATAAACACCTGCTTATTCTTTCCCGAAATTCTAGAGTAAGCTGGATCTGCCTTCTGGATGTCATCTCTTTGAGTGGAAATTACACTAGCTTCTTGTGAGAAGTTTGGTTTAACTTTTTTTATTCCACCCGCTAGAATGAGGCGAAATCGAGGTTTATTAAAAATTTCTCTAAATTTTGTATTCTCGTAGAGAGGGCGTAATAAGATTATAGAACCAACAAGGTATTATAATAAAATCCGGAAATGTGGAGGTAACGTTACATAGTCAATATTTATATGCCACTAGTAAGCAGTTGTGATACAGGTTTTGAACCGTCCATAGGACATTTATTTTACAGAAAAGACTATCTAATTCTCAAAGATGTAATTGCACACCACGATCTATGACACTCACCCTATAACGTCGATTAACGAGGCAAAAACATTGCTGATCAAAACGATGGCTCCAACTTTCGAGTTCTCAATGAACCACAACCAACAAGGGTACCAAATAACTCCTACTCTTCTCCAGATATCACACTTGCCAACATGCCACTACTGCCAATTGCTAAATAGAGAACTAAAAGTGCACTGGGATCAGACCATGTACCGATCAAAATCAACTTAAGCCGTTCCATAAATAAAATTAAATTCGAAAAGTGGACCTATATTAATTTTAAACAAACCTGGATGGGTTAATTTTACAAATTTAACTGTAATGGAATTCAGTTAGTAATTTTTACCACTAGGATTTTGCTGCCTCTTAATGCCTTATTACGCCCTCCTCTACGAGAATACACAATTTAGAGAAATTTTTAATAAACCTCGATTTTGCCTCATTCTAGCGGGTGGAATAAAAAAAGTTAAACCAAACTTCTCACAAGAAGCTTGTGTAATTTCCACTCAAAGAGATGACATCCAGAAGGCAGATCCAGCTTACTCTAGAATTTCGGGAAAGAATAAGCAAATTAATAAATTAGTTAGTTATGGAACACAAACGTAGCAAAAGTCGAGATCTAGGGAGTAAGTTAAGCTTTGGCACAAACAAAAGTACCTGGAAGATAATTAAGGGCTTAACTCATTTACGACACCCGAGTAACAACTACATGATCTCCTCTGATTATATCCCAACCGAAAACCCCAACAGGAAATGCGCAACAAAATTCAACACTCATTTTACAGAAAAGCAACGTTAACATGAAAAGGAAACTAGGTCAATATTAAGATATCTGCACAAATTGAACACAGAAAATTTAGAGAACATCATAATTTCCGAAGAAGATATTGAGAATGCTATAAAGAAAACTAAGCCATCTAAAGCTATTGGACGCGATGGCATCTCAGCCATTATGCTCAACAACATTTGACCCAATAGAACTATCCTACTACCACTTCCATGAACTGTCTCTCTACCACACTCAACACATCTCTAAATACTCTCCAGATACCAAATATCTGGAAAACGGCCATAAGCACCATCTTAAAACCTGGAAAACACGAAGAAAAAAGAGAATCTTATAGATCGAACCGATCTCCATCCTTTAATCAGTTGCAAAACATTATATAAATTTTGCAAATTAGCGTTACACCAACATGGATTTAGGATAGCACATAGTATAACTGCTACTCTTCAGAGAATCCAAAACCAAATCAGCGATGGTGTGAACCAAAAATCACACAGTGCTACAACAATTTTAGTTGCACTCAACCTATCAAAACCATTCAACACATCATCTACTACTAAATGACTTATTTAAAACTAATCAACAAGGTTTAAAAAAACACTGGTTGTGAATCCGAGACTGTTGGGGTAACATTCGACTTACTGCTTAAATTCAACGCTCATGCTCAACAGGTGCACTTGATAGTAAAACACAGGAATAATGCACTGACGGCACTAGTTCGTAGCTCATGAACCAAGGATACAAACACGCAATAATAACAGCATATAAAACAATAGTAAGACCTTTTTCAAATTACGCTGCACCCATATGAAAACCTTAAGTTTGTCAGTTACAAATAACACAAAACACAGCCTAGCGCACCGCAACCAGATGTCATTTGAAGACCAAACGAGATCACTTACACGGGAATTGTAACAAATTGACGGTCTGTGAACATAACGAAATGCTTACCAAACAATATCTAGATGGGCCTGTCACAAAGAGTAATATCCCTGCAGTGACACCTTATCCATGACTATACCCCCTAGAGACATTTTGCATATTTTATACATGAATCACAATCGAGATTTACAATAAGTAAATTATGTAAGTAAAATCAATTGACAAACAGTCTTTACAATTATATAATTTTGATGACGTGAATAGCAAAACAACAATTTTTTTGATTAAAAAGATTAAATTCTTGCACACATAAGAAAAGCATAAATAAATTTAAATGCTTCATGCCTTAATGTGATAATGGTTTGAGAAATGAGCCTGAAGCAAAAACTTTCTGATATTAAAGATATTATTATAATAATAGAAGCTACAACGTTTTTTTTACGAATAAACCAATTATTGCAAAATTCAAGCAATTAATTATTATACCTATAGTCACCAAAACCACGATTTTTCTGGTATTCCGCTTATCAAAATAATAGAATTTCTTGAAATAATTTCCGATAGCCACATCAACAATTTTTCCCAAAAGAATTTGGATCTATAATCCAATCCAACTTATAATTCTAGTTCTATTTATATTTATAAACAACATAACTAATAATATCAGCTGTCTAAAAAATCGGGAATTACCCCACTTTATTTAAACTTATTGTAGTATGAAACGAACACACGTCTATATGGTCACAAATTAAAATAACGACTGATATTTATTTATTATTTGAATTTGAACCAGTTTTTAAAAAATAATCCTAAATGAACAATGATACATTTATTTTGTCAAAATTAATAATGTCAATATTATCGGTGTAATATCGGCCTGTTTAAGCTACAGATAAATTTAATATTATTACTTCATCGGTCCTTTTTCGAGTTATTATCGGATTTTTACTAATATTTGGGTGTCTTTTCGGCTGCAGTTTTAAAATGAAAATATTATCGCTTTCGTTGTCCAAACATTTAAATAATAATATGTCGACGTTTTTTCGAGCTGTTATTGGCCTCTAGTAATATTTAGGTGTCTTTTCGACAATAAATCGGCTTTTTGTCTTCTTTTCAGCGTCTTTTCGGCCTATATTTTTCACTCGGGTTGATATGTCATTCGTCATTCGCCCAGATTTGTGATAACTCATTTTTTTGGCTTTTAAAAAGGGTAGGCTGAACCCTTGACTCTGGATGTTCATGTAATCAAAAGTACAGTTCATTGTATTTACTTACCTTCGCCTCTCGAATATCCGTAGTTTTTTCCCCACAAAAACAATACACGAGCTATCCCAACTCAACAAATCAGAAAGAAAAATTTCACCAACAAATAAAGAAAAAAGACAAACAATTTAAATTTTTATAATTTTTATTTATTTCTTTGTAATTTTGGAAGAATTAAAGTTTTTTTTTATTTATTTTATTTTTAATTAATTTATTTAATTTGTTTTTCTTTAATTAAAATTACAAGAAAATGTACGTATACGATTTTTTTTCTCTTTTGTTTCAGTTGCTGTTCTTTTTTTTTTGCATTATTAATATTAATAATTATAATAATAATAATAATAATTTTTAATGTTGAATTATTAATATTTATATTTTAATTAATTAATTAACTTAATAATTAATAAGTCTCAATAATATATAATATAATAATAATAATTATAATAATAATATGGTTTAGTATTTTAATTTAAATTATTTTGTTTTTCAATTCATTCAATAAATATATATATTTATATTGTTTAATTATTATTATTATTTTTTAAATTATTTTGTTAATTAATTATTAATTAATTAACATCTATTTACTATTGTTTTTTTATATTATTATTTGCAGTTATACATTTTAATTTTTTTTTTTTTGTTTTCATTATCAAATGAAAATTTAAGTAATTTTATGTAATTTATTTACATTAATAATTATAATATATATTTATAGTTTTATATGTATATGCAATTTTTTGTTGTATTGGTATAATTAAAATGAATTGATTTTTTAATAATTTCAGAGAAATAAAATAAAATTATATGCACGGCCATTTTTTAATCGTATTTAGTGTTTTATTTTTAATTAACCATTTCAGTCTGTTAATATTTATAATTTAATTTAAAATAAAATTATTATTTTTATTAATTGAAGAAAGTTTTTTTTTTCGTATAACTGATCATCGTATAAATTGGTTTTAGTAATGGTATATATATATATATAGTTTTTGTTTTATTTTTAATTTATTAAAATTAAAATTAATAAAATAAAAAAATTGAATTTTTAGACTATTTTAGTAACATTTCAAACATTTTTTTTTTTAAATAATTGGCACTAAATTTTTTTTTCTTTATATAATATATTATTTTATTTAATAATAGTTAATTTAAATTGAATAGAATAGAAATAAACAAATGTTGGAATAAAAAAACATAATTTTTTTTTGTATTTTTGTTTTCTTTTACGTATACCATGTTACTTGAATTTAATTTAATAAATTTAATTTTTTAATTCATTTTGTTTTTTTTTTTTTGTATAAAATAAAAATATATTTATTTATTTAAGTTTATATTTAAATCGTATCATTTTTTGTTTGTATGTTTTTGTTTATTTAATCGTATCTCAATTGGTTTGAATTTTAATTTTAATGAAAAAAAAAAGTTTTTAATTATTATTTTTTCATGAATCGTATAATTTGGTTTGTTGATTTTGTTTTTTATTTAATTAAGCATTATTAATACATTTAAACTTTTTTAATTATTAAGTAATTTTTTTTTTGTTTTATGCTTAAACTATTTTAATTTTGAATTAAATTTAAGTTTAATTTTTTTTTGTATACATTTTTTTTTTGAATTTTGTTTATATATATAAAAATTGATTTTAAAAATTAATTTTATTTACAAAATATTGTTTATTGAGATTTATGGTGTTGGTTTTTATTCAAAGTCTAACCCGGACTATATTAATTAATGTTGCACGAAAATGTTGCATGCAACATTTTTTAACAAAAACATATAATTAATCAACGACTTTTAAATGTTCAATATCTTACGCATCAGCTGATTACAATATCATTAATTATAACACCTATTTCTCAATAATGATCATAAAAAATCAATTTTTAATTTTTATCGTATTAAAATTTTAATTAATTAAAACCGAAGAGAAAACAAACTATAAATATATATAATTAAGATATGTGACATCACATGTGATTTTGTATTTTAATTAATTAAATAGTTAATAAGACAGAAATAAAAATAAAAAATTATTATTTATACATTTAAATATTTATAATTTATTCACTGAATTTTCGCACTTTTTTTTAATTTTATAAATTTATAATTAAAATTAGGAATGTCAAACGTATTTGGACGATAATTGTTTAGCAAGTTCTGTATACTTTAGAAATTTCGAATGTGGTGATTCTTCGAAAGCTGGATTATTATTATTATTCGAGTTACCACTATTATTATTATTATTACTACTACTACCACTTTGATTACCAGTAGATGTTGATGTCGAACTATTTGGTGGAGGTGATGATTTATTTTGAGATGAAATTCCATTATTTGTTGTATTATTATTATTGTTGCTATTATTATTATTTGATGGATCACGATCACGATCACGATCCCGACGATCATTATGATGATGATGTTGTTGATTATGTAAATGATGATGACTAATACCACTGGATGTTGTTTTTGGTGAATGCATTGAGGATGACGATGATGACTGAGATGATGGTGGAATTTGTTTTTGAGATTTAACTTGAACTGGATCAGGAATAACATCGTCTTTGACAAAATGCATTTTAGATAAATGATGGCGATAGGCGCCTTTCGATATGAACGGTGTATCACAGAAAGCACATTTCATTATAGAATCTGGGGTAACAACAGCATCATTACATGCCCAGCTAAAAGGAACAATACTACTATTATTGTTATTATTTGAATTACCAGAATTTTGATTTCCACTTGACGTTGATGCAGATCCAGGATTTGCTGTCACAGAATTAGTACGAGATGATTGTTGGTTTGTTTCGGTTTTATCACATAATTTTTGTAATGCTGCTAATGGGTGGGAGCTTTGTTTTTTCTGATGTCCGCTGCTAGCATGATCAACACTACTGCCTGGTGCATTACTACCAGTTAAACTATCAAACATTGACGAAAGTGCACCTAAGCTACCACCGGACGTCGACGAACTTTTTTTATTTCCATCATTACCAGGCGTTGAACGTGGTGTTACAGAACGTTCACTAGCTGGACTAGGAATTGGTGATGGTAATATTGGTGTACGTCTAGCTGGGCTACGTGCCGGTGTGGAAGCACGACTATTTCTTCTATGCTCATCGTTATGATGATTTAATTGCGTTTCCTGTCGACTTTCAGGACGGCCCATCTCTTCATCCATAACCTCCCGCTTAATTGAAATATTACTATTAGAATTATTATTATTTTTTATTGCACTGGTGTTGTTTGGTTCATCACAATTACCACTCTCCTCCTCCATCGGTTCTCTTTTTATTCGAATAATTTCATCGCTATGATCAATTATACTATCATGCTTGTCTGGAGTTACATCCATTTTGTCTGGAGTAGTTCTTGGTGTAACGGATCGACTCATATGTTCAGGTTTTCGTTCTGGTGTTAACGAATCCATTCTACTACTTCCACGATCTGAAACCGAACTTGATTCACTACCACTTCTTTCTCGCCTACCAAACGGATTCTGATGCTGTTGGTAACTTCTCAAGAAACTCATTGTTTGAGGATCAATTAACGGTTTCGTGTAATCAACACTTTCATCGATTCCTAATCGTTTTAATATTGAAGATCCAAGAGGAGCTGCGGTTTGATTCGGTCCAGAAAATCCTGGATGTCGAGACTTTGTATCAAAACTTTTTTCAATCAATTGTTCAATCGCATTTAATACAGAGGGTGATGAACTTTTTTCACTTCCTCCCGTATTACCGAGCTCCTTCATCAACGGTGATGATAAATCGGTTGGATTCGCTGGAGAAATATGTCTGGATATTGGTGATGACATTTCCTCACCAATACTTTTTCTACCATCTCGACTAGTTGGTGTAAGCGGCCCAATTGAATCTGGTGATATAATACTATTCGATGTGAGCGCTGATTTGAGTAGATTTTTCTGTAACGCTGTAATTCCTGGTGAATCGTCATGTCGTCGCATTCCACCAACACATTGACGGATATGTTCAACAAAAACAATTGTGTCAATTTTATCACCACACTTTTCGCATGTTATCCGAGCGCCTGCTGTTTCCATTTGTTTCAGTGATGATATGGTGTCACCATTTTTAAACTCATGCTGTGCACGTTCTAATTCCAACAACTTACGAACAGGAAGTGATTTTTTTCGTTTTTCACGAGTTTGACGACGACGACCACCACTTTCTGTTATTGATCGCATTATATGCTCTTTGTAATGTGAGTTCTTAACCATATGATTACTTAAATCTTTTAACGAGTTAAACGATTGATCACATACTTTGCATGTGAAAACAGCACTAACGGTACTACTTGAACCACCTCCTCCACCTGACTGTGGTCCTCCTTGATTTCCACCACTACCTCCAGATCCACTACCACCACCACCTCCTCCACCACCACCCCCGGTACTACCATCCGTCGATTTCCACGAAATTATTTGTTCTTGTGATATTATATTCGTATAATGTTGGGTCTGTTGCATATGACTTGTCATTTCAGCCAATGTCCTAAAGCTTTGTCCACACCACATGCATTTTAAAATTTGTCGTGTTTGTTCCGCACCTTTTCCCAACCAAACATCTTGTCCACGAACTAATTTTCTAGGTAATGGCATTGTTTCTTTGATCAACATATTCAACTCACTTTGACTGGGCTTCGATTGATTATCATGACGTGAATTCGAACCAGATGAATGATGTGAATGTGATAAACTATTTGATGAATGATGGGATTGTTGTTGATGATGTGATGATGACATACTTTGTGGTGGAGCTAAATTTGAAGATGGTGGTGGTACGCTAACGTTACAATGTTTTGTTTCTTTCATATGTGTGCTCATCGCGGCTAAGGTTGGAAAACTTTGTTTACACCAAACACATTTGAGAACATCTTTTGTTGAGTCCGCACCTTTATTCAACCAATGTGATTGCCATGCACTATGACGTCCACCACCACCTCCACCACTTCCACTTGAGCTTATTGAATTTGTGTTTGGTTTATACATATCAGAATCACCACCGAGACGACTCAATTCGGACATTTTTTCTAATGCTTTTGTTGCATCATTTGTTGCAGGAATTTTATTTTTTCCATTCCATTCGTGTATCGATGGATTTTTTGGTGATAATCCCGCTGCAGCTGCTGCAGCAACAGCGGATCCAAGATATGGTGAAATTGGTGATGACCATGGTGACACGACCGGTTTGTAATCCATTGTTCGCGACATTTTACGTTGTGAGTGTATCGGAGCTGTATGATCATGATCAACATTACGTTTACGACTACCAACCGATAAATCTAATGGACCACTAGCATTATCTGATTTACTTAAATTAACCACTTCCGTATCACTACTCTCATCATCATTTGACTCACATTTTATATTATTATTATTGTTACTACTATGATTACGTTTCGTACTAAAATCTAATATAGGCGTATCCCCACCTAATGGTGAAGCAAGAGGTAGCATTGGTGGTGAACCAGACGATTTTGTTAAACCTGCAGCTGCTAATGATGATCCTAATAACAAACGATTTTGTTGAGCTGCTGCTGCAGCTGCAACCCCTAAATACGCAGCCATTGCAGCAGACTGTGGGGGTAGTAGTGCAGCTGCGGCAGATGCTGGTAACGTTGCAGGTAATGATATTGCAACAGGACTAACTGCATTTGATTGATGTTGATTGCTACGTCCACCACCACCAGAATACATTGAATCTTCAGATGGTGAACGTCCTGACGATGAATCTCGTGATGGACATCGTGGACTCGTCATTTCATTTCTGTAACGAAATAAAAAAAAAATCATATTAAAAAATTAAAATCGATTTATATTCAATAAAACAAAATCGGGAGACAACAACGAACAATGACTCTTCTATTAATTTTTATGCAATAAATTTTAGTTTTTCATTTTTAGTTTTTATATAAATTTTGAATTGGAAAAACATTAAATCAACGAATACAAAACAAAAACAACCGAAAAAAAAATTGAAAAATAAATACAAAATGACGACATCAGCGATGAAAATTAACCAAAAAAAATTGAGATTTATTTATATAAAATAAATTATTTGTTTTTTATTTCCATATATTTTAATATTTATTTGATTTTGGGATTTTTTTTTCCAACTTTGTTATACGTTTCGATGGAAATTAGAGGGATTAGTTTTGTGGGTTTTGAATTTTTGTGTTTTTCAATTAATTACATCATCCACACAAAACCACACTCAACAATAATAAATTAACACCCATCACGCCAAAAAGCATCTATTCACTCATTCATCTATCATATCACAATTCTTAAATTAATTGACATTGACGTAATCGTATGTCATTTACGTATTAAAAAAAAACACAAATACTATTAACAAAAATAACTTCAAATAACCTCAGACCACAAAAATATTTTTATTTTAAATAAATTAGACATCTCAATCTCACTTAATTTATCTCTATTCATACACAAAATAACATTAATCTAAAACTTCAACTTTATATCATTTCATTGTATTAAAAATAGTTGAACAGATTTGATGATCATCATCATCATCGTTTGAAAAAAGGCGTTTCAATTTCATTGTTATTTTTTTGATTATATTGTTATCTCTCTTTTTTTCGAAACAACAACAACAAATAAACACAAAAATAGTAGGGAGAATAATAAGAGAGATGTCTATATATAAAACAAAAAATAAAATAAAAACTGTTGATTTCATAATTTGAAACGCCTACTTTTTTTTTCTGTTGCTAGAAAACTATAAAAAATACATATAGCTATCTCTTTTTGAAATTATTGGATTAAGAGAAAGAGTTTTGTTTTTGTTGTGTTTTGTGAGAAAAACAAATCAATCAAAATAAAACAGACAAAAATGAATTCAAATTTTGAAATGAATTTTTGAGATTGATGATTGGTTGAAATTTGAGTTGGAATTCTTTTGTTTGATTTTTTTATTTTGGTTGATTTACATTGGGAGAGAATAATATGGATTTTAAATAAAAAAAAAAAAAGAAATAAAATAAGAAGAGGAGGGATAGGCAGAGTAAGATTCAAGGATATTTTTTAATTAGAATATAGAGGAATTTAGGTTGATTGAGTGATTTTAATTGATTGATTGATGGGTCCGATTGATTGATTAGTGTTGTAAAGCGTTTTTTAGTTTTAGCAGATTTTGCAGAACCAAAATTTTAATACTGTTTGAGACAAAGATCTTTTTCGATTTTATGTAATTTGATAAGTTTAGTCTGTTGATGCGTTTAATTGGCAAAATTCGTTTGGTATGATACAAGCTTAAACATTTGTTTTGATCTAATCGAAAATTATCTTTAGTGCTGAAGTAAATGGTTAGGTTTAGCACCATGCAGAATCTAAACCACAGAAAATATTTTTAATGCATGAACCACAAATGTAATGTTGGCTAGCCTAAGTCTTCTTGCGACTTTCTACATAATTCTACAATGGAAATGAAAACGTTGATGTTGCCTGTATGAAACTACATTTGAGTTTTCGATTTTAAGTATTTTGCTAATTTTTGACATTCCGACATAAATATGTCCTGATGTAAATCAAAAACGCTCACATTTCGGAATTTTAAATTATGTAAACTGATTTGGAACACGTTTGAAAGTTATATGTCCCATAAAAAAAATTTTACTTTACAGAATAAGTAACAACTGTTTCAAAAACTCGTACAAAACTTCATATAAATTGTTTTATATAATAAAACCTAATGGAATGCTTTGCCCGAATCAATAGTGTCGAAGGCGTTCAATTCACAAAGGTTTAAATAAAACGTTCATCAACACCTCAGAGGGCATTTTGTTGTGGAGCCTTTATGTGTAACACATATTGTAATTCGTATTACACAACACATTTTATTACAAAAAAAGTCGCTTAGGATTCAATCTAATTAATCCGATATCCGAATTTTTTGCGAGACTGCGAATGTATAAACTTCTAAAACCTAATACCTTAAGTTATATAAATGAAATCAAGACAAATCTATACGACACCAAAAATTCATTCGCAATTGGCATATGATATATGTTCTGAGCCAGTGAGTACGAGTATAGTTGTTTTTAACTTCGACACCGAAATTATGTTTGAATTCCACTTTAATCTAAATTAAAATTTGCTTGCTGATTTGAGACTTCTGCCACAACACTCTTTGCAAATATTTGAATCTTAAAGACATTAGGAATATCACTCAATTTCACAACGTACTTCTCTTTTTATTTCCATTAGTAGCTCGTAGTCGTGTATATTAATTCTATATATCAAAAAATATAAATTTAAATTTTATTTTGGATTTTTGAGATCAATTAAACTCAAGTAAGTAAAGAAGTAATTGGAATATTTTCAATTCAAAGGTATGGTTTGAAGTTTCTCAGAAAAAAACTTCAATTCACATTTTACGTGTTTCGGATCGGATCCGAACCTACCCTCGTCAGTGCCCGGCTCGAATCTTTGGGCAGACACGCTATCGATTACGCCGTTGAGGCGCTGACAATTTCAAAGTTGAAACTTCTTCATCACTTATTTATTTTACTTAAGTAAATAAATTTAAATTTTATCACTCAAACTTTTAACTTTTCTATTTAGCCAGAAAATCAGCACTCTAGTTTTTGAATCGACTAAACACACTTCAATCCGAAAAAAAAATTAATTTCGACTCCAGGCTCTTAAGTTGCATCATAGAATGCCACATGCAACCGATAAGACTCAACCCAAAATAAACCACTCAGTTTTGCACTTCAACATTTAAATTTTTATTTAAACGAAAAAAACTAAATTTACCTTGCATGAAGTGCTGCCGCCTGTCGATATATCTCCAACATAACACTTTCATGTAACATCATTTTTCTTGATTCAATTTTGTTTTATTATTTATTCCGAATAACAATAAATAAAACAAAAAGCAAAACAAATCAACACACAAACACAAAATAAGAAAGAGAATTAAAAGTAATAACTTCTATCTCTTTCTATATGTATATGATATATGTATCTCCGAATGTGTCGTCTTGAAATAATTTTATATTTTTTTTTTATCCAAAACTAAAAAGGTTCGTGGGTGGTGAAATTGAAATTTTGTAGTAAATCATGTCAAAAAAAAAACTATAAATCTGTCACAAAAAATTTTAATTTCTTTCTTTTACTTTTTCGTATCACTTTTTTTTATATATTTTTCCTATTTTCAAACACAACAGATGTCACCAATTTTTGTTTAACATTTCACAAAACAAAATTATAATAATAACTCACATAACATAATAGTTTCACAAAATTAAATTAAAAAAAAAATAATATATTTTGAATTTTTATAAAATAAAATAATTTTTTAATTAATATATTTATATATAATTTTTTTTTTCTTATAACAAAAAAATTAACTTATCACGAACTATCACACCGCCTGTCTAAATAACAACTGACTGATACGTTTTTGTCGTGTTGAAAGGAACCTACTGAAAAATAAAAAACACAAAAAAAAAACCGAAAACTTCAACACATCAAAACGAAACCAATCATCAAAATTTTAATGCAACTATTCATGAAAAACATATACTATGATATTCAAAAAGAGATAATATTACATTTTAACTATATTCGATTCATCCACGCAACTCAAATTTTTATATAAACTGAGAAAAAATCGTATAAAAACTCTCTTAAAATATTATTATTTGCATGAATGTTGAAAAAAGTGGGGGGGATACGAAAAAATAAAATGATCATAAATTTTTATTACTCAAATTTATATATGATGATGGAAAAAATACAGTTTTAGGAAAGAGAAAGAGAAGAGAAGTTTTTTACAATCATAATAAATTAATTTATTAGTTCTGTGATAGTGTATTTGTGTAGGGAAATTAAAATTGGATTAAAAATGTTGGAATGAGTTATTTTTTATATTTTTAAATATTGGGGAGGGAAATAATTATATATTATAATTATTTTAATTTTAATTCTATTTTATTTCGTTTTTTTTTTACTTTTTAGAAAAAAGCTTATAATGATTTATATTGTTTTTTTATTATAATTTTAAATATGAAAATAGTTTTGATATAATAATATATTCCGAGAAAAAAAAAAAGAATTTCCATTTGGTCGTCTATTAATTATGGATATTTGATTGTTGGATGATATAGGAAAAAAAATAAACATCGCATCAATGGTGTCGGATAGAAATATATACTTTGATGATTTATGGGGTTTTGTTTGTGGCAATGGGACTAATTTAAATTTTTGTTGTTGTTTTTTTATGATTATTTGAATTTCAATGACTGAAAATGTTATTGAATTTGTTGTGGTATTTTTTGGTTTCGTTTCAATAACTGTAACTTGTAAGTATACCCTATGATGGCTTCGTTGTTCGTTATTCAAAATTGATTCAAAGATTCAAAATTGAATAAAGATTTGAATATTTTTGATGATTGCAATAAATTAGAACAAACATTTTTTTAAGGAAAGGAGGAGTGTTGTATTTCTGTGTATGTGTTTAATTTTTTTTTTAATAAAAAGTGTTGTATAATAGTAATTGAAATATGTGTCCTACAACAACGCCTTTTCTAAACTGTGGATTGATAGTTATCAGAATATTATAGTTCAGGGAAAGGATTGTATTTGTAATAAGGTATAATAATAATTGTAATAAACCATTTTGTGAATTGGGAATAGATAGTTGAATTAAATTCCATGGAAACATGTAAAAATTTTTTAAAAATTGATGGATAAGTATTAAATATACTATATAGTAACTAATAAGTATATTTAGTAATTATAATATACAGAAGGTTAACTAGTGTACAATTTGCGCTTTCTTATCAATTGAGTCAATGTTCTAATCGAGTTTTACTTGAAGACTTAATCCAACGGGTTAGTTTTATATAGGTGATCAGTCCGGAGAGTGTTTTCCTATTTATGTTGCTGTTATAACACTATTCATCACTTGCCCATGTCTCTGATTTAAAGAAACATCTGTCACGTTAAGGTTTATCCAGAATTCTATTACAACTAGAATGGTCAAATTTTAGTTCACAGATATTTACATTAATGCAATGTGCTCTCTAGTCCTCAATTACAAATTAGGTATGTTGTGTAGTCTTGTGGTATTAGGTATGCAGCCACCAAACCGGACAAATTGAAGCAATATTTTATTTTTCTTGGAGGTAGGTGACTCCAGCTTTCATTTAGTACTGGAAACCAAATAGAACGTCATGTGGTTTAACTGGTTATAGGATTTTATAAGCTCTAATACTAAGTCTCTCTCTATAACCAGAGAGGTGCAGAATATTATATAATGGTGTAGTCAATTGGTTTGAATATGGTGGTGATGACCTTGTGATCCTTTCCCATTCAGGGCCAACAAGTATTTCAGCACGTGTTTTCGACTCCGAAGTTAACTATAGACCTTTATTCCATGGGTGGTGAACGGGAAGCAAGCCGAAATGATCTCAACTTCGACTAAAGCCGATGAAGTCTAAGAAAAAATTATATATAAGTCCAATAGATGTCACTTGGACACATCCCAGTACTGTGACATAAAATAATATGGTTATGGTCAGCTGAACGGCAGTGGTGACGGGTAGAAAATACTAAACAGTGTGTAACAAATCACCAACTGAAGCAATAAGTCATTAAAATGCAATAAGCTTAATATAATCAAAAATGAAGCTGTAGTGAGGAGTGGGGTAAAATGATATGCGTCGAAAGATGTCGTTGGGAGATATCGAAAGTGTGTTATTTTCTATTTTATAAACATATACGACTGCTATGATTCTTCTTTATGGGTCTTTCGAAGAATAAAGGGGTGAAAGTTTAAAAGTTAAAAGTCATATTTACCATTGTATCGGTATTATCTCGTTGGACCCTAAAGATATAAAACAAGATAAAGAGTTTAATCGATATATTAATGTATTGGTAGGTAACGGAATTCAGCAAATTAAATCCATAACATTGGGAGAAGGATTGTCACTGAAGAGCCGTTTGAAACTACAGACCAATGATGGAACTAACTACAGACTACTGATGGAACTACAGACTAATGATGGAAAACGTTTGGTTTTCTCAGCGCTCTAAAGTCACATGCTGGGATAGCAGCTATCTAAGATTGAGATTCCTGGGGTAAAACACGTGCAATATAGAAATATTTATACATATAATAAATGGTTTAACATGCGAAATAATTGTTTGAAGGAGCTGTACTAATGGTCATAAAACCGTTAGAGGACAACTACAACACAAGGTTTTCAAGGTTATTTAGCCATTTTCTTTTAAAATCTAAACAGACAGTTCTCACAATAATCACACATTCATTTCCTGTACTAAAAATTCATATTTTGTTTCATAAATAATATCTGTCTATTTATGACTTTCCTCTGTAATGCATGTTTTTATTTCAAAACATTTAACTGTTCTTATATTTTGATGTAAAATTAATTTTTTTTATTGTGAAACAAATATTTTTTGTTCTTGTTTTAAACTTAAACCAAAATAAAGTAAATTGATCTGCGCAAGTACATTGATGTTGGGTGATTTGGACCCCGATTATGGAATGCGACATACGTTGAAAGCACGGTGCTTTTAAAAAATATTGTGTACAAACACAAAATTTTTCGTAATTATATTAGTAATTAAAATAAAAAGTTATAAAATAAAAGTAGACCAATTTTTTGTGGGTATTTTTATGTGGGCCTTAATTTGCACTGTAAGATGTCAAATAAACATTACCTTTTGAGGGAATATTTTCATATTCCTTATGAGTCGAAAGTGCATAAGAAGGTACAATTCTTGCGGGATTTATTAATTTATTGTAGGTTTATAACTTTTAGGTTAAATGGAACCAAAATTCATTTAAATTTATTTGTAAATTGTTTCATTTTGTAAATTGTTACAAGATTAATTGATATTGCACAAGATGCTCATGAGATGGGTATGTGGGATTAGGGATGGAAAGATTTATAGGAAAATCGATTCTCGATTCTTTCTTCGATTTTATTCATTTCGATTCTCAGAATCGATTCTCCGGCTGCAAGAGTCGATTCTTTCGATGTTAATCGATTCCTATATGTTAAGAAAACTAGCTTTAACTGAAAAAAGCTTAAATTTATATTTCATTGATATTCATTTATTCAAAATAAATTTTAGACAATGAACTTATGAAAACCACATATTTTCTGCAACTGATCTTAAAAAAAGTAGCATATTCAAATGATCAGGCGTTAATCGACTTCGAATCTGATTTGCAATCAGACCATAGTATGAAAATAAACGCTCACATGGTTGATGGTTGACGTGGCTTTATTGTTGATAAATTTGGGTATTCATTTTCGAGTGTTTTCCATGTGATAATTGGATCCGGATTTTTCTGTTGACTGTTGAGTGTTGGCCGATTAATGAATTGTCTTAATTCAATCGGCAACCCACCTACTTTATCACTGTCATTATTTTGATGGTTTTGTTGCATAGTGACGTCCAAAATTCCCAAGTACCACTACCATTTGAAGAGCGTTGATGATATGCAGAGTATTCACTTTCATGATCAACAGCAACACTTTTTGTTAGTTGAATTCTTTTTTCAAGCAATCATATATGCAGATAAAGTTTGAACAATTTAATTGAAAAACCATGACGAAGAAATGTTTTTTTGAACTCAAAGGTTCTTTGTGATGAACACATACCGAGAATAGTCACAGCGCGCGCAGAGTTGCAAATATTTTGAAATCTTAGTTTTTTACATCGGGAGTCGAGCAGCGTAGCAATAGCATATAACTTTTAAATACAACTTCTAATGTCAAAAAAATCGAATACTAAGAACCGATTCTTGATCGACTTTGAAAATTAAAAATCGATTCTTTATAATCGATTATTTTAACAGAAAAGTCGATTCTCGAGTAGAATCGGAATCGGCTTTTCCATCCCTATGTGGGATACGACATGTGTTATCGGTATTTTGGACACGTGTATTTTAGGGAGGCAACGTGTTTGTTGGTTGGTTTCAATTATGTGTTGTTAGGTGTTTTTTGGGTTGGACGCTGATGCATTATTTTTCTTTTAGTTTTTTAACCAGTGAATTGTTTTAGTTTGTAGTTAGAATTTTTAAATTTTATACGTGCTAGGATTGCTGAGTAAGAGGTTTAGTTGATTAATATACTCAGTCTTTGACGTGGTTACTGTGTTTTAGGTTGTCGGCAGGTGCAATGATCACATCGAGATTAGATTAGATTTTTTACTGCTGAAGAGGGAATAAAAAAACGTTTCGTAGGAGAATTTTTTTTTTGTCACGATAGGTTCTCTCTTTGTATCTAGGGGTAGTTTTAAAAAACCATACAGGTTACATATATGTTCAATTTAGTGTATCTCATGCACTACTTTACGGATTTGCAAAGTTTTGTTTTGTGTATTAAAAGTAAAAATAAGTCCTTTTCAAAAAAACGATTAAAGCTATAGTTCTTATAATTTATTATAAAAAATTAAAAAACTAAAAATATTAGGCGTTGGATGGTTCATATCCCCGTAGTTTTTTATATTTTACCCCATTATTTTATAATTTCGTTATTTTTATACATAATTTTTTTATGGAAATTTATTAAAAAAATTCATCTTACAAACTCTATTAAAATCTTTCTATAATTTCCAACAAAAATCGCCAAAATCCAAATCTCTGGTATTATGTAGAAAAATAACGAATAAGCCTAATTTAATGCTTTAAGCGTTCCCTCTTATAAGTCGCCTTTCTTTGATAGATGTGGCATAATTCGTGTATCCTTGATTTTTGGAGTCACCACGGTGAGAGGTAGTTGTTTACTGCTGTAGTTGTAGTTGTAGTTGTACTGTTGTAGTTGTTTACTGCGGCAAAGCAATCGGGGGTTAGGAAATGAAAGTGATCTAGTTAAATCTCAACCATTGTGAGGCTGTACAAGATCTTTTGCAGCAACCAGTTTTGTATGGCTGGGTAGAACTTGTCATTATAGTATAAGAACCTAAACAATATTAACTGGGCGTTAAATGCACACTGCGGCAGATGCAACTGTGTAGCAAATAAAGAAGTGACATGGAGCGTAAGTGAGCACTACATACACAGCGACCATCAAGCTATTGTATATGAGCTAACGGTAAGAAAACCAAATTGGAAATACAGTGAGCTCCCACAGGCAATTTAAGCTATTGTAGATTTAAGCTTGGTCCACAGGTAGATTTAAGCTACAAGATGAAGCTACTTTTAACTTCAAGATGAAGGATACCCACCAAACTGAAACAGCAGAAAATAAAGCCACCCAGCTAATGGAGGCCAATATAGGAGCCTATGATACTGCAATGCCCAGGAGGAGTGCCAATAATTTTAAAATGTTGGTTTATTGACTCAAAAAAATAAAAGTCACTTTTACAAAATTTTTATAAATACACAACACACAAAATTTTTTGATAAAACTACAATTTTTTTCATTCAAAGCAAAAATAATTTGTAAATCAAATAAACTTTTGGTTTTTTCATATAATTTTTTTTGTAATGTACAATATTTTTGGAAAACTTACAAAAAAATTGTGAGTTGTATATTTATAAAAAATTTGTACAATTTACTTAGTTTTTTGTTTTGAGTGTTGGTGGAACGAGGATATAGCTGAGCTTCAAAGAAAGTGCTTTCACGCAAGAAGACTATATCAACGTGCCCGGAAAGCTTGCGATTCTAAACTACACCAGCAGTTCTGTAATGCGCAAGCTGAGCTTAAATGAGCCATAAAGCATAGCAAACGATAGTGACTCCACGACCTGTGTGACGAAGTTAACTGCGACCCCTAGGATAGAACGTACAGAAATGTAAGGAGCAAACTCAAGAAGAAAAACTATAATATTCGTAACGGCCCCCTATAGTGGGAGATATAGTCAAGGTTCTGTTTCCATAGCAACTTGAAAAAGCGTTCCATGAAGAATGAGGAAGCGCAAAAGAATAACAAATATAATAAATAACAAAGTATAATAAAGCAAATAACAAAGGCGCCGACATGGACAATAATCCATATAAAGCTTTGAAACTAGCGCCCAAATGCAACCTGTGCTTTCAAGAAAGATTATGAAGCATTTATTGCTGAAGGAGTTTTCACGGATATATGGGAAAAGCTAGCTAGAAGCTAAATCTTGTTCTAAAAGGAACAAAACCACCTGCAAAACCATCCTCTTCCTGCTCAATATGTCTGCTAGATACGGCAAGCAACATATTAGAAGGGATCATAAATGACAGCATACAGGAGGCAATCGTCGAGACGGAAGATCTTACTAAGCACGTCAGATGTGTAGTAAACGTTGCAAAAACAGCAATGTTAGAACACAATAACCTATAGGCTACCAAAAAGTACTGTAGTACTTTTAACACTGTAGTAACACTGGACGTAAAAAAAGCGATTAACTCAGCCAGTTTGAAATGTGTATTAAACGTACTGATCCAAATGAGGGAACCACAGCACTCGCCGGAAATAGTAGGTAGTTCAACCATAGATAGATATAGATATTCGATATAAAACACCAACGAGGGAAAAAAGTCGTACGCTGTAGCAAGTGGCGTGCCTCAAGGATCTGTATTAAGGACCACTCTCTGGAACACTATGTATGACGGTGTCCTGCGGCTGTCCGTGCCACAAGAAGCCAAAATTGTGGGATTTGCTGACGATTTGGCAGTTGTTGTGTTCTTAAAATATAGGGACATTTGCAACAGCACCATAAGAAATATTCATGCTACGAGAGAGAAAGCAAGCAGAGTAAGAAATGCTTTGTCATAAATTTTTCCAAATTCTGGTGGTGCATCTCAGAATAAAAGATTGTAATGTGGTCAAGTCTACTCTGATGTATGCCGTTCCAACGTGGGCCAGTATATTAAAAAAGAAAATGTACAGAAATAAACTGGAAACGGTACATAGACTCAATGCCTTGCGAATCATTTGTGCCTTTCGTACAGCTTCAGATGAAGCGGTTTGTGTAATTGCTGCTGCTGTTACAAGCTGCTGAAAGCTGCTGTTACAAAGCCGTTACAAAGCTATGTAGACAAACGAAGAGAGAATGGTGGAAAAGAAAGTTAAAATACAAATACCTCAACAATTTTATCATGGCGGAACAAAATCTTTTGCCCTAACTCCCAAAAGTGAACAAAACCCATCGTTTTTCAATTACCATATCCAGCTCCGACCTACTAATGTCTACTACCCTCCTGTTACTATTTACCTCCCTAATCTTCGTTAATTACCTCTCAAATAATTGATATATTTCTGAAGACAAAATCAAAATTACATACTTACAGGAAAAATAAATTAAAAAAACATGTTCATTAAACTAAAAATATTTAACACCAGAGAACAATCACTAGAATCGCAGACAATTCACATCATAACAATAATCTGCTGGATCTGTTTTTGACAAACGAACCAGATACTACGAAGACAAAAGTTGAACAATCCCTCTGAACATCGGACCATTTACTAATATCAGCAATAGTGCAATTCACATCACCGACACAAATTAAAGCAAATCCTCGTCGCGTTTGGAACTATAAACGCGCTGACTGGGAGGGACTGAGAAACTTTTATGATGAAACACCTTGGAAAACTATTTGTTGTGTTGATCAAGATCCTAGCACATCGGCAATAAGAATTTCTGAAATCATAATAGACGGAATGCGGCGGTTTTTCCAAATCAATTAATCACTCCTAAAACTGAGCCTTGGTTCATGCGGGGTGTTGGTGAGGCAGTGAGGAATAAACGCAAAGCATTTAAGACGTTTAACGCTAATAAAACACCTGAAACCACACCTGAAACCCATAGCGCCTATAAGAAAGCCAGAAATATTAGTAAATTCAAAATAGACTTGGACAAAGACGCGTTTATCCAGAAGAAAGCGAAGAAATTCGCCGAGCACCCATCTGGCTCACGTAGTTTCTTTCAGGCAGTTAAATCAGTCCAGAGCAATTTTACTCGATCCTCTATTCCAACCTTAGTTCTGAATGACATTCCCGTGAGCGACTCGAAAGAGAAGGTGGATCTTTTTTTTTTTTTTTTTTTTTACATTTTTATATATAATTTTACAAAGTATTTTAATCTAGCAGGTTCTAAAAAGTTTATAAAAACTTGTCTAAGAACCAATTAACAGTTAAGATTATGTTATTTAAAATCATCCTTTAAAAAAAAAATTTTTTTTCAGAATTCAAATTGAAAAAACTAAGAAGATTATATTATATTAAGATAATGTTTTATGCTAAATTTAAATATTCAGCTTTAAATTCATTAAATAAAATACATTTCAAACTTTCTTTAAAAATATGAATCTTGCGTTCCTGCTTTATTTCATTAGGTAAATTGTTAAAATATTCCAAGCCAATATAAATAACCAATTTCTGACCAGCTACAGTTCTGCGAAAGTCAATACTAAAATCATTGATATTTCTTGTGTGATAGCTATGTCTATTGCTAACATTATTGAGAGAGAAGTTATGCTTAATGAGGGAGGTTGTTCTTTAGTTTATATATAAATAAAATAGTTTCATATTTTATTAGTTTTGAAACTGGTAATAAGTTTGAAGAATACAAATAAATGGTTGGTGTTAACATGGGTGTTTTTTTAAAAAATTTTATTGCTCTGTTTAATAGAATTTGCAATTCGTTTATTAATTTTTTAGATGCTGTACCCCAGATTATTGCAAGATACCGCAATTTGTTGATGACATGAGCATTCAGTATCATATACATAATTTTTTGAGGAAAAAAACTTGTCATTTTACTTAAAACAAATAACATTGATATTATTTTTTAAGTTTGCTGTATGGCTGCTCCAAGTGAGTTTGCAATCTATTACAACACCTAAATAAGTGTATTCATACACTCTTTCAATAGCATAATTATTATATATCAAATGAAATCTAGAGTCATCCAAGAAAAAAATTTTTTTTTCAAATATTATAAATTTTGTTTTTTTCTCATTTAATTTGAAATGGTTTGAAGATAAAAATGAATTTAGTAGATCGAGATCAAATTGCATGTTTTGATTTAATAAATCAATATTTGTGTTTGTATATTATAACCATGTCATCAGCATACATTACCAGTTTCCCCTTTAATCCTATTGCAAAAATGTCTTCACAATATATATTAAAAAGTAGAGGGCTCAAAATGGAGCCTTGAGGTACGCCAAATTCAATCGTTTTTTGTGTACTTGATTTATCATTAATTACAACGAACTGTTTTCTATTATCTAAATATGATTTTATTAGCTTCACTGAGTTTTCGGAACAGCCAAAATTTTTCAATTTGTAAGTAAAGAGCTTGTGACAAACCGAGTCAAAAGCGTTTTTCAAGTCGACAAACATGCACAACACTATTTGTTTATCATCCAAACCTATTTGTATATCTGTTATAACTTCTGATACCGCAGATAAAGTGGATGAGCTTTTACAAAATCCAAATTGGTTTGTATTAATAACATTATTTGCTTCACAATAAGTTGTAAGTTGGTTGAAAATAATTGATTCATAAATTTTTGAGAAAGTATTTGAAATTGAAATTGGCCTATAGTTAGATGTAAGTTCTCTGTTTCCACTTTTAAATATTGGAATAACTTTTGCCACTTTTAAATCATATGGAAAGCAACCGTTTTGAAACGATGCGTTAATAAAATCAACAAATTTGATAGCAATTTCGATTCCAAAGTTTAAACAAAACTTTAACGATATTTTATCGTATCCAACTGCCGCGTTTAAATTTAAATTGTTCATAACATTTATAATAGAAAATAAATCAACAGGAGCGAAATTAAAACCATTAATAAAATAAGGACCAGAATCTTGTAGTTTGCACAAGCAAGAATTATGCGGAATGATGTTTTGGACGTTATTTACAAAGTAGCTATTTAATTCATCGCATACTATTTGTTCATCTTTAATTAATTGGTTGTTATTTTTAAGAATTATTTTGTTGGCTGTCCTAACATGATTGAAAATATATTCATTAATAAAATCCTAATATATTCATTAATTAAAATAAAAAAATCCCATATAATGTAAAAGCATTTCCATAATATGGAGTCTAATGACAGTGGAAAAATTCAACTTAAGTAAAAAATAATTAAGTGATGAAGAAGTTTCAACTTTGAAATTGTCATCGCCTCAACGGCGTAATCGATAGCGTGTCTGCCCAAGGATTCGAGCCGGGCACTGACGAGGGTAGGTTCGAATCCGATCCGAAACACATAAAATGTGAATTGTAGTTTTTTTCTGAGAAACTTCAAACCATACCTTTGAATTGAAAATATTCCAATTACTTCTTTACTTACTTGAGTTTAATTGATCTCAAAAATTCAAAAAAAATATTCATTAATTGTTTTCTATAAAAATTTAGAATCACTTTTCCCTATTTCTTTTTCAAAATATTTTTTTTTCTCAATTTTTTTCAAATTTCCTATTTGTTTTTTATAAACTTGGAACAAGCCATAAATATATATATTATTTTCATTGCTTTTATGTAATTTATATAACCTATCTCTACATTTAATTTTTTGTAATATTTCATTTGTTATCCATGGAGTTTTTGATTTTTTAAAATATTTAATTACTTTTTTGTGTTTTTCAATTTCTAAGGAGCACAAGTTAGTTAACTTTAAAGTTGAATCACATTTTAATATTTGTTCTGAAAATTAATTTTTATCTATTCCATCATAATTTAAAATAACTTTTTTACTACATGTTTGTAACTGTGGAGAAGAAATGCCATTGATGCCAAGTACTATGTAGTACTCCTACACTCATTCCCCCAGTTGTAACGAAAATGAAACCAATTATTTTTCGTTGCAATATTGTTCGGAAAATGCTTCTTTCTATCAATATCAACAAATGCTGGCCCCGACGGTATTCGACCCCTCATTCTTAAAAACTTTGCTAGGCAACTAGCTCCAATTTTAACAAAAATTTTCTATTTATCTTATAAAACCGGAATATTTCCCGATTCTTGGAAGCTGGCCAGCGTCCAACCCAATCAAAGAAAGGCAGTAAGATAGACTCTGAAAATTATAGACCATTTGCAATTCTGTCGGTTTTAGCTAAAATATTTGAAAAATATGTTAACTACAATTTGATAGATTATTTGGAGATGTCGCGAATTATTGATGATAAGCAGTATGGTTTTCGTAGAAGTCATGCAACAGGTGATCTGTTAGCCTACGTATCCTATCTCTGGAACAAATCCCTGGAAAACCATGGTGAAACATTCAGCATTTCACTTGACATTTCTAAAGCATTTGAGAAAGTGTGGCATAAAAATCTCATAGCTAAATTAAAATCTTATGGCATAGACCATCTTACTGTCTCATGGATTCATAGTTTTCTTACAGGTCGCCAATTTCATGTTTAGATGGTATCACATGCAATATTTTCACAACCAATGTTGGGGATCCCCAAGGTTCTGCACTCTCACCAACCTTGTTTCTTCTATACATTAATGATTTACTTATTTCCAAAGTGCACCCAATCCATAGTTTTGCTGATGACAGTATATGCATCTCCAAAATTTCGATCTCATACTGCAGTCACCACTGATAGAGAGCTGTTAATTGATTCTATCAACAAAGACCTGGATCGTATAATGGAATGGGGCGATCGTAATCTTGTTTCATTTAATCCAACCAAAACCAAACTATGCCAAACGACATAAAAATTTCCCTATTAAGATAAACCATGAGGAACTGCGTGAGGTTGGATCAGTTAGACTTCTGGGAGTGGATATTCAAAATAACATGAAATGGAATAAACATGTGTTCAACCTCGCTAAATCTGCAATGCAAAAATTAGGATTCTTGAGTCGATGTAAAAGGTATTTTAATCCCGAGCAAATTTTGCTAATCTTCAAGTCATTTATTCGTCCATGCATGGAGTCCTGCTGTCATGTTTGGGGAGGTGCTTGTCACTCAACAATAAAATGTCTAGACTCTGTACAGAGAAAAGCAATATGGTTGATTGGTGATACCAAACTAACGGACCAGCTTGACTCGCTCCAGCACAGAGGAAATGTGGTTGAATTGTCAATCTACTATAAATATAACTTTAGCGAATTCTCCTCTAAGGAAATTCAAAATATCCTTCCATCGTGTGCGCAGTATTATCGACAAACAAGAGCTGCCAAGTTATCCCATCCATTTGTTGTACAAATACCTCGTTGTAGAACTGTGTCCTTCCAGAACGACTATTTTAATAGAGTGGCCAAATTGTTGGAACTCAATGCCTTCCTCTGTATTTCCCGATGAATTTTCCCCTCAGGCATTTAAAGAAAATGTTCATCATCATTTAAAACAATTAGTATAGTTATCCCTATATCATCATTCCATCCATTTTCCTTATCTCCTTCCTTTATAGTTGACACGGCATCTTCGGATATTCAAAGAGTCTAAATAATGAATATTTCATATTTATATTTAGTGTGCTAAACATGTCTAGCTAATTAATAAAAAAAAACTGCAAGGCATGAAATGCAGTCTATAAAATAAATTGCAAAGGATTAACTAGTAGCTATATGGGCGGATTCTGCCAGTACCTACTGAAATAAAAAAATGAATCAGCAGTCAGAACTTCCCTATAACAAATATAATCAAAGAACGATGAACTCTCCAAAAACTACACAAATATAATCAACAAACCACCAATATCCAATAAATCGCACACATCATTTGCACTTGAAATAAATAGTCCTAATTTCAATGTACTCCAAACTCCTAATTTCACCCATTTATCACCAAACTGTCTTTCATTCTCAATATAGAGATTACACGACGATTTTTATAAAAGTCAAACAAATAACAACAATCAATTCTGTTGAAACGTCAAACGAATTTTTGATTAAAAATAATTTATAAAAACGTAGTAGTTTTAAAAAAAAGTAATGGATTTTAGATCAAAAACGTTACTAATACATTTATACGAACAGTTGAGCTATTATAGCTTTCAATTAAGATCGCAATCCATAATCGGGGTCCTGAATAAGCTCTTCCGATTTATGTGTTGCCCTGAGATATTTTTGCAACATTTATAATTGGTAAAATTATGAAGGACTTTATTGTTTGGATTTGATGATATGAAGCTGTCTCTTTTTTGTATTATTTGAATAACTTGTCTATGTTGGTTTCATTTTTTCTTGTTTGAGGTTCTATTTCGTTTGTTGTTTTATTCGGGTTAGAATGAGAAAATCAAATCACAATTACGGAGATAAATGGAAACCTTTTCAAAAATGAAGTTAAGTTTTAGTTTTGTATCGGAACGGATACCTTCATTTTTCATAATATATTTTTTTTTCACATAAATTTAGATACAAAATATCATTAATTGTAAATCATGTGTTATTTGATTTAAGATCAGAAAAAAAACTTAAAAACTAAAAGTTAAATTTGAAATGAAATTCTTTTATGTAGAAAAAAGAAAGGAGCTATGAACTTAAGAAAACAAGAAAATCAAGAATTTTTGGAACCATTTGGAAGAATTGCAGCCAACCACTACGCTCTTAAATCACACTTAGAAGGAGTTAATATAATTCAAGATGCCAAATGCACCTGTACGTTGAGCTACGAAACGGTAGACCATATATTATGACAGTGTGTACTTTTACATACGGATAGAGTTAAATTTTACAAGGATTCCAAACACAAACATCTCTTCGATTGCCATATTAGAGATATAACTGCGTGTCAACAGTTTGTATTTTGCAAGTAAATTTTTCTAATATTAATATCTAATGTAGGCAGATACTTCAAGTCACACAAACAATTACTATTTTATAATGTAGATTAACTTAAAAGATAATCAATAGCTTGTATTCTATACAAAACTACTTTTAATTTTGACAGTGGACCGAATTGATTTTATCGAATACAAATCTAAGATTAATACATAAAGGGGATGTAGGTATGTAAAATGGGTTCAGTTTCCCTCTCTCAAAGCCCTAACGCGGCGGCCGTGCTGAAAATGGATTTAAAAACTTTCAACTTCATCATCCCAGAAAATTTTACTTAGTCTAGAACTTAGTCTTACTGTCGCAGAGTTCGTTAGTCCAACATTCTTTCCCATGGCATGAGCCAAAAGAAAAAAATTGTCCTCATAGATTTTTTTTATCTATCAATTAAATTTGCAATAAATAGGAAAAAAAATTAGAAAATAATAAAAAGAAGCTTAATATACGGGCTTCCCGTGTCAAATGTACTTATGAGAAACAATGAGTGTGTTTCACACAAGATAGGTTTAAATTACATATTTTAAAATGTTTATTTACAGTTTCGAGGTTCGCTATAGTATATTAAGATAAAGAAATGATAAAGAAAATCTTGCCCATTACAACAGTTTAATGTATAAGTATAACCTGTTTTTCTCACAATTTTTTTTCGCGTTTATTTAGCGTATGGCTTTTTGTGATACATAAACAATAACAAATTAAAACTTAAACACATAACATAGTTAAGAGAAAAGGTAAAATACTTGAACATTGGGCGGGCATTATTACATTTGAACATTAAATGTTGAATTCAACTGAGTCTATGTATGGTACTACATCGGGAGTGGCCAAATGGATGTTTGAGATATCACCATTGCATCGTCTAATTTGAAACACAGTTGCATGTGTTGGATGGTTTATTGTGAAGCTCCGTAGTCACATTGAGGGAACTCTAGGATTTGTTCTTATGTTGTTTGGTGTAGTCCAGGTATATGACGTGGTAGATTGAAACCGGGTTGAGTTGAAGTTCGGTTAATAATAGTAAAGCCATGGTGTATTGAATGGTTCCAGGAGGTATTTCAGGCATCCAAGATATTAAAATCAGTTACCAGCACATTGTTGACAGTTTTGTGGGGAGGTTCTCTTGACTTCATTCAACAAAGTGTATGGTCACCGTAATGTTCATGCAAGGATAACGTAATGTTTTTGATTACTTTGTGCATGCGAGCGTCTGACTGCAAGTGAAGCGATATTGCTTAACATATGGAGCCAAGATAAGGAAGAGGACTTGATAGTACCACTTAAGGAAGGCACCGTGGAATGAACCTGAATGTCACTGAGCTCCGCACCAGACTTAGAGCAGTTAGTAGTTATGTAGCACCCTATGTGGAGCCAGCCAGTTTGTGTTGTATTTTGTTTCTCGTTTTTAGTTTTCTTGACGTATTTTCTAGGTGGAGTTTAAGGGAAGGAGTTCTACCGAGAGTAGTTCCAAGGCACTTTGGCTGTTTATTATATTTAATGACATTGCTGTTAAATAAAATTTGTTGTTTAAGTGGAAGCATGAACTCTCGGTTTTACTTATATTAGAAAATAATCGCTACGTTCTGAAATAGTCATTCGTTATTGCCATAGGTCGGTTGAAAGCAAATCTTTCAAGACTCTCTTGTCTTGCGTAACTAGATTTTCTCGATGTTTTATTAGGAATTTCATGTATGTAGAAATTAAAAAGTATAATGGCGCCAGGCCCAGGACGAAACCCTTTGACAAACCATTGTTAAGCATTTTGGCAATACTACAGGAGTGGTTTAAATATTCTTTAAACACACGATTACTAAGCATGTTGTTGATTAAACGTGAAATGGTGTTACAAATATATAGCATATTGAACAGTTTATGTATAAGCCCAATTTTCCAGACCATGTCATATGCTGTAGTGAGATTGACGAATGCTGCGCCTGTTGTTTTTGATAGTCAACTTTGATATAGGATGTATCACAAGCAGTTGGTCAGTGTAAATGCAATTGGGACGGAAACCGGCTTGTTCGTCTGGAATTCAAGATGGGTGCGATACGGCTGTATATGACCCGTTCTAGCACTCTATAGCAGGTGTTCAAAAGGGCGATTGGGCATAGCTTTCAGATTTGTTGGATGGTTACCTGGCTTAAGTGTCGCTCTCACTTTCGGATTCTTAAACTGTTTTGAAAGATTTTCGGTTACAAGGATATCCGAGAAAAATGTAGTTAGCCACAGTTTAACAGTTTTTAACTCGCATTTTAAAAAATTCGGGAAAAATGCCATCGTAGCCAGCTCTACCGATTTTCGTTTGGGAATTTTTCCTGCTTGGATGGGACAAATAAGTGTTTTCAACAGAGTTAATCCAGTTTTGTTTCCTCGCAGCGTCCAGGGAGTAAAATAAGTCATCAGCAACATCTGATTCACCTCTGCTAAAGTACTCCTCGTATACTATATGGCTTTCTCTAATCTAGCTAGCAATATATTCTTCACTGAAGCCTTTTAGGATTCTTAACAGTTTAAATGATAGCTCCAACGAATGGGTTGGATCCAGAGAATCACTGCATCCAACTCCGATCTGCATTTAACTTATTCAGTTTTGTTAAATTTCCATCTAGGTTGAGGGGTAGAGTTAAAGAGTGGGATTTGGATACCTTTCTCCAGAATTACTGGACGATGTTGAGGGCGCGGGAAAACTTGTAAGACTGCCCTAGATATTGGAATCCTGCATATGATTGATTGTAAATAACACTGATTAATTTGTAGCCAACAATGTTTCCTCTAGAAGTAAGTTGAGCTTCATCTGCGGCATGCGTTTCCTGCACTAAGTGTTCAGTTTTTGACTTGCTAATGCCTTCAATGTTCAATTGCATTCACTCCGTGAGGGCCCAATCATTTTTGATTTATGGCATTGAGAAGCACCGTTGTTCTTGTGTTTTAATTTTGTTTAATGTTTTTGTATTACAGCCATAGAGCTCGGGATGAAATGTTGGGCTACCAAAGTTGAATAAAATTCTAACGTACTCCAGGGTGTAGCGCGATGAGCTTATTCATTCTTCACACTCAATTTTCAGAGCTTTGGAGGAAATAGTCATCTTTAACAATTTCTTAATGTAGCGCTACAGACACCCGAGCAGAAACTAGCTAAGGAAAGCCTGAATATAGTCAAGATGGGATCAGGTCGAGAGGGCAAGCACTATTGGGGTAATCTGATGTGGGCCTGTTCCAGGGCTGAATTAAAACACCGTGTAAAGGCCTACCTTATTTGAATATAACCAGGCCTGATTTGGGTATTCTGATCAGGGCCTTACAAAATGCCTTAATTGGGTTTGCCTTATTTAATTTGATATGGCAAGGTTAATCAGGGCCTGATTGGGCAAAAGCATTGCACTCATGATCAGGTCCCTATAAAACTAGGACCCTATTTGTGCCCTAAGAAATTTTTTCTCGGGCAGCTTTTGCCCAACTTTTGATGTTAAACAAGATAAATTTGTTTACTCTGTATATAAATCTTTTCTTTTCATCATCAACAATCCTGGATAGGATAGGATAGGTCTGATATTATCTAAGCATTTGGAACATTTGACTCAATTTGTTGGATATGAAAATGAGCTGGATTGACCGGAGCACTGAAAAGAGGAATTGATAAACTTTGTCTAGTTTTTACTTTCTTCTCCATTCAATAATAGTTCTCTGATGTAGACGATACTACAAAATTAAATCAACTTACGATGAATCCGACCGTAAAAAACAATTTGGCGTAGTCCGTTATATGTAGAACACGAGTGTCATTGACTTCAAATTTGTGCAGTGGACAAATATGGCAGAAATCTCATTGTTTGGGAAATGAAATGAAATGTTTTCTTCCTTTGGATGTGTTTTGGGTCTATATTCTAAAACGATAACTTGGGATCATAAGTGGAATGAATTCTGGACCGTCAAATATTTGTAAAATTTAAAGTAAATTATTCGATGGGGAACGTGATTCGTCAGGTTGATTTGGAATTTGTAATATTTTTCGTAATTCATTGTATTGAAACTTGAAGTTTACTTAAAAATGAACAAAGAAGTTTCTTTTCCAATTGCAAAGGCTTTATGGGATCTTAAAGCTATATATAGAATGAAATTTAAGTCTGATTTGAAAACCCAATATTTCACTTTGACATAGGAGCATTGTCACAAATAAGAAACACCGCATGTTTCAATATCTTTTTGAACACAAATTTTTTTTTTCACGTGTGGCAAGCCTACATCATATTTCCAAAGACCGCAATGTATCTATGACAATCTTACAAACTCAATATATTTTTTGATTACACAGCCACAAGAATATAAGAAGTTTTCGGCCCGGGGGTCTGAGTATGTGGTACTATATGTTTTGGGAGTCGCTAAATCCGGATTCAATCAAAAATTATTTAGGGTTTTTTTAGGTTATGTTAAAATTAAAAGCCTGAAGTGCAGTAGTAAAAATTGAGATCAAATTCGGATTCCACTAAACCTCGAAAACATATAGTATGCATAGTCAAAACCCCAGGCTGAAATCTGTTTTTCACTGGGTGATAGGATTACGGGGTCAATAGGCTGTAGGGTTAGGGGTTTAAATGGTTTCGGGGGTATGAATTTAGTTAAGAAATTGAAGGTTTATAGGGTTAACATTGTTTAGGGTAATCGGGTTTAATGGTTTTAGTCAATTTTGTAGAGTATCGCAATTTTATGTTGGTTATCTCTGAACCCTGACGTGCTGGGGTCAAACCGATCTCGACTTCTGATTCAGTGACCTCAAAAACATATGGTATACAGAGTCAAACCTCCGCGCCAAAAAATTATATGTTTTGTTGGCTGTGTTTAATGTTGAACCCCACAAATCCGAAATCTTATTTTAAAGTGAACATTAATGAGCCTGAAATTAATGTAATGTGTTAAGAATTTAAAAATTGAAATTAATTTTTGTTTTGTGGAGATTAAAAATCAAATAAAAATTTATACCCGTTTGAATTAAGGAGTTTTTAGTAATTTACGCTTAGTTTAGTTTGGAATAAATTAGTACAAACGTTCTTTTCGGTTAAAGGTTGAGATAGATCGGTTTACTAAGGCAACACTGAAAGTATTATGTCACTTTACACTAAAAATAAGAATATTAAAAATTAAAGAAATTCACTAATAATTTGCTAATTTGTATCTAATTCGATCTTTAAATTAAAACAAACATAAAAGCATTGACGTGACATTTTATCAGTTAATTGCTAATGCTACAACCGGTACAAATTTCGGTTCGGTATTGCATATTCTATTCTTCAAAATTTCCCAAAAAATTGAAAAAAATATGCAAATAAGTGACACAAAAAATAGGAATAAAACTGTAAAGTGATCTCTCAGTGATTTTTATGTCGCGTATAAAATTATGCAAATTATGCTGCAATTATGAACCGGTTTTGTCCTATATGTTATGTCCACTGAATTTGTTTTTTCTTAAATAAAATACACTTTTATCATCATCAGGCGCTAAAAAATTTTTAACAGAAAATTAAGTGAATATTTTGTCTCATTTAAAACGATGTAACGATCGGCCCTATTTTGATTCTTGCTCTAAATTAAGAAAATTATTTAAAAATCAACTCCATATAAATAACTTATAATTCTATTTCGGTACTATCTATCAACATGGAGATCAAAACCAAAGCAAAAAACATCCAAAGAAACTCCGTAATTCCACTTGTAGTTTTGTGTTTTTATTTTTGGACCTACCTAAAAAATATAAAGTGGCTTATACAAATATGATAAAACTGTTGTCAAAGTATTCAATGTAGGTTAGTTTACGGTTTTGCAGTCGAAAACAAAATATAAATTTTAGTTTGCGGTTGAATAAGATTAATTAATGCAACTTATAACCTTTGGATTTTCGTATTAGTATGGGAATTGAGTTTTGTTGGTATGGTAAAAATGTTAAATCGATGAATGGTTATATTATTTTCCTATTTCTTCATCTTTTTTACTAAAACTGTGTTTTGGATCATGTGGTAGGAGTTAATAATTGTTGTTGAGCGAATTATTGAATAATTATTGAGAGTAAAAGTGACCAATATATTTAAAAAAGAAACAAAGATAGGAAATTTTCGTCAATAAAACATCAAAACATCTGTCCGATCGGTCAGAATGAAATTTTAATCAACGGCATCCAATTGTTATCAGTAGTGATATTATGTGACAAATGTTTTAATATAGAGCTACATAGATACTGTTAACATGGTTGTAGGACGGTTTCTATATTTTACTAAAATGTTTTTAATATTTTACCAAATTTACTCTAAATGCCTAACTCTAAATGGAACATTGATGACTTCTTCCTAATCAAAAAGTTTTTTTAAACAAACCAACCGCAAATGAAAAATAAAACATCAACCATATGAATTTTCATTTTAATTTACAAAAAAAAATATTAAAATTATTTATTACCATCTAAGCTCATAATACACCTATTTCTATTTTCATTCTACCAATCACATATGAAATTGCAATTTAATTTTCGAATGTGTCAAATGTCATTACATATTTTGACTACAAAAAAACATTCAAAAATTAAAATGGTGTCACACAATGGTATTAGAAACAGTTAAATTAAAATAATTAAATGAAATTTGATTTATTGATTTACGCGTGGTGAGCTACATATATAACATTTTTAATTAAATTTTTTTATTTTTGTTTTGAATTTACCGAACAATTATTTTTGACACATTTATTTATATTATTCTATGAGGGTCACCAATTACACTTAAATGAACTATCTCATCTCTTGTGTCTTTTTCCAAAAAACTAAAATTTATGTCACAAAATCCCCTTTTCTACCCGTGATCGTAATTACAATAAAAACAATTTATTGTTATCACAAAGAGACAAAGAAACAAAAAAAAAACACAAAAACTAAACTTTAGTCATAAAAAATCAAATTAAATTTAAACCAGAAACAAAAAAATATAAAAACTCATCACAAATGATGGTTCGACTCTTTCTTTGCTGCTTTACGTTTAGAAAGAATTTTGTTGTTGTTGGCTTATTAAGAAAATAAAATTGTAATAAATTTTAAGAGATAGACAGATAAAAGACATTAGATGAGGTTTTATGGATAGTGGAGGAGAAATTATTGAACAAGTAAAAATAATACGAAGAAAGTCACAAAAAGATGGAAAGTAATAATTGTGAAGGGTAAATTAATTTTAGGAATGTGAATATGAAATGTCGATTTTTGTTGTGGTTGTTAACCTTAAGTAAATAAGACAACATTAGTAAAAACAATAAGTTTGCTGGTGACAGCGGTGGGACAATGAGAAACTAAAATGTGCATTTCATACACATTCCAATACTTGTGCCTACCACATTGAGAGACGGTGTTGTACACCGTCCAGAACAGAAAGCGTGACAAATTTACTTATCTTGTGTTACGGCAAAATGTTATGATACGTAAACCAAAAATGAGGATAAAAGGTATAGAGAAGAGCAAAAAATATTTCCTTTGTATCTGGAAAAATAGCAATTGAAACCCGTCATATCATTTTCACTACACACAATAACAACCCCTCAACGATTTAATAAAAATTGAGGGTTGAAGAAAACAAAATAATAAAATTGGATTAATTTGATGTATTTGAATTTAGTAATAAATTATTTTAATTACTTTTGTTGTTTTTTTTTGAAGACATTATCTTAAATTTACAGAATTTTGATGCGAAATTATTGGTGCTAAAATACACATTTTTTTTGGGTTGATGCTAGCCTGTTTCTTCTCTATAGTTTTGATACACATAAATATTTGGTAGAAAAAAAGCTAATGCCTATTCCAAGAGGATTGAGAGAGGATTTGAATATGAATTTTTATGATCATTTTTTTGTTGCTGTTTGTTGTTTATATGAGAATGATTTGTGGATAATGCTTTTAGGTTCAGATATATAGAAAATTGTATAGATTGCAATTGATGTTATTTTATTGTAATTTATAGCGATAAGTTTTTTTATTTGTGGTTCTAAGGGGTTGATATGTGGATTTCGTTGATGTTCATTAACGAAAGGATGCAAAATATTAGGGATGATAGGAACGAATCCAAAATTTTAATTAAAACATAAATAAAAATATTTAGTTTTTCAGGATTTAGGGAATATTTTGACATTATGGCCAATTTCCAGCCTAATTTGGTGTTGTTAACAGAAAATTAAATTTGGTGGAGCTAGTCAAATACACAGTAACAAGCTATCTTGTTACATTTGCTCCGAAATTTTATTTGTTAATTGATATCTTGTTGAACAGACATGGAGCTGTCCATACCATTTCAAACATAACTTAAAAACTGTATCCCAATATATATTGTCTGAGCCCTGAGAGACATTCAACATCTCCTACTACGTGAGATATGTCAAACGATTTCAACTTTAAAAAATCTGAATTTTATGACATATTTCTGGAACATAGTGGAAGTGTTTTTGGATATCAGGGTACCACTGCTTCCCTTGTTAGGAAACTGCACTGCATATCACATAAGTTCAAATTATTATTTTGCCTGATGTTTAAGGTAAAGTAGATGAAGAAAAAGATGTAAGGTTTTCAGCCAGGTGAACTCGGTTCCAAATCCCAATCTTGTAAGACTGTTTTTACTTTCATTCTTTATTTTTAAGTTCACATAAACTAGAGAAAATTTAGCCACCGAATGCGATATATTTGACAAAACTCTCTTTGGGTTGGTTGAATTTCATATATGAGTAAAATTCGACCAAATTCATTAGCCATTAGCAACCAGTAAAGAAAACGAACTAAACTAGCCAATAACTAAACTAATAAAAAGGAGCGCTTGCTGACGGGCAGACTGGAGTCTAGAAGTAGACAAAGTTTTGGATATTTAAGGTAACCAAGGCGTAAAATTAAGGTAATCAGGGCTTAGTTAATGAATATATCATGATAGATAAATTCTAGAAAATCGTGAAATTGTAAAATTGTACTGATGGGAGTTCTTAGTTCCGTTCACAAAAATAAAAAACTCAAGTTTAAATTGCTTCTATGTACCCTTCATTTTTTGAGAAAGAGTGTTCTACATTTTTTACAAGTTCATTCAGATCGCGAATAAATTCTATATGTTGTACGACTGTATTCTTTCCAGTTTACTGTTTTGACAATGCCGTTGCCCTTGTTAATGATCTATTTGTGCCATGTAGGACATATTATATGATCCAAGTTGGCCACTTAAGCTCGTGTTACTACTAGAAGTGGATTAATTTCATCATTTCACATTCTCGCCACGTTTTCATTTTGTGATTTATTCTAGGCCGTCTGCTACTATGTTGGACTTTCCCAGTTGGTATTCCACTATATATAGTTTATAGATAAACAGTTTTTTATTGTAATCTCATTAATCTGTATTTGAGCGTAAGATCTTACGCTACATTTTTTGTCCACTTAAGACAGATGATGGAGAGTATAGAACCCGGTATAACTTTGAGATCAGAGACCTTCTTGAGGGTCCTGATATAATAGGTTGTATCCGTTCTAATAGGATTGCTTGGTTTGGGCATGTTCTATGATCCAATTCACATTCTGGAATCATTAGAAAAATGTACGTTAATACCCCAGGGAGTGGACGACCGCGAGGTAGACCCCGACTACAATGGGAGACTGACGTAATAAACGACTTTAAAAAATCGGCTGCCATGGTAATTATGTCGCTGTTGCGAATGACCGTGGTGAATATTCAAAGCTGATTAGCCTGGCAACGCTCCTACATGGAGCATGAACGCCCTAAAAAAAAATCTCATTAATCGAGATGAAGGGGTTCTCTAGAACATCCCCTTTAATGGTTTGTGATCTGTAAATAGAGTAAACTACCTTTCAAAAATGTTTTGTGAAGCAATTTGTTTCTGCTATTCACACAACGACTTGCTTTAGATATTGGTTTATCATATCCCATATAGGTCATCCTGTGATAGTGCTGAGCCTAGTACATCTTTACTCGCATCTGTTGTGAGATCGAATGGTTCAACATCAACATATGGTTCATTAGTCGTTGAAATGTAGTCGGAATATTCCATCCGAACGGCATTCGATTGAATTCAAAATGTCCCGTAATGCATGGTAAACGCTGCATTTCATCTATCTTTTGGATCGATAGGAATTTGATGATATCCACTCGCTAAATTCAATGTTCCAGAATATCCTCTATCCTCGGTAAGTAAAATACATCTCCGATGGTGTTCTGGTTGAGTTTTTTAAAATCTAAAAGCTTTCTAAACTTGGCTTTGCAATCAGATCCAATTCTTTTCGACACTTACAGCACTAATGAATTCCAAAGGCTTTTACTATGGGAAATTAGTTCATTCTTAAGCATTTGATCTTTCTGGTTTTATATTTTTTCCTGTAAACTTTTAGAAATCAGAATTTTTTTTTGCTGATGGCAAACTTCTCCATTTTATCCTTTACTAATGGCTTACATAGGGCGTGAGTATAAGTTTCTTACCTTCCAGATACTACATTTATGATATCCTATCGACTAATGATTTTTATTTCTTATATTTTCATCTGAAAGTTTAATTTCAACCAATTTGTAACTAATATGCAAGCGGTGATGACAGCATAATTTTAAAAGCTCTGACGATATGCAATAATCTTTGGTATGTATACCGTGATCTAAGCCAGGCATCACGTACGGAGGAGTCGCTTAGAACAACACAACAACGTTCAGATTTGGTTAAGAGTCTGGCATGCATGTAGAAACTGGCCTATGTCTACATAATGGTGGGAATAAGAACATGTCATAGCAGGCAGTTGCAGTAACAACATCCTTAAACGTTGCAGGATTGGAGTAGGAGATCTAATTGCTCTAAATTTCATCACCATTTATTAATATTTTCTTAATTGCTAAGTTCAACAGAGTCTTATACTCTACATCATCTGGGAACCATAAATGGACCAAAAAAATTGCTGACTCCTAACGCTAAAATACATAAAAATGTGATTCATCACCATCAATCTAACCAATGTCTTACCCAAATGCAACTTGGTGCCATTTACCACGATTTTATCTTTCATAACGCATGATAGGCTGTTGTATAGGAGTCGAGCATTCATCATTAATTTTCTAAGGATTTCACTCCTTCAAATCGATCATCACTAAAAACTAAACAGTTTTTGTTTTTTTTTGACTATTTATTTGCAGAGAAAATTATCTAGCACCACTTTCTAGCACCTTGAAAAATGCTGGTGACTAACTTCAGCGTATGCAATAATCTGTACCGAGATTTTTACATTTTAAATCCGTGGTGCATATGATCTGATCCACTAATTCTATTCCTATTTTTTGTTCCTAGTTTGCACGACCCAATAACATTACTTATTCGGTAGTAAATGCTCTCTGCCTGAGCACATCTATTTAAAATGTTATAGATAAACCTCTGAATAATCTGACGAGTGTGAACTAAACCCTGATGGGTTATTTAAAAAATAACAGGAGATAGTAATTCTGCCCACATTTAAGGTAACATTTACCACTATCACAAATCGAAAAATATTTTTAATTTAAAATAAGTAAATTTTTTGCCGTTAAAGACGTTACATTGTAATGGGCAAAATATTCCTTGTTAGTCGTACTTTCATTTTCCGTTCTCATTACCTATTAGAGATATTCGAAAATTCATATAAAACGTTTTCAACAAACTTCTCAACCCACTTGTTTGTAAAAACACAATTATTTAAAACACCAACCAATGTTTGTGTTGGTTTCGGCAGACCACGGAGAACAGTTGAAGATGGTAGGATAAGTCTTTCAGCATAGCCCAAAGTTGAAGCCTGGCTTCTTCAAAAGGTAAAGCCTCATCCGAATTGGCGCTGGCATATGGCACCCCTCTTCAACTGTTCTCCATGGTCCTCCGAAACCAACACAGGCATTTGTTCCAACTCTTACATTACATACCTCTCGAGCAAGGGAAGATGTCAGTAAAGACGGGCTATTTCCTCATCCAGAACGTTCACAACAAAACCCTAACTCCACGTTAAAACCATCGCAACCACCACCTTTGTCCCACCGGTGTAGGGTACTGTACGCAGTCCAAATTGTTTCGTTGCTCAACAGATTATTGCATTGGTTATGGCTAATAAAACCATTATTTTGCACGTGCTAACCCAAGAAGAAGCTCGATTATACATGTCCCACGGTCCTGATCAATCATCGTTCCATAGATCAAATAACCAGTCATCTTCAGTGACAGCTCGGCAAGCTAGGTCCCAGTCTATTCCACCGGCAAATCGATAATTGCGTCAACCTCTTGGGCTCATAATCGACCAATTGACCAATCATTTGACTACCAAATTAACTAACCGTTTAATCGTCAGTTTGGCCAACCTTATAATCTGACAAATAATCCTCTGTATTTTCAAAGTTCTGATCAACAAGTGTCCCCAGTACCCCATTCACCAGGGAACAATATGCTGTCAGTCTCTTCCCCTTCCATGTTCCAGCAAGAGTTCGCCCCCCATGAACCTTAACTCTTTTATAGGTACCTGCCATAGACCCCCATCCATTATCTCCTGGGAAAAAATTTATCTACCGCATTGGATTCCTGCCTCAAAATGCGTTCCCAGAGTCGCACGAATTCGTTTCTATACATCTTGATATTTTATTCGTAGACCGCACCTTTGAATGGTTTAGGCGGTATCATAGGCGTACTTAACCACTCTATTGGCCTGGAGTCTGTTAAGCTCTTCGGGTTGAGTTCAACGATTATCGTTCTATAATGACGGGATCCGAGAACTGATGAAGCCGGGCAACAATGATCTGGCAGGTCGTTTGATGACTTTTTCCATAGGTAGATTTCGGAATTATCCCTCGAGGACAATGATCCCCAAGAAGAACCCAAAGTGTGCGCACTGAAGCCCCCATCGATTGCAAAACTTTTTGTAAAACTATCACATTGTTGGAATTTCAAGCGAGAAGGTCACACTCACCAAAACTACAGTGTATGCCTGCTGCCATGTTTTCTGTTTCGGGAGTGGAAAAAATGATATCTATCTTTCCAACTGCCACCGCTGTCAAGCAAACCATCGAAGGAGCGAAGCAGCAAACACCAAACACTCTTACTCGCTCCCATGACTCTTTGAACAAGCCCACCATTTGGACATAATCCCTCTTCAAATATCAGACTTGAATACTATTCCTCCAGTTCAAGAGACCAATGTTCAATTTACTCTCCTAGGTGAAGGTACATCTACCATACTCTCCATCCCAGTTGTGATGAAAATTGCTTCACCTTCTGACAAGCACAACGGAAACTAAACCGCCAATAACAATTCTCAAACGAGATCCCAGCAGCGTAGTTGTTCTTCCTTTAGTTGTTACCTGTTCTTCCGTTTAGGTCACATAACAACGACTTCAAAGTTATTTAGCTGCCAGGTTCAGCATCTTTGTTGATGCCATTGGAAATACCAAATCCCCATCGAGATCCATCCTCTAAGTGCGTAATCGCAAATCATTCCGTTCTAAAAACATATCTTCAATTTTTATGCTTCCAAATGATCTAAAGTTTTATGCCAAGGTCGGATGATTGAATCAAACCCTGATTGACCTGTACACAGTGGAGCGTTTATCAGGGTTATCGATGGTGCGGTCGCGCAAGAAATGTTACAAACTCCCCATGTGTTTACTCGTTCCACAGCTAAAATCAAAATTGAAGATGGTATACCAGCCAAAAAGTTATTGGCTGTCTCACTACCAATGTTTCGTTCAAGGATCGTAGAAAGTCCCTGGATCTTAGTGTCATTCCAACTCTTACCCAGGATTTATGTTTGGGGATTGATTTTTTTCAAACTTTTAAGCTATTAGATCATATCCTATTTGCATCTTCTTTAGATTTCTTCTATCAAATCAATAGCCGCAGATCTTACGGTTACGACGAAGATGATCACCTTCAGGATGCGCTACAACTTCCGTCGTTTTCTAAAATGGGTTTAGGATAAACGCATGTGTTTGAACCCATGATTGATGTTGGCAACGCTGTTCCCACCAAACAAAAATACTACCCCATATCACTAGCATTAGAGAAAATGATGGGAGAAGAGCTAGATCTTATGCTGGTGCTGGGTGTCATCGAAGAAGGTTCTAGTTCTTGCAGCTCACGAGTGGTCCTCGTACAGGAACCTGGTAATGTTCGTTTATATTTGGACTCCCGTTAGGTGAATAGTGTAACCAATAAAGATGCGTATCTCCTTCGACAAATAGACGGTATTCTAATTTGCTTACCTCAGTTCAACTTCATCTCAAGCTTGGATTTGAAAAATGCATTCGCTCATACAAAAAAATCTCTCTATAAAAGTCATAAGAAAAAACAGAAAACTGCATTCTGGTAACGCGTACCTGATCAGCCACTGTACCAGTTCATAAGGATGCTCTTCGGACTGTGCAATGCACCTCAGACCATGACGAAATTAATGGATCAGGTGATCTCCCCCCATTTAAGATTCTGTGCTTTTGTATATTTAGATAATCTTCTGATCGTTACTAACACCTTTTCAACCATGTCGATGTATAGGAAAAAGTCATCAAGTGTCTAAGACAAGCTAACTTTACGATCAATTTCAAGAATAGAAATTTTTTAATCCCGGAAGTTAAATACTTGGGCTACGTAGTAGGTAAAGGAGCAGCATTAAAAATCGATGAAGATAGAACCGCCGCAATTATTGACTTTCCCGCGGAAAGCACTGTGAAATAGATTAAAAAATTTTTAGGGATGACTGGTTACTACCGTCGATTTATTTTTGCGTTCACTTCATTAACGGCACAAATATCGTATTTGTTTCAGCCCCATTTCTGGTGAATCCAAAGCATTTCAAGCCGTTTATTCTACAAAGTGACGCAACGCTGGCGTGGGCTGTGTCCTAGAACTGTTGGACAAAGAGGATATTGAGTATCCATAAAGCATATATGTTCAAGAAACTGAACTCAACTGAACGTAATTACTTCATCAGTGAAAAGGGATGCTTTGCTGCTATCCTAGGTATTAGGAAATTCCGTGGATACATCGAGGGTGGCCCTGTTATGCTCACCATTTGGTAGTGCTCAACGTGTATCGTTTGCAGATCTTAATTCAGAACAATTTGGTTCTGTTTAGGGTGTATTGACTGGAATCTAAGGCTTGACAGTTCAGACAACTAAACCGGTTGCGTTAACAGCAAATATTGGATTCTCTTTAATTCAACCTTTAATTTCTATCCTTGAACTAACAACCTACATGTTGTATATTATCGTAATTTAGCATTTAACAGATCACCATGCAAATAACTTTTTGCCTCCTCCTCGGCTATACTATATTTGTCATTATTATTTTTTTTATTAAAACAAAGTTATGATGGTTTTGTCATATATACTTGCATTCTACCTGCAATATTTATATAAGAAAAAAATGAAACAAAAACATTGATGTGATTTAGTTCCTCTTCTTGCAATTTAGGGTCATTACCGATCATGCTTCTCTAAAGTAGTTAATGCAGCGCAAAATTTTTACCGTCGTCTGGCATGATGGAGTTTGAAACTGCAAAGATTTACTTTTGATATTGAACATCGATTTGGTAAACTAAACGGTAGGCTCTCTCAAGAATGTTTTCGGTTGATTCTGTTACTGATAATATGTTTTTGGTTATCCCGAAACGATTGTCTTAGACACACTTTAGATCTAAATTGTTTAAAACCTTCCTTTCAATGCATGGGATTCTTCATAGCTTTACAGCTCTATCCTCCCCAAAAGAAGTGTCATCCTTGAACTACGTGCGTAGACCATACTTGGTGGGACGTGCAGTTTAGTGAAATTGCTTGTACTCTTTGGTGTTCAGTACATCCAACATTAGGTTGTTCTCCCTATTATTCTTCCTTTGGGCTACCCATGATCACTCATGGTTCGTTCTACTGTTTACTCCGACGCTGGAATTGCCTGAACGAGAGTGAAGAAACCGTTGATCATACAGATAAATTATCCAGAATTCACTCCTGAATTAAAGAACTAACTGCTGACACCTTTTTGCAAAATGCGGCTCGCTACAATTTACGTGTCTGGAAACGTGATTTTGTTAACGGTGACATTGTTTTGCGTCGAAAATATGTTTTGAGTGACGCCGGCAAGTAGCTAAGTGCTAAATTATCTCTGCGTAAAAGATAAAATTGTCAGGCTAGTTTGTAACGCGTCCTACGAACTGGAGGACCTTATTTCCCGACGACTGTAACGAAGATACTATTCTTCGTAAATTCGAGTCACATTACTTTCCCACACGAATTGGAGTTACATTAACAAAAAAACTTTCGTAGTTGTTTTCACACTATACCAACATATTTTCCATTTGTCACCGTCTATCGCAATGGTTTCTGTTTTGGTTTGTCGTCGAACAGTTGTGCAATATCCTCAATTCGTAATCGCGCTATTTCCATATGTAATTTCTTACAATCGTTTCGTAATCAATGTTTGTCATGTAATTCTTTTCCAATTTTTTATTATAAGCTAGCTACGTAAATTCCTTAGTGGGTACAAATAATGAACGAAGGAAATACCCTAGAAACAATCTAACTTATCGTGTTTATCGACTTCTTAATCACCAACGGTCGTTACTTTTGCCTATAAATACGCCTAGCCGCGTATAGAGGCCCTCTTAGTCTGTTTTTTCGTTTTGCATTGAGATTCATGTTTCTTGTTTTGACGTATGGTGTTGATTTTTGTGAGTCGGACATCTTTATTAAAATCTCAAAAAAAATAATTTATTTTGCGAAGCGCGTTGTGCATGTTTAAATGAGATGAGTGGAAAGTACGTATTGGAAAAGTATTCTGACCGGCGGAGATTGTAAATGGTGTGGAATAAAGGAAATGAAATAAATCGGCTACGCTGGACTTTCAATGCGGTGAGATATACAGATGGTGGATCAGTATCTGAAAGGTATACCGATAGTTTGTCAATTTATAGTATGGAAAATGTTTCGGCTATCGAACTAAATTAAAAGAATTTTTTTGATGTTAATGGTGTTGTATACGGTTATCAAGGAACTATATTCGCCCGTATATTCGAACGTAGATAATTCTAAATACAATAGTAAATGTTCATCGTCCTAAGTGAAATTAAAATAAATCATAAAACGTACTTTACACCATTTATCTGGTGGAACATTATTCGTCTTAAGATTAAATTAGTTAATTCGTTAAATAAATTGTATGAGTATACGTTGATGTTTCTAATTAAAATATTAAATGTGCGTCATCATAAATTAAATGCAATAAAATTATTAAAAAAATTTCTTTTTTCGCCATTATTATGGTTGAACATTATTCATCTTAAAATTAAATTAGTTACTTAGTTAAATAAATCGCTTGAGTACGATGTAGGTGACCGCTGTACGTAGATGATTCTACTTAAACTATTAAATGTGCATTATCATAAATTAAATTAAATATCATCATTAAATAAAAAAACAAAATTCATTTTACACCATCATTATGGTTGAACATTATTCGTTTTTAAAATTAAATTAGTTAACTTATTATAAGTATATTTACACCATTTATGTGGTTGTAGGTCGTTGTAGGTGTAGGTAAACTTTGGTCGACAGGAACTAAATAAATTAAATGGTTCAAATAAACACATTAGAAAACGTAGATCATTCTAATTAAAATTATAAATGTATCTCGACAATAATTAAATTAAAAAAAATTGCTGAAACCAAATTGTTAACTAACCTGAGTTAATAGACGGAGAGTATGCTAACTCTGGTAATAAAGGGTCACTACCACTTGAACTGATTATCTAAGTTCTTGAATGAAAATTCCTCGGATCATATCACCCAACCCTACCAAAATATAATAATATCAAACGTACGGATCCGGTATCGTCACCGCGGGACCAAGTAACGAGCAACGGGAGATGTATAGTGGGCCACTAGGAGGGCATGCCTAGTATAAGACGTAATCTGCGTTAAGTTGTTGGTTTACTGGAATAACGGAAAGACAGCGGTCGGCAGACGAGTCAATAATTGGCGTAATTTTGGGAGTACTTGAACGATTTTCCTGACTGAATTATAATGATGGGCTAGGAGGAGCGAGACGGAAAGAGAGGGACCGACCACAAACCTCGGGTGAGTAAAATTTTAATTGTTTATTTTTTTTTAGGTATGAATGAGTATGGATGTGTATGTCTTTATGTAGGAGTGCATATGTGTATATTTAGGAGTCATTGTATGTACGTATGTGTAAGGCGGTGGGTGTGTGAATATATGGAGGTTTGGATAGAGTTCTATTTACTGATACCAATTTTATTTGTAGAAAAATTTACAACCGAAATATATTAATATGTGTAATTAAATTTTAACTTTTATAAACCGCATTAATAAAGTGTAGCTGGTTTAACTATTGAATTTAATTTGATTGGTCAATCAAATTATGAGGATTCCAAAATTGTGTTTTATGATTTGGTTCAATTGAATAAAAATAGTTCTGTGAAATTGGAATGCGTTATAAACTCAACATCTGTAATCCTAGGTTCCGGAAGCCTGATGACGATTCTTTTGCGTCAACAAGAGACGCTCCATCAGCTGGTGATGACGTGACCACTTTGATCTTTACCGTACATCATTCATTGACAGTCCAAGATCAACGTGAACGTCTTCCTATTAAAAACAGATATTTATCAAAGTCATATATTGCATTGTTTGGAAAGCGATCGAATATTAATGTTAATCGGTGAAACGGGGTGTGGTAAACGAATTCAAGTTTCACAGCTGCTGTCATATTAAAAGCGGGAGATTTTCATAGCAACTACATAATGAATAATTTTTTTTAAGCAACGGGATTACGTGATCTGTAATAAAATTTTAATCTAATTTATAAAACAAAAAAAAATATATCTTACAACATGCGGCATAATGGTTGGACCTAGCTCTCCAATCAGTCAATGTTTTTTATTCTATTATTTCTATTGATAGTAGTTGGTTATTACACTGGATATCGAAGTTTTTTTTGGATATGAAAGACGACTGCATGTGTATATGTATGCGTGAGTGTATGGGGACATAGATGACGGTGCGTATGTATGTATGTGTATGAGTGCGTATGCAAGCGTGGGTATATGGGGATATGGATGGCGTGTATGTGTGGGAGTGGATGAAGTGCGCGAGTGTGTGCCTGGTTTAAAGTTATGGGGTTGGGCGTGGTGATCGTGGTTCTTTCGCATATGGGGGTCGCCAGAGTCTGTTTGGTTCACTTGCTTTTCTTCTTACATCCGTTCTTACCTCATGATACACGTACAAGTTCAGTTATTTGTGCTGAAGCAGCAGGTATTCTTCTCTTCTCTCGACCCCATATGCTGCAGCAAGTCTGGGGCAAAAAAATAATCTCGCTAGGTACGCGACCTGCTATGCCACTTCGTTGTTATGTAACGAAGAAGCTCTCCATTACACGACGCGAAATATTTTATTCCAAGGACGTGCGTCAAAAGATATATGCTTGCCTCTATGTCCTCTATTTCCTAAAAGTCCTTCCAATTTTAATTATATATTGGATTTCTCACTTGTATGCTGTACCTTCACAGTACAATACCAATACCTTAAAAAATTAATTGAAGATAATTGACAAACAACACTGTCTGCAAAGCGACTGTACCTCACTTACATTGTACAGCTCGAAATCCCAACAACCTCATCCAAATAACATAAATTTTCAAATGATTCAAACAAACTCGCAAACCCAGTTTTTAAATCGACTATCAGTGAGGGAAAACATTTAAAAAATAAAACTTAATTTTGCAATTTAATCTCATTAATTTAAAAATCAGTAAATTATTAATTCTATTCTGCTTATTCTATTTCGTATACAACAAAAAACATTGGTAAATATGTCACGCAGAACATCATGCCAACTACTAATACCCATTCCCGATTCCGCATATTATTTACTGACAATTGTATTTTTTATGTTTTTTATTATGTTTCGTTTTGTCACGGCCCACGTACTAACTCTGACACCATAAAAAAGAAATGCAATAACAATAATACGTATGTTGTTGATATTAAAAATGACAATTTTATTTGATGATGATAATAGTGACGAAGATATAACACAAAGGCAATTTAAAAAAAAACACTTTAGTCCTCTTGATCCGCTTGTTATATTATCTATCCACACTAAAATGACTAAATTATCGAGTGCAGATTATTTTGTTTACAGTTATTATATTGAGTGGATGTTGTGTGTACAAAATAAACTCCTGCGTGATTTGGGTATGAATATAATTTTTTTTTTTATTTCACTAACATCAGTCAAAATGGAAAAAAGTGTGAAATTGATTTTTACTCACTTTTCTATGCTGTTTTCTTTCACTCTATCCCGTTGTTGTGAATAATCTTTTTGGCTGAATTGTCTAGAAAAATTAAAAATAAAACAAAAATCATTAATAAAACTTAGAATAAATAAAGCTACGGAAAAATTAATAAATTATTCACAACACAACATTTCAACCATAAAATTCATCTTTTTGTTGCTATAAAAATTTATTTTTGATTATTTTAATTTTATGAGCGAATAGTCTCAACTTACCGGATGAACAAAAGTAAAAACGAATTTCTCCAATTTAAGGAAAACATAAGAAATGTAACAAAATTATTCATATTTATTTTTTAGCTTGTCTTGATATACATAGAGGTTATAGTTTTAGCACTCTAGTCACATGTTGATCATAAAAATTGAGGTTATGTTATTATATTTGTGTTTTTTTTTTTCGAAATAAAAATATATAGATAAAAAAACAACAAAACATATTCAGTATTCCACCAATCTAACCTAGCAATCATCATCATTAACAACAATGAAAATGAAATCACCTTTACTCTGGAAGTCAAGTCTTCATCATCATCATCATCGTCATGATCAACAAAAACCACCCTTTATTTTTATTTTATCTGACTAATATAAAAAAAAAATATGTGTATAATACATAAATAAAATAAAATTATCCAATTTTTTTTTATGTTATCCAACAAAAAAAAAACAGAAAAATCGTAAACAAAACAAAACTGTTTTTAACCCGCTTTTCTTTTCATTTTCATTTTTTTTTTTTGGATTTCACCACCCCAAAACGAGAAACATAAATGGAAAAATTATCTAAAATTTTTGTTCTTTGAAATACACAATTTTTTTTTTGGTTTGTATTTGTTGTGTTTTTTGGTTGGAATTTTTGATTTGCGTAATCAGAAATAGATGAAGAGATAGAGGAAACTAATGAGAGGTAATGATAGTAACTTGTATCACGATTATTGACATGGGAGTGAGAATATGGAAATTATAGTTGATGGGTGCAGTTGTTGTTGAATGAATTTAATGATAAGTTATGTTGGAAATAATAGAGATGGTAAACGGTTTGTTATCAAAATTAAAGTAGATATTAGGCGGTTACATTAACAACTGTTTTTTTATCTCTACAGATTCCATGATGAGAATTTAATTAAAGATAGCTTATATATCGTTGTAGATTGACAGTCCAGTTGGCCCAAAACTAAAATTGTCACTAAAGAGAAGTAAAATTATTCAAATGTTGAAATATGGAGTAATTTTACATAGATGGGAATAGGTGTCACAGCAACACAGAAATCTTTTGAAATTTTGGACCCGAATTTTTTTTGTTATATTTTTTTTTAATTTATGACTAAACAAAAAATTTTATCACATATAAAATGTTACATAGGCCAATATTTTATGAATGGTCAGAGGAAATAAAAATAAAATAAGCAATTTTTTTAAAAAAAATTGAAAGAACAAAACGAAAATTTGTTATGACGAGTAATTCAAACTCCATTATTATAATTCAAACCACTGTCCCGCTCACTCCAAGTTTACCTTAACATAAATCCTCAGATTTGTTTCATAGTTGTTCTCATTTGTTTTTAAAAAAAAATATTGCGACGCTGATGCATAGGCTGACTTCACCACAGCTCTGGAAACATAGTGTTCTGGATATATAATGAGCTAATATCCATAAAATACTTTAATTAAAAGCTAACCAATATTATGGACTTCGTAGTTCTAATAATAAAAATATTAAAGCAGGCAGTAGTATCCCAACAAACATAAATTCTGTTGTACGAGAAAAAGTAAAAAAATTTTATCAGAAGTGACAAAGCGGAAGTTAGGATGCAGAACTGTTGTAAACCGTACTAAATGTGATGTACCAAATTTCATCCAACTCGATTATCAGGTACAGAAGCTATTGAGCTTCCAAAATAACAGGTGCTTGGAGGACCCCTTACCACTTTGTTCACTATCACTAAAAAAAACTAATCAGTTCCTTGCCATACATATTTGCATCTTTTTGCAAAGTGTAATCAAAATTACTTAACGAACGAATGTTGTGTGCTTCCAACAAACATTGAAACAATAAACAGGTGTTCGGGAGGACCCAACCACTTATCCCAATATTGTCCAAAAACTAGTCAATTCTTTGTCAATAAAGTCTGTATCTTTTTTCAAAGTGCCATTAAAATTGATTAATGAATGAAATCTGTATGCTCCCAACAAACTTTAAAAACAAAGTGTGAAAAGTCAGCAGTTGTATGGTAGACCCCCCGCCACTTTGATCAATGTGTCCCAAAAGATGATAATTATCTTTTTACACTAATTGGAACCCTATTCCATAAGTTTCATCATAATCACTTCATTATTGTAGGCTGTAGTGTGCATAAAGACACTGACAAAACTTTAAAAAAGTACAAAAAAAATTTTTTTTACCGGAAGTAAAAAACCGGAAGTTAGGATGCAGAACTATTGTAAACCGTACTACATACTCATGTACCAAGTTTAATCCAATTCGCTTATCAGGTACAGAAGTTATTGAGCTTTAAAAAAAAACAGGTGCTCCAGGGACCCCCCACCACTTTGTTCACTATCGCTCAAAAACTAATCAGTTCTTTGCCATACATGTTTGCATCTTTTTCCAAAGTGTCATCAAAATTCGTTCACGAACGAATGCTGTGTGCTCCCAACAAACATTGAAAAAAGTGTGACACATTAAACAGGTGTTCGGGAGGACCCCCACCACTTATTCCAATATTATCCAAAAACTAATCAGTTCTTTGTTACTTAAGTCTCCATCATTTTCCAAAGTGTCATTAAAATAAATTAATGAACGAAGTCTGTATGCTCCCAACAAGCTTAAAAAACAAAGTGTGAAAAGTCAGCAGTTGTATGGTAGACCCCCCGCCACTTTGATCAATGTGTCCCAAAAGATGATAATTATCTTTTCACACTAGTTGAAACCCTATTCCATAAGTTTCATCATAATTACTTCATTATTGTAGGCTGTAGTGTGCATAAAGACACTGACAAAACTTCAAAAAAGTACAAAAAATTTTTTTTTACCGGAAGTGAAAAACCGGAAGTTGGGATGCAGAACTATTGTAAACCGTACTACATACTCATGTACCAAGTTTCATCCAATTCGCTTATCACGTACAGAAGTTATAGAGCTTTAAAAAAAACAGGTGCTCCAGGGACCCCCCACCACTTTGTTCACTATCGCTCAAAAGCTAATCAGTTCTTTGTCATACATGTTTGCATCTTTTTCCAAAGTATCATCAAAATTCATTCACGAATGAATGTTTTATGCTCCCAACAAACATAAAAACTTTGTGGAAAAAACCACCTGTTGTATGGTGGACCCCCCAACCCTTTATCCAATGTGCTCCAAAAGCTAATAAAATCTTTCTCATGTTATTTAAAAGCTTTTCGCAACGTTTCATGGAAATCGATTGGTAATTGTAGGCTACAGTAGGGATAAACACCTGAAAAAAAAACTTTTTAACCGGAAGTGATAAACCGGAAGTTGGTATGCAGAAGTATTGGAAACAGTATTAAAACCTTATATACTAAGTTTCAATAAGATCATAGCTCGGGATCAGAAGTTATTCAAGATTTAAACTTAGAGGTGTTCGGGAGACCCCCGCCATTTTGTCCAAATTTAAAATGAATCCAGATCTTCTATTTTCAAGTGAACCTGTATCATTTGCCAAAGTTTCATCAAGATCCTATGCAGAAAACTCACCCACCCACCCACCCACCCACCCACACACAGACGTACACCAAAATTTTTATTGGCTATTTGGATAGAGGATGGTCCAAAACAAAAGAAAAAACAAAATTTGGGGTATGTAAGATTTTTTTTTTTCACGATAGATTGCATTACTTCACACAATTTAAAATTGTGGTGAAGTAAAAATAGGTTCTTATACTCAATCCATAGTCTTCATTTACTATGGTTTCCGCTATAAAGATTTATTATTCTAAAAACGGTAGTGTTATGTTTCCCATTGTAATATTCTTTATTCAATTTGTGACCATTAATAACGGTCAACCAGTTGTAAATATCCTTCATATGTAATACACTGATTTGGAGTTACACTGATTTGGAGTTACACTGCGTTCTCATACGCATCAAATTTACATTGGCTGAGACTTTCATGATTATTTTTTTCCTTAAACTCAAACCGGTTGTCATCTACCATAGTTTTCATAAAGCAAAGATTGGCCTAAAACGGTTGTGTAATGTTTTCTAGTGTGATTTTCTGTATACAGTTTGTATTCGTCAGTGGCTATAGAAATTAACCAAGAACAGTTGTATAATAGCATCGTTTCATATTTCCACTATGTATAAATCTTGCTAACGATGTTCTGCTATAAATTGGTTGTAGTTTGCTAGTTTAATGCCTGTTGGTTATAACAATTCTCTAGCAGATACACTAATAATACTGGGTTCCAATTAACTGCTAAGTCTAAATTTGGTTTCATAAAATTACCGAATTTTAATTCAAATTGATATAATCAAGTTGTCAGTTAATGTTTATAGTATGAAATTCTTCCAAATTAGTTAGAAACAAAATATTGATTTGGCCAATTAAAATAGTTGACTAAATTGATTTAGCACGTTTGGTACAATTGGACCGCAGTCTAAATGTAATTTCCTAAATACGTTTCATAGTGGATGTCTCTGTTTACATTAGCGAAGACACTTTTTTTAGTACACTTATTTTTCGAATGCAAATGCCTATAAGAAAACCTATTGCGTTCATTTAATTTAAGATGTAAAATCGTTTTGTTTTGGTTATAAATACGCCAATTTTTCGTATAGCGGTCCCTTAGTCAACTATTTTTGGTGAAGAAAACTCACAGCTGTTGATTGCTTTTGACGTTTACATGTGGAGCTGGAAAAACATATTTTTTCCTTTTGGATTTCGATTTTTTTTCGTTTTGGATGGTAAGAAGAATAACAATTAATAAGCCTGTGCTAAAAACAAAAATTATTAGTGAGTGTGTTAACGAATTGCATGTCTTCGTTCACGTATCATGTATTGAAGTGATTATATAAAAGAAATTAGTATCATTAATTGAATCAGCTCATGTTGTTATCGGTAATGTGAATTAGTCAATGGCTAGTCAACTTAGATTTCTTTCGGCTGTGTGAAAATGATTCTAATAATCAACAAATTTATTTTAATTCGTGCCACGTAAATTTAGCCACTAGAATTAAATTAATTAGGACAATGTTTTGTCTTGTTCCATAAGAATTTTTGTATGTACATCAATGTTTATTAGTTTCGATAATTATTGGTTTATATAATCTAGATATGATTAGTTTTAAAGTGATACGCTTCCAAAAATAAGTGATAAAAATAAAATTCTAAACCAATAGAACTGTGTGATAATTGTATCGGGAACTCGCATTACTTTTTTTTTTATGTTTATGAATAAAAATTTTGAAGCCAAAACATTGTTTTGTGAACTGTTATTATTACTGAGGAGAAAGTGAAAATTGCCGAAGAATTTTTGGGTTCAGTTTTATATTTCGATTGGCAAGCATTTAACTTAAATACGTATATCTATAGATTGAAAATATATGATTGGCTGAGAGTTGTGGATATTTAAGTTCCATCATCGTGATCCATCGATGATATACTTTTCTCTGAAGTTCTACAATTCTTAAAACGATGACCGGCTAAGGCAGAGCAGGATCAAAGGAGTGGGGTCCACCACCACATGGGGTGAGTTATATTTGGTTTTTATTTTTAATATGCATGAATGAGTATGGTTGTGTATGTATATGTATGGTTGCGTGTATATGAATATATCAATATGGATAAGTATGAGCATGAGTCAAGGGCGAATGTGCTAGATTAAATAAGTTTCTTTACACGCATCAACGATGTTTACGGTTATCATAGGTCGTAAGGACTACCTTCATTTTTGATATATTTCAGAAGTCAAACCTGATTATATTCGATTATTTCCATCACCTCAAACCAAGACCTAGCGTTATTTGTAGATTCTGGTACTATAAATTTAAGTTAATTTTAAAAAGGTGGTTAATAAAAAGCGATGTTGAGACGGTCGACTTTGCGTAAATAATTGATTGATGGTAATAGTATTTGGTTATGATGATCTAGGTATTGGTTTGGACATATTAATCATTTGAGTATGGAAGCGTCTATATTGGGTATTGGATCTTCTACCGTGACAGGGTGTTCCACATACCGCCTGGAACTTGTGTTATAGGATGAATCAGAATTCTATGTTATTGCTATTATACCAATCAGCAAATGGATCTGTTATACAATTATATCACTTCCTGCTGAGAAACCGATAGCTGATAACAATTTCCAGTGAAAACCAACAAATGATATTTCTTACTAGTTCTGTTTATGCATTCCAAATTGTAACTGTGCGGGATTTAGGTTTTATTACTTTTAGAAAACGTTCATTATTTGTTACCATTTATTTTCAGAAAATGATACATGAAGTCAACTCATTGCAACAATAATCGACTAAATGATGCAATCTCTGAGGGAACTTTTCACCTTAACTTCAAATCAATTTAAAATTACTTCACCGTTATGATGGTTTAACAATTTCACCGCCATGGTTTTTTTATGGTTCAAACATAAAATGCATCACAGTGAAAGCTCTATTGGATGTTAAAATGGAAGTGAAGGATGAACATTTTGAGATATTAAACTTATGCGCATGGATGTGGATATGGGTGATAGTGAGCATGTGTGTGGGAGTGCGTGTCTGTGTGTGGGGGGGGGGGGGGGGAGCGAGAGTGTATGAGGTGTGAGAGTGTGAGAGTATGTGAGTAAATGTGGGGTTGGACGAGTTGATCGCGGTTCTTTCGCCTAGGGGGTCGCCAGAGTCTCATTCTTTCACTTGCTTTTATCTCATTTCCGTTATATATCATGTTTTTTTGCGTACTATATTGTTTATTTGTGCTGGAATAGCAGGATTTCTTACTCGTTCCCATAGACTGCCGCTGGTCAGGGGCAAAAAAATAATCTCGCTAGGTGCGCGACCTGCTAGGCCACTTCGTTGAGTTTCAACGAGAAAGCGCTTCATTACAAATTAGGTTGCAAATAATTCTAAAGGTTCAGTTCTTCGAGCAAGGAATTTTTAACATTTTATTTTACCATTATTAAAACAAATGCTGCAGAAGAGACAGTATGTTATTGGAACTAATGTAAAAACCCTGCTGGTTGGATCACATAATTATTAAATTGAGCTTGATCTTTGTTAACTTTGTATTAACAAGTTGGCCTACCAAAAAGTAACAGTTAGCGGGACAGTTAAATATGAAGGGTTGTTCAACAAAGCTTAATACACAGAAACAATGTGAAATATGCTTACTACCTTAACCGAGGATATCAGGCGGGCTTATAAAAGTAGTTTAAGAGCTTATATCTGCTATACGCATATGGTATAGCTAGATGGATAAGTCTCGGAAAAAACGATTTTTTGCCGTCTATGCTCCTTGTAGAAATATTTCCAAACTCACAAACTTTGAATATCATACACGGTCCATACGCAACAGTGATAAAGTTAATATGACAGCCTACTGTTTGTCGTTCGTGCCCCATTGTATCATATTCTCCCTCTCAGTCGCCCACTGATCTGGATACCCAAGAATATTTTTTTAATCATTCTCTACTGCGAAACAGCCCAATGAAAAACCTCAAACCATGCAAGGCTTTTGGAGGTGCCTGATATCAAAGTAACATAAGATTCTAAACTCTCCATCGTCTAACTGGAGCAAAATATGTGAACTTCGTCAGTGAACCGAATTTACCCTGAAACACAAATAACTGTGATTCAACAGGTTTTATAATGGTCCAGTTCAAGGTTGTGACAAAAACCATCACCACCGGTCCAATCAATGTCTTAGAAGAAATTCGATTACCTGCAATGAATAAACCTTTAACGAAAAAAGATGATATGATGAGAAAAAAACTGAGACGGCAAAAAATGCACTTTCACAGCAGACGAGCAATAGAGAATGAATTTTATTCTGTATCACAAAAATATCAGATGGTTTTAAGGAAATCCCCTACATTTATTATAACCAAAACGTAGATAATTAGCAACTGATCAGCTTCGTTGAAGAAAAAACTAAAAGATTTGAAAATGAAATGCCCTTGACACACACCACCAAGACCAAAATGAGATAGTAAGAAAATGTATGGGTACAGGAGGCAAAATATACTTTAGAAAGTTGTTTGTTGTAGCGACATTGATTAAGTGCTACTCGTTAGATTTCGTTTCCAGTTTCAGAAACTTTGCCACAGCTATAGGGCTGTAGCATAGATCTTTCTTCGTCAGGTGCCCTAACATACGGTCAATAATTTGAAGGTCAATTCTGTTCATGTAATTGCTCAGTATTCGTGATCAGTCGGATCTTAGTTGTACTAGAATCCATCTAGTACTATGAGGCAGTTAGTTTTCTCCTGCAGCGACTTGGACTTTATTATATATGTAGTTGTTTAAAGTATCTTCCACAGCCTTGGTGTGCAGCCCACTTTATACCACTTCTATAAGTAAGCTCATGGATATTCATGCTGTCTGAATCCTTTTTAGCTTCAGTTTAGAAGAGCTTAGCAGTTTTCCGTATGATTCGAGGTGGTGAGACATTTATGGGATGCCATTGCAAGGATTTTGCTCTTTGTGGGAGGGCTCATATGTATTGTTTGGATAGCATTTCATAGTGTTTACGGACCGGTAAGATATTACATTCTTCATGACTCTATGAGCCATAAAGTGGCATCCAGTAGCGGTTCTCAGAGCTGCGTGGTTTGCATCTACTTGCGTGTTAAAAACTTGAGGTGTCCATTTGGGTGCGGCGTAGTATAGAATGGGTCTACCTATAGCTTTATGTGTTGTGATAATTGAGTTTTTTCCTTCCCCCATGAATTTCCAGCTAGCGTTTTTTAGTGCATTGTTTCTGTTTTTAATCTTTGAGTTCACCCTGTGATGCATGAGCAAATGAACTTGAGCAGTGGTCAAATGTTACTCCCAGCAATGTCGGATTTTTGACTGTAGGAAGGAGCACGTTCGTTGTTAATGCAGATGTGTAGTAGTGGACTCTTCAGATGATAGTATCAGTTTTCAGTTTTTCATTCAGTATTTAATTTGGTTTCTTGAAGACCCGTGACTAGAATATCATAATTCTACATACAGTTTATTATATCGTCTAACTTATTTGTTAGACCGTTGCAGTTAAGTTGCATTATTTTCACATCACTTATGGAGTATCCGGATGTGTGTTCATACGCAATGTGTTCTGCTGCGTGCTTATGTTGGTCTGTTGACTAGATAAATGGCAGCAGGGTGCTGTAAAATTTGTGCTCCAATGCTTGTGTATATATTCCAGAGCACTTTTTAAGGTTGTTATGCCCCAACATGTAGTGTTTGGGAAGATCTACAATCAAATACAGAAGTAAAAACAGTTTGAGTTCTGTGTAAAAGTGTTAGCAAAGGAGTTAGGGCTTGGCAGTTATATCTAACAGCAGAGCAAACACTTTTCCATGTTCCATCTGTAGCATCACATTACATTTTTCATTAACATAACATTTTTTTATTAACATCTTCATTAACATAATCAGGCAGTACCAGTAATTTTTAAATCACCCCCGAATTATCCAGGTTATATCTTCTTATATATATTTTTATTATGTATTTACGTATGAGAATTCATTGCATAAAAATTTCAAATTATTTTCATTATCTCTTTTGTTTTATTAAAACGAAATTAAAGAATAGAGAATGTTTATACTTTTCAAGTTTTGCATTGTTTCATTGTGTTGGAACGTAACAACTTTAAATATGTATGATTGTTTCCATTTTCTTTGTTAAAATGTTTCGATGTATTAACGATGTCTTAAACCAGATAGTATTGCAGTATTCGCAACAAATGAGATGATATTATGATTGTTTTCATTGAAGGTTGATCCCTATTTTCGTTTTCTTTTTTTTTAATTAGCTGAAAACAGAGCAATAAGCATTTGGTGAATCAGCCTGTGGATTTATTTTATTATTTCGATGTAATTGTATTGATGATATCGAGAGCTTCACCACGAGAGAATGTTTGTGTAATCAACTTTTTTCTCTCGTTTAGGTTAAGTTAAATGCTATTTATAGATGGGATTTTCTAAATATTTGGCCAAGTCGTGATTTAAAATTAAAACTAAAATTGTTAATCGCGTCGTAATTTATATTTTAAAATAAATTTATGGGAGTTGTGATTTAAAATTTGCAAAAAAAGAAAAAATTAAAAATTCAAGTCCGACGTGAATTTTAAGTCTGGATATATTGTTTCGAAGCCAGCCGCTTTTCCTGATTTCATGTCTTTCAATGATGTGGTCTTCTATCGTGAATGGGCGACAATGGTCAGAAAATTTTGGTGTGTTTCGTTATAGGTTTTTCATATTTAAAAGAACAGTTTTTGAATGTTCTTTATGCGGTTTAACTCTTGACACATTTACTATTCTGTTTGCTATTAAGTTTGGGTTTATGTTAGTCTTATTAGAAAATTTGTTTTTCCCAGCACCTGGTTTTCTGATTTTACTCCAAGCAGTTCTGCTACTATGAGCGAAGTCCCTCTTTTCCATATCAGATGTTCACCTTTCTCGTCTGTTAGCATCTAACGAACGTAAAAGGTCATCGCCTATTTTGGGGTCTCCGCTCTCTTCGAATTCTTTATATTGTTTTTCACTTTCTTCGTTCCAACCAGGAATGTATTCTTTACGGTAACCTCTCGGGATAAATTTTTTCCCAGTTGATTTAGTAGCGCCTACAAATCGATCATAGTTTTTCGCAAGTGGTGGAATGAATCTTACACAAGTATCCAATTCTGTCGAAAAGTTTTTCCAAAAAGTCTTTGCAAAATTCCATCTTGGTTTAGGTATTGAATCAATCATTGGAATTTGTATGCCTACTTCAACAATGACAAGGCGATGTTGGGAATGTGGGAAGCCTATTAAGACTTGTCGTAATGCGTGAATCGGTTGTCCACTTGGATTAGATGAGACAAAACAGTGGTCGAGCTGATTGAAAAGTACCAAATTTTTTTGCGTCAAAAATAAAATGCATTTTTTGTTGTTCAGTCCAATCTACAAGAGCAGTTCGGTTATTGTCGTTGTGTTGATATGTCATTGTGTTGTTGTTTTGTAAAAAACTTAAACCTGTAAGCACCACAGAATATGCATTTTTGACTGTAATATCCTCAAATAATATCACCGTGGGCTGCTCTGTTCTACATCTGCAGCATCATACAAAAAAAGCGAATACTTAAAATATCTATCTATTGACTGTGCAAATCCATTATTCCCCCGCTAACAACGAAGTTGGTGCCTGTTTTTTAGTCTTCCAAGAACATTTAAATTTGAATATCCTTATTGGCTCTTGGAACTATTAAATTCCTAAGGAAAAGAACACTTTTGTTAACTCCCAAAGGCAAGAAACCATTGACATCACAATATGTGTCAGATTTCTTTACGAAGAAATTAGGAACTGGAGTGTGTCTATGGAATATATTTGAGCGATCAAAGATATACTGATTTTCTAGTGAATGCAATTTCAGTAGAAGGAAGAGCGAGCAGTGGTATTTTCAATATCGGGGTTATAAATCAGAACATTGACCAACTTCACAGCCTGTTAGTCCAGGTTTTTAAAAGCTCGTGCTCTGAAAGGAGGCCGAATAAAAACCTTAATAAAATAAGACAAAGGTAAAAGAAATTTCTAAACAGAGCTTTCGAAACTCGTGATAAAGTCGATTAACGTTTAGAGGTCAGAGAGTGAAGTGGAATTCAAAAAATTTCTTGCGAAAATTACTGTGAACCTACTGAAACCGTCATAGAGGTTGCTGAATTAATGAGGGTTTTGAAAAAGGATCGTGTAGTGACACTGCAAAATTTAAGATTAACCAAAGACACTTACACTCCTCCGAAGCAATAAATATATACAGCACAGATTCAACAATATATTCCTGGTTGGCATTAGGAGAGTTTCCGTAAGAGACCAGCCCCCGGAAGCAGGGCAAAATGAAATTTAATAATTCATGGTCTTTATGGATTTTCTTGGGTTATCAACTCCTTTGAACTCTATTAATCTCCAGCCCTATAAATCTCTAAAATTTCCTTTCTTTTATATTTATAAATTACTATTTCTGGCTCTAAGGTCTCCCTAAAGAGTTCAACCTAATAACTAGCCTTTCTGTGCACTATTGAACAATAATGTATTAACTACTAAGGATTTCTTAGATGCTATACACCAGGTTTCCATCACGTATCCGGTAACCCCTTCCATATTGGGAGAGTGCTTGATCCTTTCATCGCTCAAAACCACATGCTAAGACGAAACTAATTTTCTCTTTAAGTGTAAAGATGTGTAAATTCGTGTAGGAAAATATTGTGTATAAGAAAATATATGTAGACAATTCAGCGAAAACTGTTTAGCATAACAAAAAACTTCTCCTATTCGCAATTCATTAAAATTCTACGGCTCAGCCGTCTACAAATATGTTAATATAAGAAATGATAACACCATTAATTCCATTATGCCATTTTCAGATCGACCTCAATTACGTTACCCTTTAACTTCATCCATTCATTTTCTACGTAACTCAAAAACATCTAAATTGACCAATTTTATTTATTATTAGCAATAATCTTAAATCAATCAATATAATTACCAAACAAACCTAACAAACTCTCATTCCATTACAGATAATTATTTTTGGTCAAATTAATTAACAACAACAACAACAACTAAACAAACGATAAAAAAAATTAACCCAAATCATACATAAAAATAATTATTTCGAATTTATTGATTGAATTCTGTTTTTGACAGTTGAATGAAGTTGACATTTTTTTGATTTGAATTGATCAAATAATAAAAAAAAAAATATACGAAAAACTAATCATCAGTAACAAAAACAACAACTACAACTTCGACCAACACACAAACAAAAAATCGTTTAGATTTGATGATTTACACTAATAGCAAATTTTTGCGTGGGTGGAAAACTAATAATAATAATAATAGTAATAATTTCGTGGACGGGGTCGCTTGAATAAAAAAGGATAATATATATTAATACCCTGTTTGAAATATATGACAGTTGGAGATGGGAGACGATGGTTTGGATGGATGGATCAATGTTGTATTTGTGTTCTACTATTTTGTTTTTTGAAGACTTTTATTCATTTTATACGAGAAAAAAAACATATAATTTTACGTGACATATTTACAAATGACGCATTATGCAGTCAAATAAATACAAATAAAATATAAATATACAAAAAAAAGAAATAATAACAATAAACATAAAAATAAAGGAAAGAAAAATTTTATATCCCCAAAATAAAATAAAAAAACAAAAAAAAAAAAATTATGATGGAAAATAAAAATAAAATTGAGAAAATGTAGCAAGTACGATGCATAACCGGAAATCATGATCAGAATCATTTTATCTGTTTTGATGAAAGAAATCAAAAAATTAACCCATTTTTTCACAAAAATTAAAATTTACTAAAGTAAATTATAATCAAAAAGTTAAATTTCAAATTAGAATAAAATAAAAAAAAAAAATTTTTTTTTCTATTACCACAAAACTATTCAACCAAAAATTATTTAGATTTTATTTGTTTTGTTGTTGAATTAATTATATTAAAATTTATGAAAATTGCATGAAAAATGCAGGAAAATTTTTATTGTGTTTAAATAAAAATAAAATTTATTTTATATTTTGTGTGTGTATACGTTTTGTGTGCTTTTTATGACGAATTTTTTTATGTTTTATTTTAATCATATGAAAATTATAATGATTATATTTTTAAAGTTTGAATTTGTTGGTGTCGTTATTTTTGTTGTATTGATTTTTAATCTTCTAATATTTTAGAATATGTTATATAGGAAGAAGTACGATATACAAACTAACATTCTCCACCCCTTAAAGCTTAGTTTTTAAAAGTTTAAATGTGGTGTAATAGAAACTACAATATGTGTTCTTACAGCACTCAGATACCTTTTAAAACCCTATTAACTCAACCAGCGTTCTGAGGCTGATGAACGGCTTTATCCCGGTTATGGATTGAAATTATACCCACGACAATTGATTCAGAAAAATCATTCTAAGTTTGGATAAAGCAATACCTCTAAATTTTGCAAGTATACCAATGTAGGATCTTAATAGCTCAGTAATGTTATAAGCAGAATGTTATATGTTGACTATATTTATTAAATATACATATAACAGTTTCTCAACTTTGGAATGAAAGCCATGCGTTTGGAGCTTGTTGATTAATTTGGTATGCCAGACATGATCAAGCGTTTTATATGAGATGTTGTTGTAGTGGTAAGCTTCATAGTTTTTTGTGACCCTCAGACGTAGTGGAGCACACTTTATTATTTAGATATTTTTCCACAATTTTAAGCCTAGTCGTGTTGAAGAGATGTGTCGCATATATTATAGTGAACGACTAATTGTTTTGTATGTTCAGATGATGAGATCATTCTCATTTCTTTGGTTACTATTCGCAAGGGTTTTAGTACGCTATTGTGAGTCAATGGTTTTTATATTTTTTGGGTGTGTAATGAACGCCAACATACTATCATGAACAACACCCGACATTTTTGACTAGCCTACTTAAGGTAAAGTATTGCCTCCAACCACAACGTCAGGTGTATAATATAACACTTTCAAGTCGTAGGAAAGTTAACTGTTGATTCTCTGATTCTCTTTTGGTAGGCCAGAAGTAGAGCGTAGTGTTAAGCTCAACAAATTATGTTAAGAGTATCTGTAAACATTTTTTGATAATTAACGAATAGCATATACAAATCCGCTGTTACTAAGAAAAAGAATATAAAGAATCAAAAAAACAAGTTTATTCTTTTGTTTGATGTATAACAAAAAAAAATATAAAAAAATTATATTAACATTTTATTTTTGTTTTATGCTCTTTGGAAACAGCGCGTTTTTTGTATATATAAAGTCTGATGTTCACGTTCACGGTTTGCAATACGTATATGGTGATCCAACTGTGTGAATTGAAAAGTGTTTGCGATGTTAAATTATTGAGTTTTATGATTTGGATCACCTTGTAATTTGGGTTTTGCTATTCCATTTTTTTTGTTGTTTCGCTAAATGAAACAAATACACAACAATGAAAAGGCTAAGAAGAGATTTTTTTGGTAACCAAGTTGTTGTATGTAGCAATTTTGATACAATATTTTAGTTATTTTTTGATCTTTTGATGATCTAACTCAAATTTTTAAAAACGTTCTGCCTTGCGATTTTAATTAAATTCTTAACTTTGCGAGAGTAGAGAGAAAATATTTTATTAAGCGGAAATAAAAATAATTAGAGAATACCAAAAAAAATAAATAAATGCATTGTTTGGTAGAATAATAAACATAAATTTTGAATTAAGATTTTTTTTAAAAATAAATTGAAGTTATCTTAAATTGAAGTTATTGGTTGTGCTAATAAAAAAAATTTAATTGTTTCATTTTGTTAAATCAAAGATTTTTTCTTTTTATTCGTCCGAAAATTAATACAAATGCACGAAAACATTCTTCAACTGAAGAGAAAAATACAAAAACGGTGCTGTGATGTTTGCACAAAATATCGTGTTTTCGGTGTTTCAGTGGTTTGTTTACACACGTACTACACACTTTCCGAAAACAGGTGAAGTTATTATTATTAAAAGCTGAAGAACCTGAAAAAGTCGACAATCATTAAACAACTGAGGATCATTCCTAATATTTCTCTTTGAATCGACGTTATTGCATGAAGGTCAGAAAGTGCTATATTCATATTATATTGCTAAAGGCAAAGCCATATAAAATGAGGAAAACCAAAACCTGAAGAATTAAACCATTCAAAAATTAAGTTAAGTTTATTCATTATTTCTTACATTAATATTGTTTTATTTTCAACTAATATTTTTCTTATGTCTGTATATGTATTAAAATGTTGGTATGAATCCATAAATTCTAACCTAAATAAAAATTTTCCTGGGCTGGAGGCCACATGTAGATTTTTTTGGTTTATTTAATCCCGGTATAAAACGGATTACCATTTTATAATAGTAGACTGAAATTCATGTATATCACAAGTTGATAAATAGAAGGATGATATTTGTAGCATAAAAAGCTAGCTAGCTGATCTTTCAAGGATAGCATGCGTTCTGCTGAGAACATAAAAAACTGAATGAAACACGATCGTTTGCTAATTTTGATTGGATTAATAGTTTGTGATGAAGGTTTTGTACCTGAATTGTTGAGGTGACACCATTTGAATTATTCTCCGCTTATCGAGTATGTGATTATTGACAGTTTTTTTAGTTATGTTATGTTGGAATCCCTAGAATCCCTAGCAAGCATAGATAAATATCACACAGATAATCGCTTGCATCTGCCAGTCGTGCGAAATGGAGATATTTGAACTAATTCTTAAGATTCTACATTATTCTTCAAGTTTTCGTGCTTTTTTTTTATGGAAGCGAAACCAACGCTCCTTGGTAAAGAGATTGGTGATATAGGGTATTTTTTAGTTTTTTATATGCGTGTGCGAAAATCAACCAGATTTGGAGTAAAGATACAACGAATTCCACTTTGTCTTCAATAATCTTTTTTAATCGAGTTCGTTTTTAGGACAAGATCTCTTTTTTCTGTAAACCATAGATTGGCCGATGAATGATTTGTGGCGACGAAGCATTCATACACATCAAGAAGGAATTGGCCCAAATAACACTATCATGCACTAAGCAAGTCAAAGCTTAGCATAACTACTGATGCATCAAACATGGGGCTCGGCGAAGTTTTGCAACAGTTTTACAATAAGTGTTGGGAGCCCCTGGGATTCTTTTCAAAGAAACTCTCGGATACAAAAAAGAAATATTCCACATTCGACAGGAAATTACTGGCAATTTACCTAGCAATCCAACACTTCAGGTATTTTGTTGAAGGTCGATATTTCATAATTTACACAGATTATAAGCCTCTGGTTCGAGCTATCCAAATTAAAACAGAACGCAATCCAAGACAATCACGTCACTTGAATTATATTTCACAATTTACAACAGACATCCACCACATCAATGGAAATCAGAAACGGCCACAGTCAAGATCCACTTCGACTACAACATAACCATGCAAGCACAAAAAGCAGAAATGGAACTTCAGAATTTAATTTCTTGTCCCAGACGTCACACTAGTTCCATCATTAAACTAGTAATTTTCAAATTACCTGGACTAGAAATAACATGTGAAACATCTACTAGGAACAATCGCCCATACATCGCAGAAGCACTACGTTGAACTATGTTCGAAACATTACACAATTTGTCATATCCTGGTACAGAGCATTACGTTTTTGCCTAGTATAAACAACGACGTAGCCCAGTGGGCAAACTCTTGTTTATCCTTTCAACGTTCCTAAGTTCAACGTCGCACCAAATGACCTCATGGACTATTCAAAATTCTACCCGGTCGATTTGAACACATTCATTTAGATATAGTAGGACCACTTCCACCTACAACCAGATATCAATATTTACTTACCTGTGTCAATCGTGTTACGAGTTGCCACGAAGCTGACTGCATAACCAATATGTCTGCAGAAACCATTTCCGAGAGATACTGTTTGAGAGCAAACTTTTTTCAGAGGTAACACAACTCCTCGGATTTCATGGAATACGTACAACGGCTCATCATCTACAAGCCAATGGCACGGTTGAACGCTTCCATCGACAGCTTAAAGCTGCTCTCATGGTCCATTACATTACATTAGACACCTGCGAACACGTTTTCGTGCGCAAAAGAATATTTGCCTCCACACAAAGGTTCTTACAAAGTACTCCGCCGAGTTCGCAGACACGGAATCGTATCAGCACCCAAACAAACAACAAGAATCGAATCTAAAAAAATAGTCCGTATTGCTCTACAATGTTTGCTTTTCCTGTGGAAAAACCCGCTCATGAGGGAGTCCTGTGGTGACTCATTTGCATGCACAGCCACCGAAACAAATACACAACACCCCGAAAAAAACAACGGCATATACGAACCAATATAATACGGCTTAATTACAAAGTCAAAGGATTATTTACCTCCACACGAAGGTCCTCACAATGTACTCCGTCGAGTCCACAAACACGAAATTGTATCAGCATCCAAACAAACAACAGGAATCAAATCTAACAAAAGAGTCCATATTGCTCTACAGATTTTGCTTTTCCTGTGGAGAAACTCACTCGTGGGGGAGTCTTGTGGGGACTAATTTGCATGCATAGCCACCAAAACAAATACACCCTAGAAAAATAACGGCATATAGTCAATAAAGTCAAATCAATTAAAATTTATCATACGGTATCGACTCGTTGCCCTTAAAATAATATTTACTTTCGAGTTATAGAAAATTAAATACTATTTAATAAGCAAAATAAATCGATTTATATTCTAAAATTTAGTTAAATAAATAACATTTAAGTAATATATATAAATTAATTTTTTTTCCTTTAAAATCGCAATCGACCAGTAATCGATCGCGCAATAAGTCGCGTATATATTTGTATGTATCCTGCAATACACGATAGGTTCTAGTACAGGCCCATTAACAATAGCCAAATACTATTTAATTCACCATTAATGGGCCAGTACTTGACCATATTTCAGAGTGCGGCAAACTCTGCTTATGGTAATGATGCATAAATCATTGCTCAGGAACATCTGAAGTTGCTTTGATTCTTAATATGCGTGATCCCGGTAATTTGATGATCCTTGTAAATTATTCACTGGTTTCTTAATGTTATACTGTGGTAAAAAGTAGAGAGAGTTACGATCAGTTTAATATTCGGTGATGAAACTCTATTGTTATGGACACTCATATCAAATACTTTATGAGATGATTAATGACATTTTTTGGCAACCTGTCTTTCCACATTTAAAAAAATCTCTTGTAATATACAAATTAATGCTCACGGATCCCCTCGCAAACTGTAATCAGTTTAAATATCCTAACCAATTCAACCAACTGAATTATATTCAAATAAGAAATCCAGCAAAGCCTTTGAAATCAAGAAGAAAATCATTGAGGTAAAACATCTGATGGGACTGGAATGCAGAAGGTATCACAAGGTATTCGAAGATCAGCTCAAAAGCATTGGAGATTTTTCATCCAAAGTGAAAAGTATCACAACACAAATAAATAGTTTGCAGATTACCGAGATAGGAGAATCTCAATTCAGAAAAAAATTATTCTTAATCTTTATTCAGAATCTTTATAAAAAGTACAATTATGCTCAGCATAAACAATCCCGAAACGCCATATCGAGCATCCAATACCGAAATTCACAATATTGGATTAACCGATAGATTTAATCAAAAACCAAACTAGAGGAGAAACGTTAACTATCAACGTTATAGTGGAAATAATTTAAAAGTTTCACTCAAAAGAATTTTTAATGATTGTCGTGTGCAAATAATGCATTCGAAAAATGATCTTGTCCCTGAAAAGAAGTGCAGGGAGGAGGAGGAAAAAATGTCAGAATATGATTTAGCGGAATAGTAAAGGTTTTCATTTTTCAAAATAAATGACATCCTTTGTAATTACATATTTTTAATGACATGATCTCTCAGGTGTAACGCAGGTTGAGACTTATTTCACTGGTACATATATGATATAATCTCTTAACTTAGCATGAAAGTCACCAAGTAGAACAAGAACTGCACGTAGTAGACAACAATTTTAATATTCTAACAGGATGGTGGCAGAGATTTTCTAACCAAACTAGATTTCGAGACCTTTACTGCAGAGCCACTCATAAACAAAATATGTACATAGTGGTCTTACCAAAGAACACTCAAAATCTTAAAGTTAATCAAATTCTAGTTCCACCATGAGTACAAATAGTACACCATCTAAACAGTATTGAACCTTACTGAAGATACCTTATTGAAGATACTCTAATATAAAATGAAGAATTGTGAATTGAGTTTTTATTGCTAATCCTTTATAGGCAAAAAAGGTTTTGCTCAGACAAACGATTCCTGTCATTGATAGAGCCGGTTTATTTCAAAAACTTCAAATTTCCACAATCATCACTATAGGAAATCAATAAAGAGGCGAAAAGTTGTTGGACATAATAGAACCCTCAAGAGGTTCTTATATTACTCCTTTACTTGTAGTACCAAAGAAAGACACAAGTGGTAATAAGTGGCGCTTAGTTGCAGATTTTAGGCAATTTTATAAAAAGATTATGGTAGGTAAATAATTACCACTGACAAAGCTTGACGACGTTTAAAATCAGAATAGATGAGCTAAATATTTCTTAACTTTTGATCCCACCAAGTTCTAGACCAACGTCTGCTTACTCAAAAGACTATCATTTGGTTTAAAAATCTCGAAAAACAGTTTTCAGAGAATGCTGAAAATAGTACTAAAGCAGCTTATTACTAACCTAGTGGAAGTATTTGGAAGTACTGGCTATCAGCCAGTGAAGAAGTAAAGTCTTATTCAACAAAATTTGACATGCTCAAAAGATTACATAATTCCAACTGCCAACCCTTCATTAAAGATTTTGCTGAGGTAGCAAAACTCATTTACAAATTATTACGTAAAGACACGCCATTTTTATGGAAAGACAAATGTCAAGCATCATTTCTCAAGGTGAAATCTGTTTTTATTAATTTTGAACAGATATTCATATTAACAACTGACAGCTCAAATTATGCATTTGGTGCAGCACTCTCTCAAGGGAACATTGATCAAGACTCACCAATATGCAAGTAGGAGTGTAAATAAGTAAGAACTGAATAAAGCAATCATAGAAAAAGAGTACTGAACTGAACACAGAAATCAAGATCAGGGATGAAATTCGTATAATTCATAAAACTACGTTAAATAAATTTTTAGACTAGGTAACACATGATTGTAAGGAAATTCGTAAACAAAAACGAATTAAGGTAAAAATAAATAAATAAAACATTCACTTCAGTGAACATGGAGTTCACTATTTAAATCTAATCTAACCTCAGTAAAAATAATTAATATAATTAAATAATGTCTGATTTTAAGGCTGAAAATCACCTTAGGTCTGGATGTCAAACATTAGGAGAGCCCACGCTTACTCGGTATTGTCTTCTGAATGATATGAAAATAATGGAAGTATTTTGTGAATATGAGATTCTAAGAAACAGCACAACTGTTGGTGTTTTAAAATGAAAACCGCAACAGTAACTGCATTTATCATATATAATACTACCACAAAATTACATGTGCTATTAGCCAGAAACAGACAGACAACTTATATATCAAAATTGTTTTAATGTTTTTACACAGGCAAGCATTGGCACTTTATCACTTACTGCTCGTAACGTATGGCACGAAAACAAAAACACCTTTCAAATTTGTCGACCAGATTTAAGATAAATAAAGACATTCAATAAGGACATTGACATTCTTTCGCATTGGGAAAGATATTTGCTTCGATTTTTGATTTTAAGTGCTAACAACAGGGTTTCAGCTGGAACAGAATATCCCTTTAGCAAAGAACTAAACAATCTGAGGTTTATTAGACGATATGATGACTGTTTCCACTCACAGTTTTGATTTAAAATCTACTTGCATATTAAAAGCGAAATTTCAGAACTCCTTTTGACGTTTCAAAACAATTTCACTTTTATGTGAGATTGCTTGTAGAAACATAAAACAAATCAGGTCAAATTATACAATTTGGTTCAAAAAATTTATATTTGGATATTTTCTAACTGTTCTTTGGATGTAGATCAAAATTTATGTTCGATTATATTTCTTGACATTCAAAAAATTGCTTTTATGTGTCAAATGTTTTTAGACAAAAATGTTTCCCATACTAAAAATGTTTCCCAGTTGTCGAACCAATCGTTCTTGCGGATCTCCTCCAAAAAACAAAAATGTCCGGTGTCAGATGTCCGGTTGACACACAGACGCATTTTTGCAAGACTCATTACGACCCAAAACGTCAACAAGTAAATTACACTTAAAATTTCTCCATGATTGTTATACTTAGAAATTTTATACTGAAATAAAAATGAATTAATTAGGCCTACGCCTTAGATTTTAGAAGTTGATAAGATTTTTTCGGTTTTTTTCTACTCTTATAAATGTAGTCTGCCATCTTCTCGGCTGAACATTATTCTTCAGGTCACCTGGAAATTATATTGGTGGTGGTTGGCATAACTTTGAAGGCCCTATAACACTTGTGTAATTATTTATTAATCTCAAAAGTAAGAAATTATGTCCAAATCTCATACTTATCATCCGTTTACAGTACATCGTTCCCGTTATCAGTTCAGATTCGCAACAAAATTAAAAATTGGACTAGAAAACCTTATTGTGAATTGCAGCTCATGACTCCATAAAGATTTCATCGAATTTCTGCTTTTTTGGCAAGCTCACTGTATAACTGACGTCAAAATACAAACAAGCTAGATTTTTTATTTTAATGTCTCCCTTAGTATTCATTGCAACGTTGAACAAAACCACCATTAAACTTTTTTTAACCAAATTTATAGTAGTGTTTAACGATTCAACATTGATTGATTTACTTTAGGTTGCACCAACAAAAACTTCCTGATGATGTCATGAAATCAAAACTCCCTTTGAATTCCTACTCCCTCTTCCTATTCACGCTGTACCTAATATAATTTTTACAACTTTTTGCTTGTTTTATTTGTTGCTTTTGTTGCATGTGATGTACTTTTTAAATGATTTATATATAGATGCGTTTTTATCAGTATTTGTTATGTTTGATTTTAATGTTTTATGTTATTTTTATATAATTTATATTGAATTTAATTTTATGAAAATGATTGAATAAAATTTATGCATTGGGAAGTAATAATGGTAGAAATAGCATACAAATGGTAAGGTGAAATATATTAAAATTCGTTTGATCATATCAAATAGTCTGGATTAGATAGATCATTTTTGTTAATTTGATTTAAATTTTTCTGTGATTTATTGATTTATGACAGAAAATCAGTCGGAAACATTTTTTGTTTGTGAATGGAGACGCCTGGTTGGTTATGATATATTTTTTTTAATTTTAAAACTCACCTTAGAAAATTCATCGACTTATTGTAATCACCGTAACTGAAAGGGGAGAAAATAAAAATTAAATAACACATGTATCATTGGTTGTTTTTTTAGGATTGGATCTAAGCAATCACCATAGTGACAAGCAATTTATACAACAATTTAGAAGCATTATATATTTATTGAATCTCTGAATATTCCCTAAAACACCACAACATCGAACACAATAAAGGCGAAAGAATCAAATAAAATTTTCCTGATGGGTTAAATTCATTTCATTATAATAAATTTTCAATTTTATTACAACAATATTTTACCTTCAATTCAATTTCACCCAACTCAATCCAATTCGTTTTTCTTCTAAGCCGATACTAACTTTTCTTTATGTTTTTCTTGTTGGTTCATCAAAATAAAAAAAAAAACATTGGAATAAAAAAGTTAAAGAAAAAAAAAATTGTGTACTAAATGCGTCCCCCGCGTGATTTTTGATTTTACTTTTAGCTTTCTTTCATTCACGAAAAACGGAAAACTTATTTATTTTGGATAAAAATGAAAATTATGAGAGAAATAAAAATTGAGAGCTTAGATAGGGGTGGATGGATGAAAATGAAAAGGTGTTTGTTTGGTTTAAATGAATGTTAATTTGGTTATTTTAACTTTTTGATTAAGAAATTTTTTTCCAAATAATCAAATAAAGAGAAACAAAGTTTTTTTTTAATGTTAAATTTTTTAAGTAATGAACTTACAGTCGGTCAGGTGGGGATCATTAAAGATATGTGAATTGAATAATTTTATTTGACTTTTGGAGAGTACAATTTTGTTGTGGTTTTGATGATTAAAATTTATTCTGTGGTACCAATTGAATTAATTAAGAACACACTAATATACATAAAATCTAATATTTTTGAACATGCTGAGACTACACAAGTGTTTAGTGTGATTGTATGAAAAAAATTATCACAATACACAAAAATAGTTGATATTAAAATAAAACTCAAATTCAATTGATAAAAATTGCAACTGCATTACATATTTGATCTAAATGATTTTCCACCATCCATTTTATCGATTTAAATAAATCCCAATTTAATTATTTTTTTTATATCAATTTATCAATCAACTTGTACAGTTTAATTTAATCATTGTTATATTTTTTTAACACAGTTTATTTACCATGTATAAAAAAAAAATGATGATAATTTTTTTAAATTTGACAAACATTAAAACAACATGAAATCCACCGTATAACAAAACCACATATCACAAAATCACATAAAAGCTGGAACAAAACTGAAATGTAACGTTAAAATGAGAAATAAAAAAAAATGCAACAAAACCAAAACTATCATTATCATCCAGGATAAATGTCATCAATGAAATGTATTATTAAATCATACATCAAAGTGGAAGTATGTAAAAGTTATTAATTCATATAAATTGAGTAAATTAATAACACTATAGTGCATGTTTGGGGTTGAGAGTTGCTATGTTTTAGAGATTTTGAAAGATGCGCCAATATTAGACTATTTAGGTATGAGGAATGGTATAATTATCCCATAACACTAGCTGTCAGCTTATAAATTATAGGACAAAAAATATTTCATAGGACAAAAAATTCTATATAATGTAAAAAAAATTTCCATAACATGGAGTCTAATGACAGTGGAAAAATTCAACTTAAGTAGAATACATAAAAAAGTTTTAACTTCGAAATTGTCATTGCCTCAACGGCTTAATCGATAGCTTGTCTGCCCAAGGATTTGAACCAGGTAGAGAAGAGTAAGGTTCCAATTTATCCGAAACACGAAATCAATTAAACCCAATAAAAGCCAATTTTCACGTAAAAATTTTGCGCTAACGCCATGTCAGTTATCTTTAAGATCGAACCGTTTGAAAAGAACTCAAGATTATTTTCGTCAACGTCGAAAAGCTCGTCAGCTTGTATCCGCCACAGTGCTCCGCGAGGAAAATGATTCAAGACCCTATGCATCGGTTGACATTTGTGGTGTTCCTATGTTTGGTTTACTGGATAGAGGCGCAAATATTAGTTGCATCGGCAGCGGAGTATCCGAGTTTCTGGAAAAATCCAAAGCCAGAATTTATCCTTTTCGACATCAAGTCACTACTGCATGTGGGACTAAACAGAAAATAGCGGGGTTCATTCGTGTAAACATTACCTTTCAAAATAAGACCAATTTCATGAAACTATACCTTGTACCCGGATTGACCCAGTCACTCTATTTAGGCATTGACTTTTGGGAAGCATTTAGTCTTAAAGCAGTTATTATCGAAGAAGTATCCGTGCTTGATATTGAAACCACTGTCGAAGCAACTTCAAAGAAACACCCGTTATCTCCAGAAGACAACAGACACCTTTAACAGATTATTGCTGAATTTCCGTGCTTTAGCAAATTAGGCCTAGGAAGAACCCACCTAATGCATTACACAATTGACGTAGGTGACACCAAACCCATTAAACAGGGGCATTATGCTATGTCTCCCGCAGTACAGAAGGTTATGTATGAAGAACTCGATAGAATGCTTCAGCTTGGTGTAATTGTTGAAAGCAATTCCCCTTGGTGTTCACCTATGGCCATTGTACGTAAGAAGAATGGCAAGACAAGACTTTGTTTAGATGCTCGGCGTCTAAACGAATCAACTCGCAAAGATGTGTACCCACTACCACTAATTAATGGATTGCTAAGCAGATTGGATACGACTTCATATATATCAAGCATCGACCTTAAGGACGCCTTCGGGCAGATACCGTTGGATGCATCATCCCAAGAAAAGACCGCGTTTGCCGTACCTGGCCGACCACTTTATCAATTTGTTGTTATGCCGTTCGGTTTATGTAATGCGCCACAAGCTCTATGTAGACTATGTAGACTTATGCAAAAGGTTATCCCGTACCATCTCCATGAGTGCGTTTTTGTCTACTTGGACGATCTGTTGATTACATCTGCTACACTCGAAGAACACTTGTCCTTATTACATGATGTCGCTGATCGCCTTAAACGAGCTGGTCTTACAATTAACGTAGAGAAGAGTCGGTTCTGTCTGAAAGAGCTAGACTATTTATTTATTTTTTTTTTTTATTTAACTCTAGTCTCAACACTTAATTACGATTTTTGTGATGTCCACATTTTGTTAACCGTAGAAAAAACGCGTTCAGTCGCCGCATTAGTAATGTAACGCGTATAATGACAACGCGTATTTCATAATTGTTATTACCTTATTTTATGGAATACGGTTTGTTTTAAAATGATGAAATATTTCTAACTATTTGTTCTTTATTGTGATTTTTACGGATCACCCAACTTTTCCTTTTTCCTTATCAATATATATTTTTAATAATGATGCTTCATTGAAAAGATCATTTTCGGAAATACTACTATATGGAGAATTTTGAATAATACGATCGAATGATTTCCAGGACTACCAACTATTTTAAGCAAACCCGAAGTTTTTATTAATTTTCCGTTAATTCAAAAAATCCCCTCAAAATAATTATAAAATGTTTGATTAAAAGGGCCTAAAACGTCCTACTCCGACATGTCAAAACTTGAGTCTGTGGGAAAAGTTAAGTATACTGCCGTGCTAAGCACAAAGGACGCATCTGGAATTTTCGACATATCGAGATATTAACACTTTTTAATTTTCAAGTTTCACAGTCGAACTAATCAAAGTTATTTTAGATTTTTGAGATCAATTAAACTCAAGTAAGTAAAGAAGTAATTGGAATTTTTTCAATTCAAAGGTATGGTTTGAAGTTTTTCAGAAAAAAACTCCAATTCACATTTTTCGTGTTTCGGATGGGATTCCAACCTACCCTCGTCAGTGCCCGGCTCGAATCCTTGAGCAGACACGCTGGATTACGACGCCGTTAAGGCGATGACAATTTCAAAGTTGAAACTTCTTCATCACTTATTTATTTTACCTAAGTTGAATTTTTCCACTGTCATTAGACTCCATATAATGGAAATGTTTTTACATTATATGGGATTTTTTGCATTAAATTTCTAGACAATACTTTGTGTGAATTCATAGAATGGGGAACATTTCTATTCTAATTAGCATCCTAAGTCACGTTTGTATAGTCATTATTGATTGTTTCCAATCAATGTGAAATCAATGGCTTACACTTGGTCAATTTGTAGTTCTATATGTATTAACATTAGACTACATTAAGGGAATTTAAATTTATTTTAGATTTTTGAGATCAATTAAACTCAAGTAAGTATAGAAGTAATTGGAATTTTTTCAATTCAAAGGTATGGTTTGAAGTTTTTTAGAAAAAAACTCCAATTCACATTTATCGTGTTTCGGATGGGAAAGAATAATTTTTGAATGAAAAAATGAATTAAATGGTTTAGTTATATGATAAAAATGTCCATCGACTGTTATTATATCATCTTAGATGCAAAACTCATTTTTGACAAAAAAGCAAGATACGGCCTTTGCGCTTAGCATGGCAGTATAGTTAGTCCACTTAATAAGCCGGATAACCTATAAAAGTGGTGGCACAACACCAATTTTAAAAATTCTTCTTTTCCCGAAATAATTAGACCTTCAGATCATTCATCAGCACTAACGCCTGCATTATCTAAAAAAATGAGAAAATTAGGGAGTCTCATCTCAATTAGTAACAGTGATAAACATTTTTGGAAAATTTTAAATTTATTTCTCGCTGAATACGAATCTGAGATCCAAAAGTTAGTGAAGGTGATTGTAACCCCTTAAAACCACCCAAAGAAGTAACAATTATACAAAAAATTATTATTTCGCATTTGAAATCGACATTCTCGGAGGTTTTAGGGGTCGCTGATTATAAAGCCGAGGTCCAATAAAAAAAATTCAATCGCCCAATGATGTGGGGTTATAATTTATAAATATAATTGACATCAATTGGTATGTCCTCCGTCATTTCAGCTACGGACAGTTCGGTCATTCGTATAGATGCAATACGTCATCGATTAATTTAAAACTTCAATCAATTGGATTTAATGTTGCGGCTCTGTCGTGATTTGAATTTGCTAATAATCGTATCCAACAGTGCACTTGATAGTAATAAGTAAACTTCCTTAAATTGTATTCGGAATTTATTAGCAGCGGGAGGTAATGTGTCTATGTTAACTGTATTTTTTTTTTGTTGATTTGATGCTCTGTGTATTTTTTTTTTTCAAAAATATATTATAGCCGGCGCGGCGCAGTTTTTCCAGTTCTCTATGAACGAAACCGCAACGTCATTGTGTAAGTTTATTAACTCTGGAGTTTCTCTATTTGATATGTCAAAAATATTTTCTTTCCATGATTATATTTACCATTTACGTTTTATACACCAATAATAATAGTTACATAGTTACATGGCTGTCGAAAACCGTATATTACATTACCTTCCCGTTCTCTCACGGTTCCCATGTTTAAATGTGGTTGTCAATAATCCAGCTAATGAAATATTTTTTGATCTTGTAATGCATTGTCTTTGTCAATGATGAAACCCCAGACTTATGTGAGGGCTAGACTCTATGATCAATCAATAACCTACCATCATCCAGTAATATTCCATAGCTAAGACTGAGGGTACTACCATTGACTGAATAAAGTTCATTCGCCAGTACTCCTAAGGAATCACCTTGTGATATTTCACTGCTATTGCCAGTTATGTGATATCTCACGTTAACTCGTATGTCAATACCAGGAACTGGAGTTCGCCGGCCGTTGTAACTCCCGTAGATCAAAAATAAAAAATTTGCACATCAAAAAAAACTGATCCCTTGATGCGTAAAACTCAAGTTAAAATCACTAAACTTTGACGGCTTATTTTGATATTCAAATTTTGATAATAAATAATTAAAAAGTATGAATAAGTTTTTAGTACAAGAACTGAATCTAAAAAATTATGGTGCAAATGAAACTTTTTGCAATCCATACAATTTTCGACCAATCTAGTTTCGAACCAATGAAAAAATTTTAATCTTTAAAAAAGTTTATCATTCTCATCAGGGCTAGACGACTAGATAAACTACCAAAAAATGTCAACGCTAATATAAACCAAAAATCAGGTTACATTTCTAGCGAAGTATAAGAAAACAAAAAATTTACATAAACATATATTTAATAGATTCTGGTTTAGTCAATTAGTTTCTCGAGTGATCACAGTTTTGTTATACTCTAGACATACTAGTATTGAATATCAAGCTCGTATCGGCGAGAAGAAGATGACTAGTCTTCACTTGTGTATATTGACACATAATCAACAATTAATTTAGTAAATTATTTGTGATATAACATCACTCCGATGGAAAATCTCCCATCAAGAATATAAGAACTGAATCTAAAACATTATGGTGCAAATTATGAAAGATTTTGCAATCCATACATTTTTCGACCGGTCTAGTTTCGGACCAATGAGAAAATTTTAATCTTTAAAAAAGTTTATCATTCTCATCAGAACTAGCCGACTAGATAAACTACCAAAAAATGTCAACGCTAATATAATCCAAAAATTAGGTTACATTTCTAGCGAAGTATAAGAAAACAAAAAATTTACATAAACATATATTTAATAGATTCCGGTTTAGTCAATTAGTTTCTCTAGTGATCACTGTTTTGCTATACTCTAGACATACTAGTATTGAATAACAAGCTCGTATCGGCGAGAAGAAGATGACTAGTGTTCACTTGTGTATATTGACACATAATCAACAATTAATTCAGTATATTATTTGTGATATAACATCACTCCGATGGAAAATCTCCCATCAAGAATATAAGAACTGAATCTAAAACATTATGGTGCAAATTATGAAACTTTTTGCATTCCATACAATTTTCGACCGATCTAGTTTCGGACCAATGAGAAAATTTTAAACTTTAAAAAGCTAGTCATCTTCTTCTCGCCGATACGAGTTTGTTATTCAATACTAGTATGTCTAGAGTATAACAAAACAGTGATCACTAGAAAAACTAATTGACTAAACCTGAATGTATTAAATATATGTTTATGTAAACTTTTTGTTTTTTTATACTTCGCTAGAGTTGTAACCTAATTTTTGGTTTATATTAAGCATTGATGTTTTTTGGTAGTTTATCTAGTCGGGTAGTCCTGATGAGAATGATAAACTTTTTTAAAGTTTAAAATTTTCTCATTGGTTCGAAACTAGATCGGTCGAAAATTGTATGGATTGCTAAAACTTTCATAATTTGCACCATAATTTTTTAGATTCAGTTCTTATATTATTCTTGATAGGAGATTTTCCATCGGAGTGATGTTATATCACAAATAATTTACTGAATTAAGTTTATAGTAATAATTTTAATTAAAATTTCAATAGAAGACAAAGTCATATAATTTTAATTTTGTTTGTATATATAATATAAACTAAAGAAAATGATTTATTTAGCATAAATAAATTGCCCATATTTAATATTGAATAACTAAATTTTGCTTTCTTTTGAAAAATCGGGACATTTTTTAAATGGACAAATTGTTAAAAATCGGGACTATCCTGCCAATAGCGGGACGTCTGGTCACCTAAGCTTTAAATCATAATAGCATTTAAAATTATCTTAGGTTGGAACCACCAAAAATATGAGAAAAAAGCTCACAAGTGACTAAAAATTAGAATCATGGAGAAAGATAAAATTAGGCAAAATTAGAATCTTGGGAATTAAAACGCAATTTATTTAGCAAAGAGTAATTTAGTGAGACTCATAGGCCCTATCAGCAATTAATATATTGAAAGGGGGGGGTAAGCTTGTTAGTCGAACAAGCTCTCTATCGATGCATCGACATCCAATCAAATGAAAGAACATAGAAGACTACAAGAACTACATGATGTTCATTCCAGAGGTGAAACTGAAATCATTTAATTTTTGCTAAGCATTCGCTATTTAGGCTGACAGACTACTGACTACTGCCAGGTCATCATCACGCAAATTAACACTTGGCTTAGAGCTTGGAGTAGAAAATGATACAACATTCCAGTTTAGTCTTAAAAAGGATTAAATAGTGCCTCACATTGGGAAAGATTGTTTGGCTATCTCAGACTACAAATGTGTCATCGTCATCATCGTTTGATGGTGATTCAATGGTTCTTGATGCTAATTTAATGTTCAGAAATCACCTTTTTCTGGCTCAAAATTTTTTATTTAAATACACTTCAAACACCTTTTTCTATTTTTTTGATGTAACACTTTTTATGTTAATATTTCCACAATCACCCATTTATTTTAGGTGCAACAATTTATTTTTTATGTTATTCGACAATCACATGCTTGTTTTGTCACAAAATTTTTTCATGATATTATTCAACAATCACATGTTATTTTGGTGCAATGATTTGTTTTAATGTTATAAGTCAACAATAACCTATTTATTTTGGTGTTACGATTTTCGGATGATGTTTTTCAGCAATCACCTGTTTTTTGGTGCAAACATTTTTTGATCAAAGTCTTTAGCAATCACCTATTCATTTTAGTTCAAATATTTTTTTGTCAAATTTGTTCAACAGTCACATATTCATTTGAATTTTTTGATTCCACAATCACCTGTTGGTTGGTGCAACAAATTTGTTTATTATGATATTCAACAATTACCTATTCATTTTGGTGCAAATACGTTCTTTGATTATTTTCAAGTTACATAGGTAAAACTATGCTACTGTTATTTTTCTAACATTTTTTTTGGGATCAATATGCTGATGAGTTTTTGTTCATTCTTTACAATTGCATGGAGAGGTCCGTACAATCATCATGCATGAGATGTGTAAATTTTTTTTAGTATATTGTGTTATTAGTAGATGATGAAGTGGTGGAGATGGCCTTTTGTTTCTTTCGCCTCTCTGAGTTTTCAGAACCTACCTCCCTTTTGTCCTTTGTTACACAGTTCACTCACTAATTATCGTGTTCATCCAGCATTTATAAAAAACCAAGGTTAAAACTTACCAAGCTCACGTACTTAACATAGACAGAACAAACTTAAGACGTGCATATCCTCAAGTCATCAGGATTGCTTATAGTAATCCTGACCTCTAATTAGCTTCTAGTTATACATGTAGAGATCAAGTAATCTAAGGATAACATTTTTTATCAAAGCAGACCACTTAAGCCTATTGACTTTTTCAATAAGGTCTTTCGTTCCTGGACATGAAGACTCAAACAAATGTGTTCTTCAAGCAAACTCGCTCGTGAAGAATTATTCTCATGATATTTGCTCAATGTTCAGTGCCATTGATGAACGACAACAGACTGTTATCCAATCAAACTCCACTCTTAGAATATTTCTTTTGAAATTGAAAGGCATTACGATGGTACATAATTTTTCTCATCTTGTCCTTCGATTTTTTTTCAGTTTTCAAAACTTGTTTCGAAAAAAATTGAAATTACTTGTTACACATCAAGTAATCTTAAGATAGGAAATGTCAGCAAAGTATACCAAGTCTATTATCTTTTCAAAAAGGTATACAGCTCCTCCACGTCAGGATGGAATAAAGACTGAGGATGACAGGCTATGACTGCATAACCACCTCAACAAAAAATACGAAATAGACATGGCATATAGCAATTGTTCATCAAAGATGAACGATATTGATAAATTAAAAGTCAAATTGTTGACTTTTCTCAAATCACAATCATGGATATACCTTTGTAATTCCACATATTAATATTACTACCAAAATAATATAATCGACGATGAACGGCAACTGAATTTACTGACAAAAAATATCATTTCAAATCAAAAACACAAATTAGAATTTTACAAAAAAGTTCAAATTCAATTCCCGTTATAGAATTTTAACTTTTTTTGTAAAATTCAGACTTATATTTTTGATTTTAATTGATATTTTTTGTAAATGTTGTTTTGCAATTGTAGTTTGTGTTGTAATTTCACGTCACCGCAACAACACTTGTTCTAGCATGTGACCTGACCCTCTCTGATTTCGATATAATTTTATGTACAGATAGCCAATTACAAAATAAAAATAACGTTTCTTTCAAAAAATTAAATTTCGCTCTAGGGATGACATAGGGTGACAGCAAAGTTTTAGGAGTTTGCGAAACATGAGAATCTTCAAATATCGATTGCTAACGATTAACTAAACCGATTTTAGTAATGTATAGCTTATTGGAAAGGTAATTGATAGGACTTATAAAAAAAATTACTTAAAATTTTGTAATAATTTTTTAAAACTGTGTTAAACTTAAAAAATATTTTCAAAGATGGCTCTGTTGGAAATCATCCCTCAATTTTACCACATTTTTTTTTCAGAATAAAAATGTTTCATTAATTCTTAATCCAAACTAAAAATTTCCCTATGACACAATTTCTCGTTTTAAAAATAAAATTTTTACAAAATTTTTATTTCCGTTTTTTTTTCAATTTTTTTTTAGTAGTGAATCATCTATTTAACTAAACCTAACGGAATTCTTGTTTTATAGTAATTTAGTGACCATTTAATTATTTAAGGATAGAAATTAAGTATTTGAGGGTGTGGATGCTTTTAACATAATTTATCTTTTCATCCATTTACCTGTTCGAAATTAATTTTAAAGGCATGGAAAAATCGAGTACCGTACTTTATTACCTATTAATGATAACTAGGAGGGTCCGTCGTGCTTCGCTACGTTTATAAATAAAGTTTTTGCGTAGACATTTTGTTGACGTAGAAGCAATGATTTCAAAAAGTGGTAATGAGAAATGCTAGCATATAATTTTTAATTTTTCTTTTTAAATATATGAATGAAAAAAAATCAGAACTCTACCTGATCAGTTCGGATATATGAAAAATTAGCGATCAATAAGTTTTCAAGTAAGCTTATTTGATCTCTAACTTATTTGATCGCTGGGGGCCGTTAAATTCAAAAATACATTTTAATTCGTCTATAACTTTTTTATTTATGATCCGATTTGTGTGAAAAATCTTTAAAACCTAAGTTACACTAATATGCGTTAGCAGTGAAAATTTTAAATGAATCCATCTGCGAATAAAAAAGCCTTAGGCTCCAGAAAGTTTTTTTTAGCGTATTAATATATAAGAAGATACCTGTCATAAAATGAGAGCGCAGTAATGAAAAGAATAGTCTTTAGTGATATTTTGAGCGTACAGCGTACATCATTACTAAATTTATTTGTCAATCCTGTTAAAAAAAAATTAGTGTTGTGTTAGCAAAGAAGCATCAAAGTGTTTTAATAGTTAAAATAAGTGATTTTAAAACATGGGTAAATATCATTGTTTAAAACCATTTGGTATCGGCAAGTGTTCAAAAACTTTACGAAATCTTACACCTGAAATTCAGAATAAACTTTGTGTTTAATTAACATACACAAATGCGAATTTGTTCGTCTTGTAGAATTCGTCTCCTAATGATCAGTTCCACTGGAGGTATTGAAGCTGAAAATACAGGTGACACAGAATCAACTTCAAGTGATGAAATATTGGAGGTAAAGCGGACCCTATCAGCGGACCAAGCGTTATACAAGATATTATTTTATCACCAACGATAGTCAATATAAAACGTGATGAACTAATTAACCGCATAAATGAACATATTTTGCCATTTGTAGCTAATCAAATTTCACCTATTAATCGAAAATGGTTATGTCGCAGTTTTGTGTATGGAAAGGATAAATCAGAGTTGGGTGGTATCAAGTAAAAAAAAGAGGACAATCAAATAAAAAAGAGGACACTTTTAAATAACTTAAAAATTCGTTAAATATTTTCAGCTGTCTTGAATATTATACCTTATTCTTGTTCTTTCATCAAAGCCATCCATTTAAATATTGTAAACGTTTCGAACTGTTTTGTATACTGTTTGATGTAATCTAAACAGTTTGTGTAAGCTACTGTTGTACTTTAAAAATGGCGATTATATGGAGAAACGAAAAATATTAACTCTCCTACCAATGGATATGAAAGTGTAAGAAATACAAAACTTATTTGGAATAAAAGCAACACGTCACTTAATTGAAAAAAGCAAGAAGGATCAAATAAACCGATATACAGCGCTGTCATCGTTTCCAAATGCCAATAAAAAACTACCAGAAGAAACTATTAATGATGTGAAAAATTTTTATACGAATTATTCCATTAGCAGATTAATGACAGGTAAACGTGATACGATATCTGTAAAACGTGGTAGTGAACGAGCAAGTTTCCAGAATTAAAAGTAGGATTTACAAAATTTGCAAAAGGAGTTCGTAATGTGTGTGCCTGCACAATACATCAAAATTTGAAACGAATGTTTCAATATTCAAAATTATGTTGTTTCGGTAGTAAGCAATATCCAGACTACAAAAGTTTAATAAAATTTGTTAGCTGTGGTAAATTACAAGATGAATGTCATTCATTGCAGTGTGTGGAATGTGCTGAAAATCTGGAAAAACTGGCAGATAAATTACATGAAAATTATGGAACTAATGGAATTGTTGAGGTGAAATATTTGCAATGGAATACCACTGATCGATGCAATTCGGACACGTTCATCGACTCTTCTTCAGCATTTATACATAAATTAACTCACAGCCTCACAACAACAGTTCATGTATTTGGAAAACACAAAATCAAACTTGAAAGTAGGAGAGTGCTTAGTACTTGCTGATTTTTCTGAAAATTGCTCTTTTTTATTCAATATTCTGTGCAGAGTTATCATTGGAATAATTCACAAGCTACGATACACCCAGTTTTAATATATTATAATTCACTTACTAGTCATTATCTCTGATATAACTGAACATGATAAAGTGGCAGTGCATCCATTCATATCACAAATGATTAATTTTACAAAAGATAAAATAGAGCATCCTATTGAAAAAAAAATCTATATGACTGATGGTGCGGGATCTCAGTATAAAAAGAAATATAATTTTATAAATCTATACTACCACAAATCATATTTTAATATAGACGCAGAGTGTTACTTTTACACGGACCGTATTAACTGCTTATCTTAAAAAGCATAGTTTTAATGGAATTATAATACATTTTTATTTTTTCATCTTTATGGTATGAACGCATGAAATGATTGTGTACCTTTTATAGTTACAGCCTCTCTGTATCTTGCTTCTAGCCGTAACTTCATTTAATTATAATCATTTTTGCTGGTTTATGCAAAATTCGTTGTTGATTTATATTTTGTTGCCCATTCATAAAGATCCATTGGAGTTTGAATAACATCCTTGTTAGACAAACTATATCGATAAACACCTTGTTCCAATATACCTCCTATTCCAACCCCTAAAACTTTGCCGCCACACTGTGTCATCCATAGAGCGAAATTTAATTTTTGGAAAGAAACGTTATTTTTATTTTGTCATTGGCTATCTGTATATGAAATTTTATCGAAATCAGAGAGGGTCAGGAACATCGATGTTGAGGTGACGTTGAATTGCTCTGTTGTAAATTTAACAAAAAACTAAAGTGTTATCAATTCCTATGTTAATTTTTACAAATATTTAGGTTAAATTTATGACAGGTGCAGGCAAATTTATAAGTTAATTATATATAACAAAACTTTTTTCTTATTAATCACCTGCAAAATTATAATCTTAAACAAATTCAAATTACGTTTGTTTATGTTTGAGCACGCTCAGATATTAGTAGTCAAGCAAAAGAGGTGTTCATTATTCTAACTTGTAAAAATTAAACCTTACAAAAGAATGATTGCATATTGTTTGTACTTTAAGTGAATAAAAAATAAAACTAAAGCAAATTTTATGTTGCTAATAAACACAGCTCGCGTCATAAAGGTTTAGGTGATTCCAAAACAATGCAAATTTGCTTTTCGTTGTGTCGTTTATGATGGTCTTCTACACCAGGTTCCAGTGAAACCAAATTCCTTTTTTTAAGAATTGCACCTATTCCAAGTTACATATAAAACAGATTACGCTAAATTTCTCAAATATGCCAAATTCATAATTCACATTTTTGTTAGAGGTTAATCCATTTAAGATTGTTTATTATAGTGGGAGAAAGTTGTTGTCATCTTTTGACAATTAATAATAATAAATAAAAATAGTAATAAATAAATAAATAATAACTTTCCACAACCAAAGAACAGCGTCTTTCCTTAACAAAATTCTAGAAGATTCATGAACACATCCAAATTTCGCTTTTGGTAGAGAAAAAATTAAAACCCCAAAACAATTTTGAAAAGATTCTGAAAGGATGCAAAGTTTTTTAAATACAAATCGGCCAAGCAAATCATTCCTTCGGTCTCAAAGATACTTAGGTCTTTTACATTCATGAGCCAAAAGTGAAATTCTTACCCCCCCTTTTTTGGCATTTCTCGACGTTTTACGACCTATTGATTCTAAAAAAGCAAAAAAAAATGTATGTCTGTCTGCCGGGAGTCCGTCCCGCCGGCCGTCCGTCATTACCTACGCTGCAGGGGAAACCGCTGGAGGGATTTCAAACATTTTTTTTCTAAAAATAGGTATACTCAAGGGTCAGGTCCAAAAGGACGTTGTGTTCGATAACTGTACCGAAAGTGTGTCAAAAAAATCATTAAGTGTGTCAAAAATAGCAAATATTCTTATTTTTGGCTTAAAAAACGTTCATTTTAAGTGATTACGAGTAGGACTAGGAACATTGGAACATTTAAACATTTAAAAAAAAGTTCAAGGACTAGGAACATTGAGTTTGGAGAAATCTCGATGGTAGGGATTGGTATGTGAGATCCAAAACTACATTATTGCATTATAATTTTGTCAAAAAAATATTGTCAAGTGTGTCAAAAGAAAGGTTTATATTTAGTTTTTACCCAATTTTTTAGAAACAAATAAAATTAATAGTTTGTATGACATGAAATTTTATTATTATTATAGAGAATTATGGCATTATAAGTTTGTCACAAAAATAATGTCAAGTGTGTCAAAAAATGATTTCATTTATTTTTTTAGCATGTAGCTGTTATGACGTAAATTGAATTGGAAATGAAATTGGACATGGAAGTTTTTAAATTTGTTATAGGTTTTGAAAAATTTTATGAATTTTGAAAAAAGTTTGTATTATTGATTTTGTAATAATTTTTGCAGTATTTTTAGAATTTTGAAAAAAGTTTTAATATTTGATTTTGTAATAATTTTTTGAATATTTTTAGAATTTTGAAAAATTTTTAATTTTATTATAATTTTTGGAATTTTGAAAAAATTTTCAATTTTTGATTTTGTAATAATTTTTGCAATATTTTTGGAATTATGGCAAAAGTTTGAATTTTTAAGAATTTTTGGAATATTATTGTAATTTAGAAAAAGTTTAAATATTTGATTTTATTCCAATTTTTGGAATTTTGAAAAAAGTTTAATTTTTTGATTTTGTAAGAATTTTTGGAATATTTTTTCCAACTTTTGGAATATTTTTGGAATTTTAAAAAATTTTAAATTTTTGGTTTTATTATAATTTTTGGAATTTTGAAAAAGATTGAATTTTTGATTTTGTAATAATTTTTGCAATATTTTTAGAATTTTGGAAAAGTTTAGACTTTTAAGAATTTTTGGAATATTAATGGAATTTAGAAAAAGTTTATATTTTTGATTTTATTTAATTTTTGGAATATTTTTGTAATTTTGAAGTAGTTTGCTGAGTGTATCATCTCTTCACTAAATTATGTTAATTTATGATCTGTTATAATTTTCCAGCAACGTATTGATGTTTCGTGGTAGTTTTGTAATAAATTTCTAAACAGAGATAAAAAAATAGTTGTACTTTAACAAAGAGCTATGTTTGATATACATCGCTGCTCAAAACTAAAAACCATGTCCTCATAAAAGTTTTTTGCCGAAAACTATATCAAAATCCTTAACCCAGATCGAAGTCTTGATATCTCAGAGCTGTGATATTTCAGCCCCTCCATATTTTTCCATTTGCAATTGAAGGAAAAATTTTGTTTGAAATTGAAGGAAAAATATGTCCAAGCCAACATAATCTTATGTACAATAGATTGCGCCGAGAACTACATTGGTTTTAACAGTTTCGGTTCAACACAAATTGAATAGTTTTTGTGGTTTCGAAACCATCAGAGGCTTGGTGTTGGTTAGAGAAGATAGGCAAAATCTATCTATTTCTCTACACATCAAATAATTTAACGCACATCAATGATTTCTGCTTCGTTTTTTTCAGATTTATGTTCGTATTTCGGGATATTTGGCCAAATATTACTAAAAATCTTTTGGATAAAACCTAACACAGCAATATACTGGTATTGATAATCCGGTATCGGTTTTGTAAAATACCACAGTACACCAAACTTCTTATCTAAGAAATTGAGAATTTCGGATCGTAATGATGGAGGACTTTTATTATTTATTTGTTAAGGCCGTTATTAAGGTTGTACTTGTAAATATTTAACCCATCTACATAAACGAATTATTTCTAATACTTCAACCACTAAAACAGTTTATTCATAATTCATTGAAATAATACCAATAGAACGGTAATCTAAGTACTAAAACCAATAATCAACGAAAACGCGGCCACGATTTCATTCATCTTCTGAATTTTTTGGGGACAACCTATATTGAGAGTAGAATGGTGCTTTCGACACATGACTATTTGTAAAAAATAAAATAAAGTTCCTAGTTATTTACCAGATAAGAGAAAACAAAATGCAATCCTCGACATACATTAATGACAATTGATTGTTCTTCTTTTGCAATGTGACCAGTACCGATTTTTATTCTTAATGTTCAATTCTTTTTTCTTGTTAATCTGACTAGTCACTAAAAGTGAAAATATGTTAAAATTAGGGGCTTTCAGGTTGTAAGCAAATGCTATCTGATTTCACAGGATTGCTTATGAAAACTGTCATAACTCCACAAATTTCAAAACATCACCATTTTGTCATATATAACGAAAATATTCACAAAACATGCTGGTATTTTTCGACCGATTCATCTCAAATACAAGCACATTGCATGATTTGGTCTTGTTTTTCAGTTCGATAAGTCATTCGCCAAGATTTCGACAACTCATTTCTTTTTCAAAAATGGTTTTGACAATTTTGCAGAATTTTATACATATTTTGGTTTATCAATTTTTAATATTAATGAATCTAAAATTACTCAAAATGCTAGGGTTGCTACCTACGACTGAGCATAATTCCACAAACTTATATATCACATTCCAACGCTAATATTTCCAAAATATTCACCTCCATATAGTTAAGGTCAGTCAGACTCGTTTTACGTTCAATGGAAAAATTGTCATAAATAGAACGATCTATCTATTCTTCTTCACATCAAATAATTCAACGCATATCAATGATTTCTGTTTCGCCTTTTTCAGATTTGTGTTTGTATCTGGTGAAATATTAAAAAAAATCTTTTGGATAAAAAACTTAAACAGTAATCGATAATCGGGTATCGTTTTGCAAAATGACACGGTATACTATTGAATTCATTAGTAAAATGTGCCGTTACAAACTTTCTTCATTATTCGTGATAATGAACTACAAGACGAAGTAAACAAATAATGCGGTTTGTATAATCAACAGTTTTGAATTTTTGTAGGAAATAGTGATTTAACACGTTTTTCATAATTTGTTGAAATAATGCGGGTTCTATCGAGAAATTTAACCACTAAAACCAGTTTTTTCTTCTCGGCTAATGGGAATTTCATAGTTACCATCTGCTAGATTGTTAAATGAAATTAATTTTTCACTTATTCTAAAAATCTTACGAATTAAGACAATGGAGTATGTCGTTAACTGTCAAACTTATTAGAAAACAGAAATCAACGATAACGCGCCAACGATATGATATATCTTTTGAAATTTTTTGGAGCAACCAATATGGAGAGTTTAATGCTTCTTCTATTTGTAAAAAAAAAATAAAATAAAATTCTTAGTTATTTGCCAGATAAATGAGTATTACAAAATGAAATGCATGGCACACATTAATGACAAAATATCGTGCTTCGGTGATAATAATAATATTACAGTCTCTATTCTAGTGAGTCTGACTAGTAACTATAAGTAAAAATATGCTAGTATTCAGGATTTTCAGGTTGTAAGCAAATGTTAACTGATTTCACAGGATTGCTGTGAAATTAGTGATTGCGCAATTTTTTTTAAACCGAAAATATTCACTAAATTAGTAAAACTTTGACTTATGGTCTCTAAAATAAAAATAAGTGAGTCCTAACGGCTTGCACTGTTTTATGTATAATATTTTTTATTTGATATCAACAGAAATATATTTTATGCTGATTTCAAAATTCCACACCATCAATCCAATCAACATTTCACCTTGCATTAAATCATTTTAATTTATCACTCAAAATACTTTTTATTTTGGTTAGTCATTTTTCCAACAACACCAATAAACGTTTTTGTTTTTGTATTAAATTTTTCAAAAATTTTCATATTTATTATACTAGTGTATGTGTTGACGGTTATGAATAAAAGTTAAAATATCATTTTATATTTTATTTGATTGATCGATGATGATGATGTGATGAAAGAGATTACAATAATCTGTGTGCATATGAATTTAGATGTATCAAGTTATGGTTAGAGTATAGCTTTTGCAAGGTTGTTGAATTATATTTGTCTATCCTTAACCACTAGAGAGATAACCAAAACCAACCCGATTTACAAAAACATTTTCGATTATACATAAAGTAACCAAAGTGCAGTTTTTAATGATTGATTTGACAGTTTTTCATTTTCCAAAGACGATCGACCAACCATCGTTAAAAATATATATTAGTATGAAAAGTTTTCTTTTATTTTTATTAAGTTTTCCTGAATGATGTATAATGGATAGATGGACGTTTCGATGGATGAATAAATGGATGGATTGGATTTAATTCTGTTTGTATATAAACTAAAATATAAATTGATGATAAAATGAAATAAAAGAAAATCGACATAAAACTAAGGAATCGTATAAAAAGGAGATTGACACTCCAAACAAAAAATAAAATAAAATCAACTGTAATTGAGATAGAAATAATAAAAAATTATGTTGCTAGTTTTTATGATTGAGTGATATATTAAATTTAGACAACGGTTCAAAATCGATTTTATTTTCGAATATTTATTGGTGATTTTGATAAGGTCGGACAAGTGTAGATTCACATATTTATATTTGATTTATTTTTTGATAAAATTGAGATAATGTTTTGTTACGATATTGGATATACATTTTTTTTTAGATTTGATATCGAAATAAATTTTCTTATTAACTCACCGTTCAACAGTACTTGTGTCTTGTATTAATGTTGCTGGTATATTATGTTCTACATCATCATGTTGGCTAATGGTTAACGATTTATGTTGTGGCGTGGATTTTAATTGTAACGGTGAAGATGAATTTGATGATGAGGTACTATCATTTCGTGTTCGATTACTTAAATATTGACTACTTGTATGATGATTATGTAAATTTAAAATTTCTGGATCTCCTAACATATTAATTGCACTCGCTAATCCACTTATACTACTACTTTGTGGTTCTGGTGAATTTATATGTGTTGATATAGGACTTTCGTTTGCAGAATTTCGACCTGATTCTGGTGTAGACATTTCATCATCATCATCTTCACCATCGTTATTATCCTCGTTATTGTTATTATTTGATGTATCATCATCCTCCCGATTTGGTTTTGGTTTAGTTTCATTTGGTTGTTGTTCATTAGTTTGATTGTGTTGTGGGTTCTCACCATCTGTTTGATTTTCGTCTCCGTCATCTAAAAACAAAATAAAACAATTTTATTAGAAATAGTTTTTGAAATTGTCGGAAATGAAAATGTACAAAGGTGTGAATATCGGCAGGACATTTATGTTTATAAGTTATACTTTAAGGAATATTCATGGTGAAATTCTGTTATATAATCCGACGGAACTGAAGAAATAACCAACCAAATATTTAATAATGAAACTTAAATTTATTCAAAATTTTTATTTTAACTTTGTGTTAACTCATATTTTTTTGGCTATTATTTTATTATAGTGTTATTGAGGGTGTAGTGGTTCAGGGAACCTGGGTTCAACTTCTTTCTAGATCAAAGTGTTTTTGTAGAATAAATATTTGTTATGCTCGATGAAAAAAAAACACATGAAGACATCACCTTCACATGAAGTTTATCATACTGGAGAACTTTATCTATCACGTAAGAAGGATTTTTTCCTTTAGGCCCCAGTCGAGAAGGGTAAGTCAATATCAACAAAAAAAGTTTTTGTTCAACCAGGGACCCTTGCATGTAAATTTGGGCAAACTAGTGAAATTTGGTAACAGTCACGATGTAACATAAAACGATTTTCACAATATTGTCCAAATTCATATTTATGTGTTCGTGAAGAGTCTTAAAGTTCCATAGAAAACTGTAGAATAGTAAGCGGAGCCAAATTGGAGCTAAAATAAGACAATACATCTGTAAAAAATCTAGTCAAATTCTTTGCTATGCGGATGATATTGCACTTCACGGACGCAAACAAAATGAGGTCGGGATATGTTTCGTATTGATTGAAAAAACCACTACAAGATTTGGGTTTATGCATCAACATACACTGTCTCGTACAGAGTTTTCACAGGTCGATATGCAGTCAGAAAATGATTATCATCGATTGTAGGTTGAAAGAAAGGTCATTCAAATAATTTATGGGTTATGCAAAGTTGCTAAATATCTCTGAATCTGAATGAACCCCGAAATTGCACAAGGCATTGGGGGCTGCGATGTTATTGAACCTCATCAGACGCATGTGTGCGCGGGTTCTTTGAAATTTATACTTTTGAATTTGATCGGATGAAGAACGGATTAAAAACGGTAAAACGTGTTCGTAGAGCAAATAAAATAAGACAAAAATAGACACTAAAATTGAAGTAAAAAATTGTGATGTTCGAGTCGATCGTCCAAAAACAAATTTTGATATCGTCGCTGGTCAAGTGAGTTAAATGGTTAACCTTTAACTCTGATCAGAAAGACGCCGGTTCGTTCTCCGAGATGGAATTGAGTTAAACGTTTATTACGGATCTTTGGCTTTTCAAAACATTTTGTCACTCTATTCAATTGAATACATTCAGTTCTAGTGACTTATACATAATTCTAAACTACATATATTGGTTAGATCCATTTCTGTCGTATAGATAAAAATCTTGACTTATTAATTAATAATTTTGAATATGTAATTGATAATTTCTATTTATTCATTTGTTCGTTTTCTGTTTCACCAAAAACTAGGGCTCTTCTTGGAGGACCTCAACAATCTCTATTCTTGTTAAAAAAAAATGTAAACAGCTAAAACATATATTTTCTGCTGTCTCCAGTTCTCCTTCACATGTCCAGTTCTCCCTCACAATTTATTAAGTTCTTATTTTTATATATGAAAGTATAGGATTTAAAAGATCCATGTCCTGTTAGAAATTACCACGTACAGTAAAGCGTCCACCTTACCATGCATTTTGTTCAACCAACTCTACACGCATGGTATAAAACTATTATCTGGCTGCGCCACTTCTTTTCGCTTGTGGTTCTCTATTAATTTTTTTTATCGTTACGTGACCTTTAATATAGGTAGTGATAGATTTTCTGTCTCTGTTTAGCTTAAATATCAATTAGAATAATACCTGTAACTCGATCAACCTCCATACATAATTCATTATTGCAATGAGGTGTGCTTGTTTTGATTGTATCTTCAAGCAATGGTCTCTGTGGGTATTCCGATACTGTTCCTGAGAACTAAGTGTATTTCTTTTATTACATCTTGATATTATCGTCTGGTTCAATGTCATATCCAATATCTTACCAATATCTTCATTCTACCAACAAGTTATAGGTCAGCTTTCATTTATTAATCCTCTAGGTATGTTTTTTCTCCCAGGTCTCGATAGCGACAATCAGCAACAGTGACAAAACGGATGCAATTTCATCAAATGCTTTGGCACTTCAACCAGTGAACATACTTTTGGCCTTATCTCTGTTTGATTGCACTTTTTAACGCTAACTAGCCAGTCATTTCGTTCTTGCTATAGCTAATGAGCCACTTACGAATGTAAGATCTTGAAAGGTGGGTGATCTTTCTGTATTCAGAAGAATTTACCGTCGTTTACTAGCTTGTGCATGTATTCATAGATGAACTTGCTTGTGCAAAGGAGTTACAGATGTGATGTCAATTGATTTAAGTACCGACAAACACTAATTCTGCTTTATTGCCAATCTCTTCAAAAGAATATTTGCCACAAGCCCAAATAGCTGATTTGATTCACCTGTTTCGTCAACTGGGCCACCGGCTACCGTCTAAGACTTTATATGGTTCATTGCCTTAAATGGTGTTATATGATTTATTGCCTTAAAATGGCAATATCTGTTCTTTCTTTCACCGCCATTGGTGCTAGCAGGTTCTGTGTGACCACACAATGATAAAGGTCGAGTTATATTATCTTCATCAACGCATCCGAGAAAAATATTGACTGTTTTTCTCTCGAACGGCTCGCTATTCTAAAACGGTTGAATTTCTCCTCGACTTCTCGATTTTGACTGTTTTTGTGTAGTGCAGACATTATATTTTCTACACCAGTCTTCGATATCTTGGCGATGATTTACCCAATAGTATTTCAGATGTACTCTCTCAGCTCAGTAGATTTTTCAATTTCAAAGAGACCTGCAGCCAAATTCTGTAACTGTGAAGTGGGGAAATGATAAGTTTTTTATCACTTCACCGCAAAAATATCTAAGTGAGTGAAGTTTTAAAACAATAAAGTTAACACTGACGTTTTGTTTGGCAATAAAATGAAATCGTTTCTTTTGTTGTTATTGACATTATGTCAAAAAACAGCATAACGTCAATGCGATTGGATTTTTAAAAACTGCATTTCTAAATTAATTGCAGATTAATTTTACAAAATTAATTTCTAAAATAGTTATATATATTTAAATTTGTAAAAATTTACGTTTAAATTGTGTTGAAGCTTAAAATAAACATTTAATTTTTTGTATATCTGACGTTTGACAGTGCGGGGCTTGCTATTAGATTTTTTAACACTCTAATCGCATATAGAATCGCAAAAATGGTAAAATGATAAAAAATTAATGATAAAATCGAAATGAAGAAATTTTTAACACTTCACCACTTCACAGTTACAGAATTTGGCTGCTGCACTGAAAAAAACATGTCCTATTCCCAATCGAAATGAAATTTCCTCAACCTCACCGTGAGGCAATAATATCAAATAGAGTTATAGAATCGTTGAGACAATCACATGTAATATTTAAATGTGAAAATAAAATGTAGTTCAATTAATCTCAATTACTTCAATTTTAAAAAGCAAAATTCATGATATAAACCCGTAGAAAATTTTTTTCATGGAAAAAGTTATTAATAGGCGAAGAAATAAAGCACAAAAATAGGCCAAACCTAAGCAAATTCGCAGAGTAAAATGGATCGAGATACGGTTTTTTGCATTCGATTCAAGAAGCCGTCAGGAAAGTTTGTGAATATAGCCACTTTTCGGCAAAAAACCTCTGGAGTACCTAGGGGCCAGGGCGGTTACACCTCATCTCCTTGAACTTTCCATAAATTCTTCTCGAAATTGATCGAAGCTCGTTACTCTAGGGTTTTTGGGGTCGCTGTACACAAATATAATGTCGGCGATGACCCTCGGAGTACCTAGGGCCCAGAGCGGGTATGCCTAACTCATTCCCTGGAACTTTACAGTAATTCAGCTCGAAATTGATTGAAACTCGTTACTGGGGGAGTTTTGGGGCCGCTGAACACGAATATGGTGTCTGCGAAGATCTTCGGAGTACCTAGGGGCCAGGGCGGGTTATATACACCTCATCTCCTGGAACTTCCCATAAATACAGCAAGAAATTGATCGAAGCTCGTTACTCGGGGGTTTTTGGGATCACTGAACACGAATATGAGCTTAGTATTTTGTGCTATATCTTAAGCTTTATATTATGAGCTTAATATTTTGCGCATGCAAAACAGACTGTGGTAATTCTTGTGATGGCGAAAGCACGGATTAGCTTGCAATATTGCATGTAAAAATTGTGCAGGCTTCAGAAAATCTGGACAAAAGTTTTCTGGATGAAGTAAATAAGTGAACGAACTTCGGAGAAAATCAATAAATTGTGGAAATCGAAATAAATAAAAAATTTGTATTATAAAGGCGTTACGGTTTTTTTCCTTTATTATATTCTTCGAATAAATAAGATATAAATAAATAAGATTGTAACAAACAGATGGAAACTCTTTACTACAGGATTTTTAAAGTCACTGAAGTTGGAGCCCTAGGCACTACGGGGGTCATCATCGACATAATATTTGTGTTCAGGGGCCCCAAAACCCCCCGAGTAACGAGTTTCGATCAATTTCTTGCTGTATTTATGGAAAGTTCCAGGATATGAGTGAGACATACCCGCCCTTGGCCCGGTACTCCGAGGGGTCATCACCGACAACATATTCATGTTCAGCGACCCCAAAAACCCCAGAGTAACGAGATTCGATCAATTTCGAGCTGAATTAATGGAAAGTTCAAGGAGTTGAGCTAGATATACCCGCCCTGGGCCCTAGGTACTGCGAGGGTCATCGCCGACATCATATTCATGTTCAACGACCCCAAAAACCCACGAATAACGAGCTTCGATCAATTTCTTGCTGTATTCATGGAAAGTTCCACGAAATAAGGTATTTATAACCCGCCCTGGCCCCTAGGTACTCCGAATGTTTTCGCAGACATCATATTCGTGTTGAGCGGCCCCAAAACCCCCGAGTAATGAGCTTCGATCAATTTCGGACTGAATTAATGTAAAGTTCCAGGAGATGAGTTAGACATACCCGCCCTGGGCCCAAGGTACTTCGAGTGTCATCGCCAACATTATGTTTTTGCTCAGCGAACCCAAAAACCCCCGAGTAACGAGCTTCGATCAGTTTCGACCTGAATTTATGGAAAGTTCAAACAGATGAGGTGTATATAACCCGCCTCCAGAGTTTTTTTTGCCGAAAAGTGGCTATGTTTACAAACTTTTTTGACGGCTTCCTGAATCGAATGCAAAAACCGTATCTCTTACTATGCCAATTTTTTTTTTTTTTTTTTTTAATAAAATGTGATGTGTAGTAGGCATTACAATATGTGTCACAACAACACATAAAAACCTTTTAAGACAAAGGTCCCACAACAACATGCGTTCTAAGGATGTTAATGGACGCAAATCTGTTTTTTTTTTTAATATTTTTTGTTAAATAATGGACAACTAAACTATAAATCTATCACATATAAAATATGACATAGACCAATATTTCGTGATAGGATAGGGAAAATAAAAATAAAATAAGAGATAAAAAGCAAATTTGTTTTAAAAATTTGCAGGAACAAAACTAAAATTGGTTTGCCAATAGTCCAGCTTAGGATCATGCCATTATCCTTGATTATAGGACGCAGTATATTTTTCAATGATTAAAGCTCAGATATATAGTTATATGAAAGCTCGTTTCTTCGAGCAAGCTACAGCGTTCCAACATCAGGGATTATGCATTAGCTAAGATTGAGACTGCTACCGTTGACTGAATACAGTTCATCCGCCAGCACCCCTAAGATCTCACCTTGGCTAGTGATATCTCACTGCTATTGCCAGTGGTATGTGATATCTCACGTTAACTCATGCGCCAATAACAGGGACTGGAGTGCGCGGGGTTGTCACACCCGTGGATCAAAAAATAGAAAAAAATTAACAAATTAATAAAAACTGATCCCTCCATGCGTAATTTACTAGGTTTAGTGCTTTATTTCCTCGTCTTTAACTTTATTCAACTACTGTTATATTGGAATTTTAAATAAACGTCATGCCGCTGTCAGGCAAATGTTTTCATGAAGTTGTCCCCATCACAGTGAAATTGTTTGGAAATATTTTTTCTTTGTTTCAATAATAAACTGCTAACTTCAAGATTAGGTTGTCATTATACTTCAACGATGTACTCTACACCATTGTTTCACGAACAATAATACTTCATCTAAGTCTTGTTCAATTTTCATTTCTTCCAGGCCCATGTGTGCTGTTATTACTCAAATAGTATTTATGTGGCACTGTTCCATATAGTTTGCTTCATTTCCATTGCAATGCTGCCAATTTTAAGAGCCACAAGGACGTCTAGATAAGACATCGGTTTTTCCATGCACACGACTGGCACGATGCTCAATTTTAAAATTGTACTGCTGTAACCGTTCTCTAAGCCATTTTGTAAGCTGACTTTCTGGGTTCTTAAAAGTTTGGAGCAGCATGATCTGTTCTGACAATGAATCTTTCGTTCAAAGAGGTTTACATGGAAATGCTCGATTGATTTGATAACGGTCAGTAATTATTTCTTCTTGGTATAAAATAAATTTTCTCGGACTTACTTAATGAATTGCTGAAGTAGGCAAAAACAACTTTTTCCTGCCCAACATTTTGTGAAAGTACTTCTTCAATGCCCATGTTGCTTGCATATGTATCGAGCATAAATCCTTTGCCTGGAGTTGGAAATACCAAAATATGAGATGAATTATTGAGATGAATATTTCAGTCGAGTAAATGCTTCTTCGCAGTCATCTCCCCACTCATATTTGACGTTATCTCCAGTAAGTCTGTATTTGACGTTATCTCCAGTAAGGGCTGAGCTATTGCTGAGAATCCTTTTACAATCCTTTTACAGTTCTGGACAGTTTTCCAAGGTATCCGTTTTTTCAAGGTCAGTTGTGACTACACTACCTGAAATTATAAAACCCAAATACATTGCTGTAGTCTGGAACAAATTGCATTTGTACGGCTAACTTGAATTAGTTTCCATGGATCAGAAGGTCATTTAGATAAGCTGTAACAGATTCAGACCATGGTTCATCTCTATAAACGGTGTTAATGAGTCTTTCAAAGGTTGCTGAGGCATTTGAAAGGGCAAAACATGAGCTTGAATTGGCACAACCGATTTTCTTTTTATCTGTGTCCTCCATTTCAACTTGGTAATACCTGATTTGCAAATCCAGCGTTAAAAACCTTGTTGATCCAGCTACCGCATCTAGCAAGTCAAGCAAGTCATCAATTCTAGGAATGTGGAAAGAGTTCTTTTTGCTGACGTTGTACAGTCAGTGATAGTCTACGCAGAATCGAGTTCTGCCGGCTTTTCTCTTTCCTAGTACGATTTGTGAAGTCCAAGGATCTTTTGATGGTTCTGTTAAGTCTTGCGATACCATCTGCTCAGTAATTAGTTGTTGAGTTTAATCGAATTTTGACAGTGACATTTGACGGTGTGCTTGTTTGATTGGTTTTGCTCCACCAATATTAATCTTGTGTTGCTAGATATTTTTTGTCAATGTCATCGGCTGCTTTTGAACCTATTTTTCATCTTTGTCTAGGTTTTCGGCTTATCTTTCCATCTTTCCATCAAAAATTTCTTGACTCATTGGTTTACTTTGGATTGAATGGACTCAGTTCATCGAAACGTTGTTCATTACTGTTAGAATTTTTAATCTCAATGCCATATGAGAGACTGGCTGAACTATAATCATTCTATACTCTCACGTAGGATTTGCTATCACAGGGGTTACTTATTATTACGCTGAGTTGAAGTGATCCTTAGGGAGGAATGCTTTGTGTCGGAGGAGATTCGAATGGTCCTTGATTGGAAAAAATGGTGGCTAGCGTTAACTCAAAATTTTCTTCGTTATTTACTGAAATTGGAACTTTTATTTTATATAACTGAAGCGTCAATTTTTCTAAACCATATTTGCAAAAAAGGTTTGAGTAGAAAATTGGACCCTAAAAGACACCTCTATACTCCAGGTCAGCTACCAGCAATGCATGCTGCCTTATTTTGTTTTCAATTTGTATTGTGAATTCTTGACCTCCTAAAACAGGGTTTGATCGGTTACAAAAGATCTTAATACCACATTGCTTGAGAATAATGTTATTCGCGGTTGTATTGATTCCCATATTTGTCTGCTTAAATATGTGGCAGTGGCATCAGCATCGAGGATAAAATCACATATTTGATTTGTTACTTTAGTCCCTATTATCAGCGTTTTTCTCCGTATTTATGTAGCAATTTGACGAAAACTTCAGAGGCGTTATTTTGATTTGCATTGTAGTCAGACTTAGCCCGTCAAACCTGACCGACTAGAGTTTTTCTGCGTTTTTTTCTGCTTATAAATTTGTTTGTGTAGGTAATCTTGTATTAGCAGGTAATTCCGTTGGCAAACAAGGGGATCATTTAACAGGCGATGAACACAAACCAAGAATCTCTGGAACTCTGCTTTTTGGAAGTTTTTGTCTGTGGACAAACGTTCTTTGGGGCCTTGGTTCATCAGCTTTTTTCTTATTGAAACCTTTTTGAAACCTTTTTTAATATTAAAACTCAGTAGCTCGTATATTTTGGTGGTTTGCTCGTGAAGCCATCCGAGCAATGTGAAACTCAATTGATTTTGTGAGAGCGTCGAATAAATTTTTAGGCCTTGTCATCCAAACAAGATCTTGTACATAAAGTCAGCAATTCTATAAATGAACTGTCTAATTGCTATACGCGATCCAGGATTGAATTTTTTCGACATTCCACTTGAGTCAGCCGTTCGATATTAGTTGCAAATTCTGATAGTTCTTCCTTAGGTTTTTGTACCCAATTACGTAGCTGAACATGACATATATCTGTAGCTTCTTCACCCATAAATCTAGATCGCACAGCAGCTACCACCTTTGGATAATCATACCAAATCAAGAATAATAAATCGATCACTTCATAAGACTTCTTTACATCGGTTTGGATTTCTACTTCCGCAGTTGTAAATGTCTGATTTGCTCTACCAACTAGTTTCTGTGAAGTTCTTTGACTTAATACTTCTAAATAATTTTTATTGTGCTAACTATGTTGTTCTCGAGTTGTTGATAATTCTACCAACGTTTGCTTAAAATTTGCTTCTGTTTTAGCAGTTAATCTTCCAGCTTCATTCTTTAAATGCTTGCTTCAAAAGCTTGTGTTGTTGACAAAACTTCACTTCGATTCTTTAGCGTAAATCTTGGCAAAACAGCAAGATTGGCTAAAACAACATCGTTAGGAATTTTTCTTTATTTCTCACGCTAAATGGTTTCCATCAAAATCCACTTCTTGCACCAATGTTACAGGTTTCTAGCTAAGAAACACCAGAGAATTAAAAGAAAAGTTTTAATAATTATTTAATTCAAACTTTATTTGATAATTTCAAAATGATTCCAAAAACATTATTTTCATTCATTAATGTAATTGACATGTAGGCTCACAGTTATCTTTTTGACGAAAAGCCTTTTTAAGTTCAGGATCAAGTGAAGTCATCGCTCGAAGTTTCCTTCTTATGTACTGAATTTTCTCTTTCTTATTTTCCTTTAGGGCCGTATGAACCACGATGGATAGAAAAAAATCCGAGAATAAAGTTATATCTTTCTCCAAAAATTCTATTTTTCTTCGATTGTATATGAACACGGATAGAATTTTTTGTATTTTTGATTTTATTGCATTTTTATAGCAGTATTTTTATAAGTGGCAATACTTTATCTTTTAATTTTCTATTAAATAAATTTAATTATAAATTAATAAAAATTATTTGAAAACTTAAATTAATTATATTATTTATTTTACTATTAATTTATATCAAAAAACAAATTTTAGAAACGCACAAATTTAAATTTAAAAAAAAGAACACCAAATTTAGAACAAAGTATTCCTGCTATGCGCATGTCAAGAAAAAAACAAATTGTTTTATCCACTGTTCTATACAATTAAAACAGCAGATAAAACAGAGAATAGAATAAAATGCTCGAATCCTGTTTTGATTATATCGTGATTTATACAATACAAACGACGTTATATCCAAGGATACATCTTCTATTCACGTTCATACAATTGGCCCTTAAGTAACACTATATCCATCTATTATTGGGATGGGTAAATTTATTATAATTTTTCCATTATGTTCATGGATGAACGTAATCAATATAATATGATGAAAATATATGATCTTTTAAGATCATTCATGATCGAAGATAGATTTGAAAACAATAATACTAAAATTCCACAACAACTTAAAAATCTACATCCAAAAAGCTCGACATATATCACAGTTCACAAAATAACTTAATTCTTAATTTCATCAATTTTGTTTTTCTACTACAAAACTGTTATCGTTCCACTGAACTTTTCATCCATCGATTATTTGTAAAAAAAAGCAACAAATATCTCAACCATACAGGAAAAAGATCGCGAAAACTAATTACACTGATTTATGTTCCTATTGTTCATTGTTGAAGATTCGAGATATTCGTGTTCGTTTTCTTTCCCTATAAAATGATTATCATTCTATCTCGTTTTTATTCACCTTATACCTAAATGTTTTATTTTTTTAAAAAAATATTTTAATAAGACAAAACAAAAAGAAATAAAAACTGTCAGAAAATTTAAATTTAATTTTATGTTGTTTAAAGGAATTTGTTGTTTTGGTTGTGGTTTGTATAAAGACAACTGGAAGCACGCCCTATATAAACAAAACAAATTCTTTTATATTTTGATTGGACGAATTTGAAATTTCTGATATGAAAATTTATTGTTGAGTTCATTAAATGTAGTTTTATCACAATTATACTGAAATCCATCTATCAAATGTAGTTTTTCATTTTCATTATACAGCAGATCACAAAATAACCGTAGGTACACAAATTTTATAAATAAATACATCAAAATAAATAAAAAAAAATTCACCTCCAGGGATTTCATTTCTCACTTCAAGTTTCAATCTTGGTTTATTTTATTATTTTATTTAAACATAAAATCCATACAACTCTCTTAAATCTAACGAAGAAAAAAAAACCCTTTTAAATTTATCTCTTGTACTTCTTTTTGCTTCGTCCTGATTATGGTCAAAATAGTAAAAATTAAAAAAAAACGCAAACCCACAGTATCAATCCATCAGCGTTAGGAAAAATATATGTATGAAGTAAAAAAGTAAAATCCAGCAAATCTCATCGTTTTCTTCCTCTTAAATTTTTTTCTTTTTTTTGTGTTATAGAAGGAAAATATTTATCACCTCACCTCAAATCCTTACATTGAAGCAATTCATTTTCATCCTGATCTCTTATTCTATCATGAAAAAAATATTTTTTTTTGTGTATAAGTTTTGTTGGGAGTTCAGAGTGTGAGTTAAGTTTGAGGATTGATTTAAGGTTTTTTGAACATGATACAATTCATTAGAATCAGTGATTGGTGTTGGTGATTTATAGTAATAATAGTGTAGATGAATTTTTTAATCTCGTTTGTCTTCTGTTTAGTCTTCAGTTGGTGCGTTAAAAGAAAAAGAAAAACCTTGTGTTTAAGTTGACTGTTAAGTAGTAGTTTTCCAATAACTACTTTTTTATTCGCCTATATATTAAAGTGTTGCTTTATTACTGTGATTTGCGGCTTTAAAGTATCACTTTTCAACTATTTATTTTGTCGTCATAGCTACGTCCAAAAAAGCAAAAAGCATTTGTATTTGTTTAAATTCTATGAAAAATAAATTTTTTAATCAAAGCAACCCGCAAATTCAAAATTTCATTATCCAATTAAAATAGTTGTTATCATTTGTTGTCATAGAATTTGGAAAAAATAATAAATATTTTTTCAAAGGTTACTTGTTCCACATTTTTTTATTTTAAAATTTATGAAAATTTATAATTTTAATTTAGAATAAACCAATTTTCTTAAAATATTTTGCTTGCGGCGAATAAAAAATAGTATATGATGCACGGACGTAAGCTATTTTGGACTTAATGTGGGTGCAAATCTCGGCTAGCGCCTCGATTTGCAAACTCCACATCCGTCCAAAATCTTTAGCTTTACGTCCTAGCATCATAATGTACTATTTTATTCGCCTGCATATTAAAGTGTTACTTTATTACTGTGATTTGCGGCTTTAAAGTATCACTTTTCAACTATTTATTTTGTTGTCATAGCTACGTCCAAAAAAGTAAAAAGCATTTGTATTTGTTTAAATTCTATGAAAAATAAATTTTTTTATCAAAGCAACCCTTAAATTCAATTCAATTCATTCTCCAATTAAAATAGTTGTTATCATTTGTTGTCATAGCTACACAATAATTTGGAAAAAATAATAAATATTTTGTCAAAGATTACTTGTTCCACATATTTTTATTTTAAAATTTATGAAAATTTATAATTTTAATTTAGAATAAACCAATTTTCTTAAAATATTTTGCTTGCGGCGAATAAAAAATAGTATATGATGCACGGACGTAAGCTATTTTGGACTTAATGTGGGTGCAAATCTCGGCTGGCGCCTCGATTTGCAAGCTCCACATCCGTCCAAAATCTTTAGCTTTACGTCCTAGCATCATAATGTACTATTTGCAGCTGCACTGTTGTGAGTATAGACATACAACTTTATAGTTTTGTTTTTATTTATTATAATTTTATTTTTATTACTTTTTTATTTCTGTAACCGTGGCGTAAAACACTGTAAAAAAACATGCTAGATTGTTCGGCTTCTAGACTGCTTCGTTTTTAAAAAAAATTTTGTTTTTGAGGTCCTACCTCAAAACTTTGTTAAGAATTACTAAACAATAATCCTCAAAAAATTTTAGTCGTTAATTCCAATTCTAAGTACTCGCGCAATGGAAATGCGTTTGTAGTTTTTTAGCTGCATTTTATGCTATGGCAATAGACATAAGTGCAATTTGTGAATTAGTTCATGGCCTTCAAAAATGGGTTAGACAACTTTTGTGTGACTCTTATTTTGACCAGTACGCCTCTCTTATACACTTGATGTAATAAAAATTTCTTTACAGCATGCGTGAAATTATTTAAGAAAAACTTTGTGTTTAAAAATTAACCAAACAGGAGGAAGTGGCTGAATTATTGTTAAGCAAAATTTTAAGAAAACATGAAAGTGTGTTCCCATCATAAAATCTCCATACAATAAATGTTGGTCAACAAACAAAAAATATTTTTACAAAATCGGGTTGCAATTTTTGAAAAGATTTTGAATTTTTTACGATTACATCATGGAAATCAAATATTTGTTTTTCAGAAGGTGGAGTGTTTGTTGGGAAGGTGGATTAATAATAATATTTCTTCCTTATAGTAACAATTTGATTTTTATTTTATCTTTATATTTAATAGAAAGTCGGTTTCGACTACCGCCATCATCAGTTCTTAAATTATTATTATTATTTTTTGTTATTATTTTTAGTCTTTCATTCTTTGACAATAATTCGAAAACATGTGTACTGGAAAATTGTAAAAAAAATCTAATATTTTTTAAATAGGTGCTTTTTCAAATGACACCCCACTTGACCGGGTTTTAAATGGTTTTTTACCCTTTTTTACTCCCATTACCTTAATAAATATTATAATAAGTATTTGACTAAAACCTCCTTAATCATAGCCCTACTGATTCCCGCCATTTGCAATAAACAATGAACACTGCCATATGCAAAACATTGGATTAGTGTTTTTGAATAATTTTTTTTGAATTTTTTATATGAAGCTTTATTTTTCCATATGGCGTTATGGGCGTTATGGCGATTTTTTGAATTTTTTTTATATCGAGTTTTAATTTCAAAATGGCGCTGCAAGTTCACGATTTTTACTCTGCTAAAAACTGAAGAAGGCTTCTATATAGGGGGTTTTGATTTTTTGCTAATTTTTTGGGGGGGTTTGCTAATTTTTTTGGCAAAACTTTCAAATTCTTCAATATTCCAAATACTTTTTGAGTTTTTCAATCAATTAGGTTCGGAACTAAGCATGGAAAGAAAAACCATTATTAAAAATTATACAAAAAATAATGAAGTGTAAAATTCCAAGATACATTTTTAAGAAATACTTAAGTAGAGCCCTTTCATATGATACCCTACTTGACTTGGTAAAAAAATATATTTTGTCAAAGACCTCGCCATCGCCATGGAGTAAAATGAACGAGAACAACTTTACGATTTTTTGTTTCCTCATAAAATCAACTCACTATTATATTTTCTTAAAATTTTGCTTAACACTGGTTCAATGAATAGGATGGATTCAAAGAAAGCTTTATCTTTAGATGCCAAGTTGCTCTTAGGTAGGTGCACGAATGCTGTAAAGAAATTTTTATTACATCAAGTGTAAAAGAGAGGCATACTCATCAAAATTACTTCTTATTCACAAATGAAGTAATTCAAAAATTGCACTGATGACTGTTGCCATATCATAAAGTACTACCAACTATAGATAAACATAAACTCAGCATTTTTCCATACATTTTGTATGGAAAATCTAAAAACTCATTGCGCAAGTACTTTGAATTGGAATTAAGAGTTGAAATTTTCTGAGAATTATTTTTAAGTCATTCTAAACAACGTTTTGAAGGAGAACCTCAAAAACAAAAGAAAATTTTTAAAACGAAGCAGTCTAGGCTCGCTTCATGTTAACATAAAAACCCAGTTACGTTTAGCGTTGTTGACAAACGACGGAAAAACTTCAAACGTTTCTAAAACTATTTCTCATGAATGCAGAGAGCCAAAAGAAGGATGAGTTCGATAACTGTACTGAAACTGTTTCAAAAAAATATTTGACTTAGTTTTGGCTGGTTTAGTTGGAGTGAAAGTTTGAATTCTAGCAACCAATATATGTTGGGTAATGTTTGCTCATAAACTTTTGACACATAAAAGTGATTATTTGAGTGATGAGTGACATGACATATATGACATATAAGTGAGGAAGGAGTATTTTTGTGAGTGAATACAACTTCAGGTACTTTGGGTACTTCAGGTAAACTGTTGGAAAATATTAGGTTGTGGCAAATTGAATGCCATTTTTACAAAAATTGTAACTTTTTAAAAGAAGAACTCTTTCTAAATAAATAGATTTTCTTAGAAGTTTTCTGGACTTGAAATATATGAAGTAATTATATGTCGTTTTTTTCACAGAAATTAAAATTTTCTGGGTTGATAGGAACTAGTTTTTTAAGAAGTTTCCATAATTATTCAAATATCAAGGTCACGATAGATTAATAGAAACAGTTAGAACATATCTATTAAATTCAAATTAGATGTCATTTTTTCTAAAGTTGCAATTCTTGAACTTTAAATGGAGAAGTTTTCATGCAAATCTTCGTTTCGCTTTATTTTATACTATTACATATTTTTTAAAATGTGTTCTTTATCAGAACAATATATTCATTTTTTATGCTAGTTATGCAATGTATTTTTAAGCATAAATAAAAAACTTGAACTATCAGTTTCATTTTTATGTCACCATAACAGCTACTACTCACAAAAACTATAAGCAAAAAAATTAAAAAAAAAATAAAAAAAAAACAAAAATTAAATAAAAAGGGTTAGGAAACCCTGAAAATAAAATCTTTTAAAAATAACAAAAAAAAAACAAAAGCGCACTGAAAAGGAAAAAATAAAATAAAAATATTCGAAAAAAATAATGCAAGAGAGTTTCGAATAGGAATAGCACACTTAAAAGTAAAAAATAAAATAAAAATTCAGGAATGGTTGAGCCAAAAGATAACTCGGGCCGCATATTGATGCAAGACCTTAGTGGTCGCATAGGGGTCTTAAATAAAGTAAAGGTCACAACACATTTTGAACAAAAAAGATTTTAAACGAGTGTGTTTTTATATCGTTGTTATGCATATTTTATATTCTCTAAATAAAGAACTCTCAGATGTTCCTTGTTTTCACACCCGTAGAACAATTATCACCATTGCTGGTGTCGGAGGCTGAGCCTATGGCACACTTTTGCTGCTTGCCGAACTTAAGCAGTCAACCATAAAATCGCGGATCCGTTACGCTCATGTTTGAGCTAAATTGTATATTTGTGTATTCTCAAAATATAAATTGCGTTCTTTTGAACAACTACTCGATAGATAGATACTATTATTGGGCGTGCATAGCTTCCATTCACAAAAACATGAGAGATCTTTAAGATCCTCTTGTGGAAGGCGGAAGCCCTTATTTTTTAATACTGTCATGTCTTACCAGTTGCAGTCGCTTTCAAAGACTAGAACACAATTAGCACTCGAAGTTGTTTAGGTCTTTAGAAACCCAGGTCTTCGGCGTGAAAGCTCGTTGCACTTTCCACCACACCACTGAGACGCTCAAACATCAACTAGTATTATCTCTTAATCTTAAATTGTTCAAATCGAAATAAAAATACACTCGTTTAAAATCTTTTTTGTTCAAAATGTGTTGTGACCTTTACTTTATTTAAGACCCCTATGCGACCACTAAGGTCTTGCATCAATATGCGGCCCGAGTTATCTTTTGGCTCAACCATTCCTGAATTTTTATTTTATTTTTTACTTTTAAGTGTGCTATTCCTATTCGAAACTCTCTTGCATTATTTTTTTCGAATATTTTTATTTTATTTTTTCCTTTTCAGTGCGCTTTTGTTTTTTTTTGTTTTTTTTAAAAGATTTTATTTTCAGGGTTTCCTAACCCTTTTTATTTAATTTTTGTTTTTTTTTTATTTTTTTTTTAATTTTTATTTTATTTTTTCCTTTTCAGTGCGCTTTTTGTTTTTTTATGTTGTTTTTTTAAAAGATTTTATTTTCAGGGCTTCTTAACCCTTTTTATTTAATTTTTTTTTTGTTTTTTTTTTTTTTTTTTTATCTTTTTTATAATTTTTTTATTTTATTTTATTTTTTCCTTTTCAGTGCGCTTTTTGTGTTTTTTGTTGTTTTTTTTTTAAAGATTTTATTTTCAGAGTTTCTTAACCCTTTTTATTTAATTTTTGTTTTTTGTTTGTTTTTAATTTTTTTTTTTAATTTTTTTTTTCAGTTAACACAAAAAAAAATGTTAAATGGATGCTCCCTTAGTGTCATATTTGACATTTGAAAGGTTTTTGCACTATACAATATGGCCGCCGGTCCAAAATGGCGGCAATTATAGTCTAAGAACCTTTCTTGGCCTGAGACCTTTCCAACGATATATCATATGTGGTTTCTACGGTGAAAAATTAATGTCATATTTGACATTTAAAAGATTTTTGCAAAATTCAATATGGCGGCCGGTCCAAAATGGCGGCGATTATAGTCTAAGAACCTTCCTTGGTCCAAGACCTTTCCAACGACATATCATATGTAGGGTCTGCGGTGGAAAATTAATGTCATATTTGACATTTGAAAGGCAAAATTCAATATGGCGGCCAGTCCAAAATGGCGGCGATTATAGTGTAAGAACCTTCCTTGTTCCAAGACCTTTCCAACGATGTATCATATGTACGGGGTCTGCGGTGGAAAATTAATGTCATATTTGACATTTAAAAGATTTTTGCAAAATTCAATATGGTGGCCGGTCCAAAATGGCGGCGATTACAGTCTAAGAACCTTCCTTGGTCCAAGACCTTTCCAACGACATATCATATGTAGGGTCTGCGGTGGAAAATTAATGTCATATTTGACATTTGAAAGGCAAAATTCAATATGGCGGCCAGTCCAAAATGGCGGCGATTATAGTGTAAGAACCTTCCTTGTTCCAAGACCTTTCCAACGATGTATCATATGAGGGGTCTGCGATGGATCATATGGGCTATACGCGAGGACAAAAAAGCGTTACAAACCCATATATATATATACATATATCTGGAAGGACTGAATAGAAATAAAAGATTTTAAAAACCCTTAACATCAACCAAAGTATGGATTCCTCAGAGATTTAAAATTTCAGCTCCATTCATATTTTTAGATCAAACTCCGAACCAGTTGATTTAGATTTGAAGTTGCAATTTAATGTTTGTTTTTTATTGAGCATGTTGAGCACATGATTGCATTATCATGATTGGTCTGACGATTATTTTGTAATAAATAATGATATGACTCACTTATGTTGCATATTAACTGTTTGCACTCCAAGTTCGTATTATCTCATTTGGATTGAAGAATTTCGTAATTTTTTATATCGCAATTTAATTCACCAAAAAAAAAGAGTTTTGCCTTTGATTGGATTTTGCCTCATTACTTTTTCATATAGAGAAATTGTGCAGTGGGCTTCCATCGATCGTTGTTTTGTATTAAGTCAATATTCTTCTGTTGTTAAAATACATACCCAAAGGTATCCAAGCCATTTTGCCGTCAGATATCATACATCTTAACAAAAGCACATTCTTCATGACCTACAAAATTGATAATTGTTCCCATGAGGTGAAATTTCAGCAGGGCAATTCAACACCGTATCAAAATTTCCAAATCGGTATTGGAATTAGACAGAGTCAGAATACCGGTATTTGAATCTTTTATTATAAGGGTAATCGAAAGTTTCCATATATTAAGTTTCCATATATTTGCAGGCACGAGCTAAAATAGGGTTCCTTATAATCCTGGAAGTGCCAAATTCTTCGATTATGTCTTCATTAATGAATATCCCACTGGTTTACATAAACTGCTTTTTTTGGTGTGCCTATATATACCCATAGCTATAGCATTCTGAGCAGAAATTTCTCAGGGCTCAAATAGGGTCCTGATCAGGTTTACCTTAGTAATGATCAGGTATTGGTAAGGGAGCCTGATTGGGCCTTGATCATGCGTGTAACGCCTTTTCCCAATTAGGTCCTGTTTGGGAACCACGAACCAGAACCACGAACTAAGTACGGCCTTGTACCACCACCCATATAGATTCGAGAAAGAGATCTATTAATATCTGTCTTACTCATTTATGTTTGGACCTGGTAAGTTTTCCCATGCTGATTCAAATTAAGTCGCAGGCTCCACTTTTAGTGGTGTTCTTCTGTCTATTTCTTTAAGTTTCAACTTTGCAACCATACTTCCCCCGGAGCCCAGTAACTTTGGTTCGAACCTCTAACTTTCGTTCTTGATTAATGAAAAATCATTGGCTCAAAACATCGTTGGCAAATGCTTTCGCTTATTAAAACACATCGTAATACTAATGCCCCCAACTGCTTCTATTAATCATTACGTCTTGATCTTAAAAACCAATTGCAAATAGAACAGACGTCCTATTCCATTATTCCATGCACAGAATATATAGACACAAATGGTCTGCTTTAAGCACTCTAATTTGTTCAAAGTAATTGTACAGTTCTACAACAGCACTCGATTAAGAGCACTGAAACAGAAAAAATCTCCAATTTAAAGAATCTTCAGCTTATATATCACTACAGTAATACGTCATAGCATCAAGGTATTGTACTAACCCAGTTATGGTGTTCTACCTGTGCTTGACACAAGTTCAACTATGAACGTTTTCATTACAACAACTTTAATATACGCTATTGGAGCTGGAATTACCGCGGCTCCTGGTACCAGACTTGCACTCCGATTGTTCCTTGTTAAAGGATTTAAAGTGTACTCATTCCAATTACAGGGCCTCGGATTGAGTCCTGTATTTCTATTTTTCGTCACTACAGGGATTGGGTAATATACGCGCCTGATACCTTCCTAAGATGTGGTAGCCGTTTCATAGGCTCCCTTTCCAGAATCGAACCCTGATTCCCCGTTACCCATTGCAACCATTTATACTACCATTATTACTAGATACTCTCATCAATAGTTGATAGAGTAGACATTTGAAAGACCCATCGCCGGTACAAGACCATGCAATCAACGTGTTATTCAGATTCATATTAAAAACGATACAGTATACGAGTAAACCTAATGTATCGATCGATTTTAATCTAATAAAAGCACACGCTCCTTGCGGATAGTGATCTGTTGCATGTATTAGCTCTAGAATTACCACAGTTATCCATGTAATAATGAATTTGTACGATCTAATGAACCAAAACTGATATACTGAGCCTTCTGCTGTTTGACCATACAAGGGTGTGTACTTAGACATGCATGGCTTAATCTTTGAGACAAGCATATAACTACAGGCAGGATCAACCAGAATTCTATTTATATATTTTATAGATATTTGTTTCAATTATCAGGAAAATTGCTTTCCCTTATATAACTTTATTACTTGGAACTATTTCTTTTCCAAAATAAGCTAAATTCAGTTCGAAATGTGTTTTCTTTTCCCTTATTCATTCGTATGTTGAATGTCCGTATGTCCAATATGAGCAATTTCACGAAGATTCAACATCGTTTTGACTTGACCCCTTTTAATTTTGATTATTTTTTGTTAATGGATAGTCTTGGATAAATAAAAAATACGAGTTCTCTTAGAATTTTTTTTTTCGACCAGGGGTCTTCACAGGGTACCCCTCAATTTTTTGTTATTTTGTGATGTGAGTGCATTTTGACGAGCGATTGTAGAAAAACTACTGAATCGATTTTCATAAATGATATGTCGTTGAATAGGTATTAGAACAAAGTTTTTAAAAATGTACACTGTTAATTTTTTGAAATAATTTTTAACGGTGTAACATAAGAAAAAAACGGTGTAATTAAAAAAAAGATGGCATAGCCTCTTTTTTTTTTTTTTTTAAACAAAATTGAAGCTTATTTTATATCTAACAATTTGTGAAAGTTTAGGACTAGCTATATTTTTTGTTTTAGAAATAAAATTCGTTGTGCATATGACTGTCGGGAATCAGTTTTTTTTGTTCTGAAGGAAAATTATAAAAATGGCGTTATAAACTAAGAGATTTTTTTTTTATGTTAAATATCAAATATTTTATTATTAAATGAACTTTTTAAAATATTATAAAAATTATATATGTAGTACAATAAATAAAATAAATACAATTGTTAAAAATGATTTACTTATTTTACAAACAGAACTTTCTTTTGAATAGGAAAGCACTTCTGCAATTATTTTCTTTGGATTAGATGGCATAAAAAATGAAATGTTTATTTGTCACTTTTAGTAATCACTTGTCACTCTTATAAAAAATAATTTGACAGTCTTGACTGCAAACAAAAAAGCCGTATAAACAACTAAATCTATTTAGGAACTTTTGACTGGAGAAGTATTATGTTCGTATTATGTTATTATGGAATCATAAAGTAAAGGATTGTTTTTCAACATTAAATTACAAATATTTTATTATTGAATAAACTTTTTAAAATATTATACAAATTATATATGTGAAAATAAATATAGTTATTAAAAATTATTTACTTATTTTACATTCAAAAGTTTCTTTTGAGTTGGAAAACATTTTTGCATTTATTGTCTTAGTATCTACTGGTACAAAAGAATGAAATTTTTGAGTTCCACTTATAGTAATCGCATTTTTATATCGATTTTGTAATTTTTCTTTTGTTAATTGATATTCATTTTTATCGGCGTATCCAAAGTTCATGGTAGATTCCCATTTTAAAGCCCATTCGAAAAGTTTTTTTGGTGTATCAATAATATTATCTTCGCTCGCCATACTATAACGGTGTGCAGCACGCTTCAGTGTACCACCTATTCCAGCACAAGGTCCCTTTCCATGGCTGGTAGCATGAAAATGCCATTCAGCGTCAACCTTAAAGTCTTCTTTATGGTGGCATAAGTTAATTAGGTTATGTTTATTTTTGTATTGAGAAGGTGCACCGTCGGTGTTATAAATTATTTTTGTAATATTAGAATTTATATGCGTTTTGATGAATTCAATAAGTTTTGTAATGAAAAGATGGACTGTAGTACTGTTGTGATCGTTTATATCCGAAATGAGTATAAAACTTCGGTGCTGTATATATTCACTTGTGGCACTTTTAAAATAAATGACAAATGGATGAATAGTAGCTTGTGAATTATTATAATAATAGCCTTGAACCGCATTCTGAATTATGAAGCCGTAGTTTTCAGAAAAATCCCCTTGAACGAAGCACTCTCCTGCTTCTAAATTTTTTTTTTCCTCAATGAATGTAGATTGTTGTTTTGCTATAAAGTTGTGTGGTATCAAAATTTGTAAACGGTAAATAAATTTTTTCATAAATTCTTCTACAGTTTCTATTAAAGTATCCAAATTGCATCGATCAGTGGTATTCCATTGTTGATATTTGACTTGAAGGATTCCTTTAACGTCAAAATCATTTAGAATTTTTCTTTCAGTTGTTGAAGTTTTTTTGAACATTCATTGCACTTCAAAATATGACAATCTTCTGTTAATTTACCACATGAAACAAATTCAATTAATGTTTTATAATTTTGGAAAGCAGCATCAGTATTCAGACATCTTAGAGTGTTGAATCATTAGTTTCATATTTTGATGTATGGTACACACGCACACATTATGAACTCCTTGGGATAATTTTATACATTCTTGAGGTCAAAGGGACGTGAATTTAAAAAAACTTATTTTCACATCAGGAAACTTATTTTTAAACTCCACATCAGCTTCATTTAATGTACATAGCAATAAGCGCTTTTGTGTTTTTATGCGCTCCTCTCCTTTTTCAAAAGATATTGCATCTCGTTTGCCTGGCAATAATCTACTGATTTCATCACTTTTATAGAACTGTTCCACAACATTTATATCTGTTGTGGATACACCTCTTTTATCCGTCGCAGATGAATGCTGAAAATTATTTTCATGTAGAGTTTTACTTTTTTCAACCAAATGACGCGTAGCATTACTTCCAAATATATCTTGAATCTCCTACATTTTCATGTCTTGCGGTAAAATTGACAACATTTTTATTATTTATTTTTTATTATTTATTATTGTGTTTCGATTAAAATGTCGCAAAATTTTGCTGAACTTGACTGAAATTGCTTTTTAAAAAGTTCATTTAATAATAAAATATTTGATATTTAACATAAAAAAAAAATCTGAATCTAAAAATCACCATTTTTATAATTTTCCTTCAGAACAAAAAAAACTGATTCCCGACAGTCATATGCACAACGAATTTTATTTCTAAAACAAAAAATGATGCTAGTCCTAAACTTTCACAAATTGTTAGATATAAAATAAGCTTCAATTTAGTTTAAAAAAAAAAAAAAAAAAAGTTGGTGCCATCTTTTTTTCAATTACACCATTTTTTTCTTATGTTACACCGTTAAAAATTATTTCAAAAAATTAACAGTGTACATTTTTAAAAACTTTGTTCTAATACCTATTCAACGACATATCATTTATGAAAATCGATTCAGTAGTTTTTCTACAATCGCTCGTCAAAATGCACTCACATCACAAAATAACAATAAATTGAGGGGCACCCTGTGAAGACCCCTGGTCGAAAAAAAAAATTCTAAGAGAACTCGTATTTTTTATTTATGAAAGACTATCTATAAACAAAAAATAATCAAAATTAAGAGGGGTCAAGTCAAAATTTCCCAAAAATTTGCTGAACTTGCGTGAACTTGCTCATATATATAACATAATATATATCTTTACAAGTATATTCAATAATCCAAACACTGTATTATGTTCAATACATAAATATAAAACTTATTTTATATTTTTTTCTTTTGTCGACTACTCTCATATAATACATACTTTTTATGTCATATAAAAATGTAAATTACAAATAAAATTAAATCACATCTTATTAAAAGAACATAAAATTACAAAAGGCTACCTTTCCCATTAAATAAAACTCAAAATATGAAGAACAATTTTAAAAAATAAATCATAACTCCTTAGGTGATCCCTAGGGGGGTCAAATGTTTGATTAGATATTATTAATTTTCAACATTTCTTCCGAACATACCTATCCCGTATCAGCATCTCTTCTGAGGGTTCTCATACAAAAAACTCAAAAAATGGGAAACAAATATTACAAAATAACTCATAGCTTACTCGGGGGGGGGGCGGGGGACCCCTGGAGGGGTCAAATGTATGACTAGGTCATATTATTTTTTAATTTCTAATATTTTTTCCAAACATACTTATCCACCTCCCTTCTGGAGTCCCCATACAAAAGTTGAAAAATTAATTTTTTGTATAAATGCGATGTGAAAGCCCCAAAATGACTCCTAGATGTGGCAAATGTATGACAAGGTCATATTATTTTTTCAATCGTTACATTTCACTCCAACTCATCCACCCCCCATCTGCAACCAGCTAGGTTCAAATACGAAAAACCAAATCAGGGCCTGATATATTCAAATAAGGTTAACCCTAAAACTGTATTCCAAATCAGGCCCGGAACAGGCCCACATCAGATTGCTCTAATAGAGTTTGCCGTTTCTGGACTTACCTGATCATGCCCTGACTGCATTCATCCAAATTGAATGAAAGGTTCACATCCAACGAATTTTGTTCAGTTTTAAAAAGGATGGTTCCAATCCATCTAATATTGTTTTTCGACTTGAAGGAATTTTGAAAATTAGAAAAACTTTGATAGTCATGTTCACAAAGTTCTGTCTTGGGAAGACGCTCCACATCTAACGGTTCCCGTTAAAAATTTTCAAACATTCAATTTTTACTTCTTGAAGTAGAGAAAATAATATCCAATAATAGAACATTGTGGGATGTTCATTTGTTACGAAGCTGTTTTTCCGTGAGAAAATGCCGTTCCTTTATTTTTTCTATTCATGAACCAGTGATTCTGCTTGTTAGTTAATTACTTGAGAATCCATACATTTTTTAATCTTTGTTAAATGAGTCGAGACGTGCAGTACAGGTTGTCGATGTTAAGATATTACATTGTCGATATTACATGAAATATTATTTCTACAATTGGATCAATTATTTCAACTATAGCAATTTTATTTTTTTTTATTTATTATTTGAAATAGTATAATTATTAAACATTCATTGTAGTATGGTATTGTCAAACTCATAACTCTTTATGCATGAGTTGTCACTCATCATTATCTGATCGACATTTATCGATATGTAGTTTTTTTACACGTTTATTATTCTGTCTTTTTCCAAACATACTGCTGGCTCTTGAAATAGAAGAGATATTTAATACGACATTTTTTGTTATTAATACAGTTCCGTAAATTTACTCAGGCTGAATATTGCCATATTTTTTTTTGGTTATAAACATTTCTATAAGCATCATTTGTAGTGTGAATTATTTGTACCATTGAAAAAAATTTAAAAAAAATACTTGTTGAAAACTTAGTTCAATTAGGGCCACGATTTTTTTTGTTTAAATTTTGAGTACAATTGAAACTGAAAACATAATAATTTTAAAAAAATATATTAGCAAAAGTTTTTTTGATTGAATTGTACAATAATTGTTCAACAATCACCTTATCATATGGCGCAACACATTCTTCAATTGATTACATACTACGATAATTTTTCAACAATCGCTTTTTTGTTTAGCGCAACAATTGCAGTGATTCATTATATTGTAAAATAATTGTTCAATAATCGCTACCTACTACAAATTTGGTGCGCCCCACACAGTTAATTTTAGCTACCTAAGATATAAAACTCTTAAAATGATATACTAGGAATAAAGAGAGTGATGAGGAGTTGGAGCCTCGACTCGACAACCATGGGGTGAGTCGTTTATATTTTTACTAATTTTTTTTTATGTAAATAAGGGACTAGTTCTGGTGTAGATGTGACGGTCTTGGCTTCTTCGGTTTTAGGGTCATCAGAGTCTCTTCTTTTCAATTTTCCTTAGTCCGTCTGTTTTGTCTCAAATGCGAGCATACCGGTTAATTTGTGCTGGATTGGGGGACGTTCATTCTCGTATCCGCATGACTGTCGCTAGTTGGAATATAATCTCTCAAGGCGCGCAGTCCTACGATTGCTTCCTGTTGGTATTCTTACCAATCGGACAAGTCTCCATTACATACTACACAAATCCACAATAAAAAAAGCATTTCCCTCCAAATTTGATCGATTGCAATAAATTTGTATAAATGCCCATCAACATTCAACTTTTCACCTATACTTCAAGCTTATCTTCATTGGATTTCATGGTAAGCAGTTTTCACCTGTTAGCAACATCAATTTGGCATAAAATTTTGTCACCAAAATTGTCTCTAGCAACCAGTGCAAGCTCTAGTTAATATAATTAAGGCGAGCTAGTTACACCGAAAGTTGGGTTACTATAACCAATTTTGTAAAAACCGAATGTTTTCTGTCACAATTACTTCATATTCGGTTGTTTTATCTTCAAAAGTCAAATTGAAACCAAAAAGAAGTAACCAAATTGATATCATCGTGACCGCGTAGTTACTATCTCAACCAAATCATCTATTTTTTTTTTACATTCGAAATATTTTGCTTTTCTATATCAAGCTTTTAGTTTTAAAAGCTCGTTTCTATCTAGACTAAGTATCTGTGATAAAAATACAAACATATTTACTTGCCTTAAATCCTTAATTAATTTTGCAATTAAGGTGTCGAACTCAACAAGGGTTTCAGCCTATTTTAATTTCTATCTTGGTAGTTTTAATTTCATGTTTACAATCCTCGTTTAATCGGTTAACAAATGACTAGTAGCTCTCCATTTACAGTAAATCTCTTTCTTTCGGATTGGAAACTGTTCTTGCACGTTATCGTTTATTAGCGGGTGCACTTGCAGTTTTAATTAATCCCATGGCTTTCCAATAAACCTAAATGGAATAAATCCAAAAAATTAATAGACCAAAATTGTCAACGGGGTACTCCTCAGAATATCCAGCCACTGATAATACTGATAATATCCAGCCACTGATAAAAAAAAAATTCGATGGTAATAGCAGTAGCAAAAACTAAAATCATTGAAAAAAAATTTAAATTAAGCAAATAAAACTCTCACGATAGCACTCAGAGATAAACAAAATCACGACATCGAAAAATATTTACAACTGCAAGAAGCCTTTCCAACTAAAAACTCAGACTCATTGTGGAAAGCCACCAAGAAATTGTAGAAAACCACACAGTATATAGGCTCCAATTATAACCTATGCAAAAAGCGGTGCAGAAAAATGATAAGTCTTCGCCGCTTATCTTTTATACATCTATTATTCAGTTTGGATTCAGAAGAAGGCATTTCACAATTGAACAAGTCCACAGAACTATCAATAAATAAAAAATCATTTTGGAATCAAAAAACTATTGTTCTACCGTCTTCTTGGATGTTGCTCAATCTGAAAATTTATCTTTAAATTTAAACCAATTCGTCCAAGAAACTTTCGTATGATTTTAGAACACTATCTTCTGCAAAAACAATATTCGGTTAAACATAAAATGGTTACTACAGACCTCAGAGCTCAAACTGATGTTCCACAAGCCAGTGTGCTGGAACAAATATTATACTTATTGTGCACGACTGATTTATCTGTTATCAACGAAATAATGGTTGTAAAATTTGCCGGTGGATAGGTTTTCTGGTATCTCACAAAATTCCACAAAACCACTTGAATAAAATTGATGATTGGCTTAAAAAATACTGAACTAAGGTGAACGCGCATAAACGAATTCACGTTAAATTTGCGTTTAACAAACGTACCTTCTTATCAGTGGAATAGTTTTATCTCAGCAAATACATGTGAACTACTCAAGTCCTCATTTCTTCAAAACTTTAAGAACTCTCAAAAACGAGCCTGGCACCATATTAAGTGAACCTTTCCGATACTCAATACGCTTATAATTGGATTGACCAGAGAGCTAATCTACCTGAGAGATAGCGTTGTTCAATTAGCCATTGCAAACTGGAACAGTCTGTTATTAATGTAAAAGAGTAGCCCTCAACATAGCGTCTAAGCCGCTTAACCCTTAACACTGAAACCAAACACTCGAGTTGCGTTGTGCTGTAATTTCACTATCGTCTCGTTGAAATAAAATACCAGCGATACCAGTTGTAGATGTTTTGCATTGTATAATGGGTTTCAAAGTTTGGATTGACTAAGACAGATGCATATCTTGAAGATTTTTTCAGTTTGGCAATAGCTGCCGCAGCATTTTAAGTTTTATCTTTCCTTTATCTCCTTCCTGAGTAATTCTGTAATAAGAGTCGTTGAAGTTGAGTTGTTTGCGATAAACCTACGATACCAACTGGTCATTCCTGGGAATCTGCGGATAGTTACTGTTACTTATTCTTTTAGCGGGTCCTCTTTGAAACGCCCCTCACCAATACATACCCAAGATATTTGGTATAGTACACATTTATAGTAAGATTTGCTGAGATAAAAAAACTAGCTACTTCAGACGAAAGTGATATGTGTTTTCTAAAATCAGACGATACCAGTAAATCAACTAAATAACAAATACTCGGTTATGTAGTTAATGAGGAATAATCTTGTGCATTAACCGACGCTTTGTTTAGGCTGCATTGCATAACCTAAACGGCATGATGAAAATTGGTAGAGTGGACGTCCCGTAACCGTGAAAGCTGTCATATCCCTCTAGGCTGAATCTAAAAAAACTTGCAGGTTTGCAACTTTAAGATTGACAGTGCTGATAAATCGGGTTTTATCTAAACGTCCTTAAATTCCTTCTTTTATTGGAGGAGGATAAACATCCTTCACCGTAACCGCGTTGATCGTTCTAGCATCAAGACATAGTAGGACCATCCCTTTTGCTTTCAGCACTCAAGTAACGAGTGAACACCAAGAATTGTTACTCTCTTCAATTACTCTCATTTCAACATCCGATCCAACTCGCTATAGTAATCCTCCGTCGTGAGACTGAAAAATAATGTTGCTTCACAGGAACGGCATTGCCTACCTTTTTTTTATCAAAGGATGGAAATTCTTGTTTATTGGCATCTATTGGCATCTGTTTTTATTAATTTGAGGTACTCATGATCGAACTCGTTTATCATTTCTGGGAATAGTCCAAATAACTTTCTATATGTAGTGATTGTGAAGGGTTTGGCGCTATGTGTAACCTTACCACTTGCTGTAGAAAGCGCTGATGTTAGTGAATGTACTTTGAAATTATTTTGTTCGAGCAACTCTTGTGCTCCTGAACTTTTGTCAGTATTCTTTGTTATTATATATCCACAAATGTTTAATGAAGACCTCAATTGATATTTACGCTGCTTTTGCAGGTTGTTTGGGTTGATTGGTCTATTTTGTGGGCATTAATGGATATTTCAATCAATCCTGTTGCTGTTGTAGTATTCTGTACAACTCAGGGTCAGTATTCGTTGCAGTTTCTTCTGTTGTGGTGTTATTCTTGGATCTTGTAGCTCTGAAACTCTTTAAACTCGTTTGTAAATTTCCTGCTTTATTTTTATTTTGGCGTGTTTGCTTTGACCATGTTTCTTTCCCTCATCCAAAACAAAATGGATTGACGATTGACATAGTACAATCTTTAAATAAGTGTGACGGGTTGCTACAGATCCAACATTAGTTCTTGTTTAGTTCATGCCAATATTTTTCACTTCGAAGAATTATTTTAAACAAATTCAAAACTGGTCTTAACACCGGTATACGGTTAAGTAACCCAACTGCCATTTTAATAATGCGAAACTGGTATTTATTGATAAATCTTGACTTGGATCCTTGGTTACGGTTGAAATTGATAGATATACACACTTTCTATGTTCCTTGTAAATGGTATTATTGAGGTATAGAAAGATATGTTACTAATTATGACCTTATTACCGCTAATGCTGAATTTACATCGGTTAAGTATTTTCGCTTGAATATCAGAGCGCTCAGGTGAGGTACGTTAAAATTTTTTTGTCTTTTCTTTCTTTTTTGATCTTATGTCTTATTTTCATTTTTTGCTTTCATTAAGTTTTACGAAAATAAACATGTGAAAATGTTTTATTTGTGACATTCGATCGGCATTAGGTTAGTGAAATGAAGGTTTGTAAATTTTCTTTGAGTAAAAAAACACTGGGTTTGATAAGATTGAAACAAAATATTAGGAATTTTTTCTTTTTATTAAATTAATTGAATAATAAATGTTGAAATGATAGCATATTAACCCGGGTGAAAATAATAGGCCGAAAAATAAGAGAATTTTATCATATTTTAGATTAAAATTTTGTATGGCTAAGAAGCCGAAAATACACCGAAAAATAGTCTATATAGTGAACATGAAGCCGAAAAGACGTCTAAATGACACCGTCTAAATACAAGCCGACATGTGAATAATTATAAGCCGAAATTAGGCCTATATAACGCCGAAATATTAACCGAAACAAGGCCGGAGTTACGCCAACCGTAGGCCGAAATTACACCGAAATCACACCGAAATATTAATATTTTAAAATAATAGAGAGATTGATTAATTCAAATTAAAAGTATTTTTATTATTTTAATTAATATATTCATATACTAAAGATTACAATTCTTGATAAATAAATGATTGAGCTGATCTATTGATGATTCATGATAACAATGTTCCATATAATCCCCCACATGTAACTTAACGAATTTAAAGTACAAGTGTGAGGGAGCATGTAAGTTCATGGAAAACATGACCTTCACTGGAAAAACAGCCGCTTTGAATACTTTAAATTATCTTGAATTCTTCTTGAAGTGCATTTTTTAGAGTAATTTTATTTTTTAGATTCCATATTATATCCATAAATCCAATACATTCTGGTGCTGCTGCGAAAATGATATTGGAAATCGATAAGAATCAATCATTTTATTAGTGTTTTCGGTAATTTTATATTCACTTTATTTTGATTGTTGAATAAATATTAAATATATATATATATATATATATATATATATATATATATATATATATATATATATATATATATATATATATATATATATATATATATATATATATATATATATATATATATATATATATATATATATATATATATATATATATATATATATATATATATATATATATATATATATATATATATATATATATATATATATATATATATATATATATATATATATATATATATATATATATATATATATATATATATATTATATATATATTTATAATATATATCCTGGCGACGGTCGGGCGACGAGCAAAGCTTATTCGTGCGTCAAGAGTACATGTAGACGAACCAACCAAAGAGGAATTCGAAGCGGCGCTGTCAAAATTAAAATGCAATAGAGCACTTGGTATCGACGATATAACATCCGAAATGATTGTACATGGTGATGAAACTCTACCCTTAAGATTGTTTGAACTTGTTCAAATGATCTGGAGAACTGAAACCATGCCACAGGACTGGAACTCAGCTATGCTGATACCAATCCATAAAAATGGTAATCGCCTACAATGTGCAAACTACAGAGGAATCGCTCTCCTCTACACAGCCTATAACATCTTTTTCTACATTTTGCTCTCCAAAATCAATCCTTTTGCTGAACAAATGTTTGGAGAATATCAGTGTGGCTTCCGGCAGGACCTAGGTACCACCGATTCACTTTTCTCGATAAGGATGATTTTGGAAAAGGGCCGAGAGTTCTACATACCTGTGCACCAACTCTTCATCGATTTCAGGCAGGCCTATGACTGTCTCGAACGAGAGACTCTATGGTCTGCTCTGGTGTCGATGGGAATTCCAGGTATGGCGGCTATAGGCTAACGGCCCCCACTCCGAAAGTATAGCAATATGGCTACCAACACAAATTTAAAATATCAACAGATGCGTTGTTTTACTTAGAATGTTGGTAATTATAAGTAGTTTCAAATTCCAAGAGGCGTTAATTTTTTTTTCCATATGGCGGCTCGTAAATATTAAAATATAAAATTAAAAAAACAAACAGATAATGAGGGTTGATATCCCCATTGTTTTTATATTTTCTTTCATAAACACTTTAACAAAATACAAAAAAACATTTTAACCGGAAGTTACAAACCGAAAGTTGGTACGAAATATTGAGGAACTGAAATATTGAAATATTGAAAACAGCAAAAAACCTTATATGTATACTAAGTCTCATTAATATTGAAAGCCAGGATTAGAAGTTATTGAAGCTCCAAACATACAGGTACTCGGGAGACCCTCCAATATTTCGTCTAATTTTATTCAATTGTAAATCTAAACCTTTCTCAGATTAACCTTATCGCAGACACAAACTTTCATAAATATCAATTCAGTTATTAACGAACGAACGAACACATTCACGATAATTTGGGTAGAGAGTGAGGTTAACACCGAATATTTCGTCATAAAACTGAAAGTTGGCCAATGTCCAACCCGTCTGCAAAAAGGAACAAAATGTGACATTACAAATTAAAGACCAGTAGCCTTACTCTCAGTCCTATCTAAAATATATGAGCATTATATTAATACGCACATATCAAATTTTTTGGAAAAAACCATTTCATATCTGATAGCCAATTAAAGGTAATCGAAACAAAAAATCAAAAACTGATCTATTGAACTATTTAGCCCATTATTGGAACAGCAAACTTGAAAAAAGTGAAACAGGCGTGACGATGACTTAAATTTTTCTTACCGACCGATATCGACCGAGATCAGTATCCATCGATGGCCTTTCTTTTAAGTCTAAGTTAACTACCGGTGGTGCACTCTATTTTTAATTTATAGCAACGATTTGCTGAAAATCACCAATAATAGTGATAATCCCATATATTACTTTGCAGATGCAAGTACACTGCACAAATCATTCATTGCCCTATCTGCAAAAGGTAAAATTTACAACAAATAAATCCTGCCCGGAGGGGTGCTGCCATAAATATAAACCAGGACCTAGAAAAAATCGCCAATGTGGGTAAAAATAATTCATCAATTTTAATTCCACCAAAACACAGCTATAGATTGTTTCCAGATCAAAAACTGAGTTTCCCGATATTTCAATTAGTATGTGTGACAAGCAAATTGACAATGCCAACTAACATCAAACTGAAGTTATACAGTACTTTGATTAGACCGGTGGTTATGTATGACACGATCACAATCGTTGACCCTTACACAAAATGACGAATTACATTTATCTGTATTTGAGCGTTAGATCTTACACTACATTTTTGGTCCACTTAAGACAAACAATGGAGAGTTTAGAACTCAATATACTTTAAAATCAGAAACTTTCTTGCGTGTCCTGACATAGTAGGTTGTGCCCGGTCAAACAAAATTGCTTGGTTTGGCCATTTTCTACGCGCCGATTTGCAGTCCGGAATGGTTTAAAAAATGTACGGTAGCAAAAAAATGTAAGGCCAAAAGACGGTACAAATCGACATATTTTCCCCATGCTAGGAGCGGTTGCAATAATCTTTCCCTCGGGTGATAGAGAAAACCAGCTTAGGAACTAAGCCTCCACACTAAATTGACATGGAGATCATAGAATCAAAACTTTAGGTGTAGGAAGACGAATTTTCGTGTCACCGGATCGGGCAGTGAACAATCAGGCCCCCTCAGCCATCGAGATCAAGGGTCTGCATTGTTATTTCGGTAACACACAAGGACAGAGTATCAAATGATCCTACAAGCAAGCACAAACGAGAGGTAGGACCTATAAACCCACTCATAAGAACTGCAAAAGAAACAGGACGATCCACAGAAAGCAATAGGAAGTATCATGCATCATAGGAAACAGCCGTAAACGGCCTCAGTTTACTATCAAGATCCAAAAATCAAAGGATGCAGCAATCTAAAATGATAAATAAAAACGAAATGTAGAGTAGAGCCACGGTGTAGTAACTGAAGTCTGAACACATCCTAATTAACATACTGAATTGTTCATAGGTTTTTAAGTCAAAGAACTACTTGTTAAATGAATGTATTAAAGCGTGCAAATAAATATATTGGTCTTTCAATATTTAATGATTAATGGATGTTATTAATCTTTACACAGGGGTTCGTCTAAAAGATCGTATTTGGAGCCGATTTACTTCTAACAACCTTAGTCCAACGCCTATCACAATATTCGAAGTTTGGAATCAATTGAAACCGTACCGAACCCCAAGAAATTAGCTTGTAATGGTGTACACATTTCATGTCGCAGAGTGTTTTACCATTAATCAACGTCTATCGGGAAAAATTACAGCCCAATCAAGAGCTCTACCAAAATCAGCATAGCAAAAGGAAGTGATCAACTCCCACTAGCACAGAAAATGGAAAAGGAGTCAGAAGTAAAACTCCAATATCACAAATCCAATCTGAAACTATGCAGAGCACCAAGACCTAAACAGCCCGAAGCTTTGTTACTAAAAAAACCGACTCACTAAGATATGCGAATATTCTAAAAAATGTGAAAGCGAATGCCGATTTAAGCGAACTTTGAGAAAATGTACATAAGACAGACCACCCAAGGAGACCTGCTTCTGCAGCGGCTGTAGAAAGAACACAAACTACTATGTTTCAAGAGCAAATTGGTAGGGTTTTATGGAACTGATGCTAAGGTAAAAAGGATTATGCGAGAGACTTCTATTGAGGTCAAAGGTATATATGCAGTGACCACAAAAGATAAAGTTCGGGAGGCCTATACCCATAAACGGTTGTACAACTGGTCCAGCAATGGTCCATTACTGCAACCAATAATGCAGCAATGAGCGAGTACTGGTAACCACGACTGGGCCATTAACTTAATTTTACTGGATAATAACTTCGGACAATAACCCAAGTAGGTTTTGCCAGTCATTGACATACGGCCAAGCACTGGTCCATTAATGGTTAACAGTACTTGGCTACTGTTACTGGGCTAATACTAGAACCAATCATCGGCCGATCTATGGTTTACAGAAAATAGCCAGTATATTGTTACCTTTGAATGGCCAAGCACTGGCCCATGAATGGTAAATATTACTTGGCTATTATTATTGGGCCAGTACTGTAGCCATGAATTTGCCGATCTGTCATTTTTTTAAAATTTCACTAGAGTATTATCCCTTTTAGAAATACATAGTTTGAAAAATTTCACATATAGTTTAGTTATCGCCTTGTCAGTTGAAAGACTATGGTAATATAGAAAAGGTTGGTATATGTTTTAATTTATTTTCATTTCTATTTTATTTTAATTATTTGGTAAATAATTTATTTAAATTTATGTATAAAAAATATTATTTTATATTTTTTTTAATGGCGGAGTCAGGGCGGAGTTTGCCATTACTCAACCATTCCTGCAACTGAACCAGCTGTATGGGGAGTTTTGAATTTTTTCCGTCATTTTATTTTATTTTAAATTAGTTTGTATTTAATTTATTTAAATTTACATATGATAATAATGTATATTTTTTTAACGGCCCAGTCATGGTTGCCAGTATTTGGCCCAAGAATGGCAACCGTTTATTGTCCGAAGTTATCATCCAGTAAAATTATGTTAATGGCCCAGTCGTGGTTGCCAGTACTCGCCCATTGCTGCATTACTGGCTGCCAGTAATGGACCATTACTGGACCAGTTGTACAACCTTGTATGGGAAATGATTGCCATTCATGGACAAGAGAATAAACAACAACAATGGCCCATACAAGGTTGTACAGTTGGCCTAGTAACGGACCAATAATGATGACCAGTATTGAAGTAATGGCCAAATACTGGCAACCATGACTGGGCCGTTCAAAAAATATAAAATATTATCATATGTAAATTTAAATAAATTAAATATAAAATAATTTAAAATAGAATAAAAAACTCCCCATACAACTGGTTCAGTAATGATCCATTACCAGTAATGCAAGAATAGCCGAGTACTGGCAAACATGATTGCCAGTACTCGGCCATTAAAAAAAATATAAAATAATATTTTATGTAAATTTAAATAAATTATTTACAAAATAATTAAAATAAAATAGAAATGAAAAAAAATTAAAACATTAAAACATTTTAACGTAATTAAAACAAAAAATAAACAACCTCTTCAATATTATCATAATCTTTCAGCCGAGAAGCGATAACTAAACTATATATGTGAATTTTTCAAACTATGTATTTCTAAAACGGATAATACTCTAGTGAAATTTGAAAAAAATGACAAAGGTCGGAAAATTCATGGCTGCATTACTGGCCCAATAACAATAGCCAATTAATGTTAACCATTAACGGGCCATTGCTTGACCATTCAAAGTAAACTGCACTGGCAATTTTCTATAAACGGTAGATTGGCCGATTCATGTTTACATTAAGGTACGATAACAATAGCGAAGAAATATTTATTATTCATGGCATTCAAAGGTAACAATATACTGGCTATTTTCTGTAAACCCAATTACAATAGCCAAGTACTGTTAACCATTAATGGGCTTGGCCATGTCAGTGTCTGGCAAAACCTGATTGGGATAAAGTCAAATTCAGCAACACCAAGACAATAGTTGTTAAATCTATACGCAAACCATATACATAGGAACGCAAACGGAAATAGTAGAACTACCAGCTAGTTTAGACTATGCGGCAATAAATGGAGACCAAGTGAGGATTCGTTGGGTGATCTATAATGGGTGCAGAGTGATCTATAATATATAATAGGTGATCTCTAAACAACAAGTATAATTAACTTGCCAAATTAATCAACGAACAGTTTATTTATAATTTATCTTTACAATATATTTATAATTTAGACGACGTGAACAGCAAACAACAGTTTTTTAGATTAAAAGAATAATTCTTGAACACATAAGAAAATCATAGATAAATTTAAATGTTCTATAGCTTAATTTGATAATGGTTGGGGAAATGAGCCTAAAGCAAATGCTTTCTGGCATTAAAGACATTTTAATGATAGAAGTAACAACGTTTTTTTCGAATAAACCGCAATTATATCAAGCCATGAATTATTCCTAGCCACCAAAGCAACAATTTTTTGGGTATTCTGTTTATATCACTCGTTTATATTACTCGAAATATTTTCCAATAATAAACCAACTAAATATATTTATAGTTTATAATTATATTTATATACAACATACCTAATAATAACAGCTGTTTGAAAAATAGGGAATTAACCGATTTTATTAAAACTTATTTGCAAACGAACGCACTTGTGTATTATCACAAATTGAAATAACGACTGATATTTATTATTTCATTCAAAAATCAAAAGGTTTCTTAACAAATAATTCAAAATTAACAAAATACATTTATTGTTTTAGCTTTTGAATGTCGTTACATTTAATATTATTATTTATCAGCGTATTTTCGGCTTATTATCGGCCTATACTAATATTTGGGTGTCTTTTCGGTCTTTGTTGTCGAATTAAAATATTATCGGTGTATTATCGGTCCACTTTCGTTGTCCAAACATTTGAATAATAATATGTCGGCGTCTTTTCGGTCTGTTATCGGCCTCTAGGAATATTTGGGTGTATTTTCGGCAATAAATCGGTTTATCGGCCTCTTTTCGGTGTCTTTTCGGCCTATTATTTTCACCCGGGAATGAATAAAAATAAAATAAAAATATTACTCATTTCCTTTTTAATTATAGATAGTCTGTGTTCGACTAGTCGATAAAAAACTCAATAACTCTATTACAAAAGTAGCATTAATAAATAAAAAGTGAATCTCAGTAATTTTTTTTGGTATTTGTGATATGTATTGTAAAAGAAAAGTTATTCTTAAGACCAAACATATTCAAATTGAACATGGTTTTTCACATCTTATCCTACAATAATATAGACCGGGAGGCAGCGTTGCAAATGAAAAAGTCATTTGATGCCGGTTGATTTTTATTTATTTTAATTAATTAACTCCAGCTGATGATAAATTTGGCGGTCAGCTGCTAAAGTAGTGGGGGGTGTGGTTGTGGGAGACTTTTAAACTGGTAAAAAAAACGAATTCCAAAAGTAATTTGATGCCACTTCAAAATTTGTATGATGCATGTTTACACCATAACAATTGAAAAAAAAGTCGTCAGCTGATTGGCGGATGGGGGATTATACGTCAGCTCCTCGTATACATCAGTATACAAATGCAATATAGTCAAGACCTTTCTGCATAGGATCTTGATGAAACTTTGGCAAATGATCCAGGTTCACTTGAAAATGGAAAATCTGAATTAATTTTAAATTTGGACAAAATGGCGGGGGGTCTCCCGAACACTTCTAAGTTTAAATCTTCAATAACTTCTAATCCCGACTTATGATCTTATGGAAACTTGGTATATAAATTTTTAATACTGTTTCTAATATTTTTGCATACTAACTTCCGGTTTAACACTTCCGGCTAAAAAGTTTTTTTTCCAGGTATTTATCCCTACTGTAGCCTACAATTACCGATCGATTTTCATGAAACGTTGGTAAACGCTTTCAAGTAACATGAAAAACATTTTGTTAGCTTTGGGAGTACATTGGATAAAGGGTTGGGGGGCCCACCATACAACAGATGGTTTTTTCCACAATGTTTTTATGTTTGTTGGGAGCATAAAACATTCGTTCGGGAATGAATTTTGACGACACTTTGCAAAAAGATGCAAATATGTATGGCAAGAAACTGATTAGTTTTTGAGCGATAGTGAACCAAGTTGTGAGGGGTCAAACAAACACCTGTTTTTTTAAAGCTTAATAACATCTGCCTGATAATCGAATTGGATGAAACTTGGTATATAAACATTTGGTACGGTTCACAAAAGTTCTGCATCCCAACTTCCGGTTTTTCATTTCCGGTAAAAATGTTTGGTACTCCCAACAAACATTGCAAAAATGGTGACACAATAAGCAGGTGTTTGGGAGGCCCTCCACCACTTATCTCAATATTGTCCAAAAACTAATCAGTTTTTTGTCATTTAAGTCTCCATATTTTTTCAAAGTGTCACTAAAATTGATTAATGAATGAAGTCTGTATGCTCCCAACAAACTTTAAAAACCAAGTGCGAAAATTCAGCAGTTGTATGGTAGACCCCCCCGCCACTTTGATCAATGTGTCCCAAAAGATGATAACTATTTTTCACTAATTGAAACTTTTTCCATAAGTTTCATCATAATCACTTCATTATTGTATGCACTGAAAAAACTTCAAAAAATTACAAACCGAAATTTTTTACCGGAAATGAAAAGCCGGAAGTTGGGATGCAGAACTGTTGTGAACCGTACCAAATGTTTATGTACCAAGTTTCATCCAATTCGATTATCAGGTGCAGATGTTATTAAGCTTTAAAAAGAACAGGTATTTGGGGGACCCCCACCACTTTGTTCACTATCGCTAAAAAACTAATCAGTTTCTTGCCATACATATTTGCATCTTTTTCCAAAGTGTCGTCAAAATTCATTCCCGAACGAATGTTTTATGCTCCCAACAAACATAAAAAACATTGTGGAAAAAACCATCTGTTGTATGGTGGACCCCCCAACCCTTTATCCAATTTACTCCAAAAGCTAACAAAATGTTTTTCATGTTACTTGAAAGCGTTTACCAACGTTTCATGAAAATCGATCGGTAATTGTAGGCTACAGTAGGGATAAATACCTGGAAAAAAAACTTTTTAACCGGAACTGTCAAACCGGAAGTTGGTACGCAGAAATATTGGAAACAGTACTAAAAATTTATTTACCAAGTTTCCATAAGATCATAAGTCGGGATTAGAAGTTATTGAAGATTTAAACTTAGAGGTGTTCGGGAGACCCCCCGCCATTTTGTCCAAATTTAAAATTAATTCAGATTTTCCATTTTCAAGTAATCCTGGATCATTTGCCAAAGTTTCATCAAGATCCTATGCAGAAAGGTCTTGACTATATTGCATTTTTATACTGATGTATACGAGGAGCTGACGTATAATCCCCCATCCGCCAATCAGCTGACGACTTTTTTTTCAATTGTTATGGTGTAAACATGCATCATACAAATTTTGAAGTGGCATCAAATTACTTTTGGAATTCGTTTTTTTTACCAGTTTAAAAGTCTCCCACAACCACACCCCCCGCAAGTCTGACGGCTGACGCATATTTTCTACATCACATATAATTAATCTATCTATAAAAATTAAATTCAATCGGCATCAAATCACTAACCAAAATGCAACGCTGCCTCCCGGTCTAATAGATATCATATTGCTGACCGATCAAGCAAAACTAATCCGTGGGTTAGTAACCAATTGATGTAGTTTTTGATTAATATTTTCAACAATCAAAATCCAATTAATTAATTCCATTCAACAAAATAAAATATGTCGTCGTCATTGTATAACGGATCTTAGTCAATCAATTACACAGTAAAAATAACTACGACTTTGATGAATGGGAGTAGCTAACAGTAATAGCAGATAACAACATTATTAAAAGCTATAAACTATGTATATTATAAAATTTTCGTATTTACATAACTAATCAATAATCACCTGGTTATAATTGGTGCAACAACTTTTGTTACATAATTTTTCAAAAATCACCTATTTAATTTTGGTGCAACAATTTATTTATATTTTATTTGATAGTCATATGTTATGATAGTCATATGTTAAGTTGTATGAAAGCCGGGATCCTGAATGAATCGTGGGGTGAATTAAATTCTTTTTAATTACAATTTGATGGTGGTAGATAATGGAAGAATGGAGATGGCTTTTGTTTTTCCGTCTTTCTGAGTCGTTTGAGCCTCATTTTTTTCAACCTTGCATTTGTGAGGAGACCGAGTATAAAATTAGTCAAATCTACATACTGCAGCTAGACAGAACAAACGCAAGGTGAGTGTACGCTCTACACGTCAAAATTACTTATGTTTATCTCGACCAATAACCAGCCTCACATGACGATTCAATTTTGTCAAGAAATTAGTGCTGATAATAAGACCGTTCGCTAACGCTATAATGAAAACAGAATAAGGAGTTTTGTAATAAGTTGAAGATTGTGAACTATGGCTATGAGGACATATCTGATTATTGAAGAATCACTTATAATAATTTTCACAAGAAATATAATTTTGGTATTTCTTCACTTCAATAAGTTACAGGTGATACTGTTTTTATTGTGTTGGCGGTTGCCAATGATTGATTCAGACAGGAAAGTAGATTTTCATCCAACGTTGATTTTATGTTTCTTTTCTTACGGTTTATCATATCATCTAAATCTCACTTTCATATTTTCAGTTGTAGTAATCTGGTCACTTTTAAAATCAATATGAAATATTGACCAATTGGAGTTAGCCAAACCATTGGCTTTTTGGCTATAATAGAAAAACAGTTGTATTTTGTACAACTTGTTTGCGGGACTTTAAATGAGCTGCTATTCAAACAACATATCCATCAGTGGAAGATGGATGTCAATGTATTGTTCTGATTTTACAACATGCAATAAGAAGCTGAACTGCTACTACCATTAAACAAAGTTCTACAGTTTGGCTGCTACATAAATTTGTTTCAGGTCTTTTTGTAGAATTTATATCCCATGAAAATATTTGGAGTTCTGCGCCGTCTATGATATTTCGATCACGTTAGACGGTCATCTTTTTCGTATCTAAGCTTCAGCTTGGTAATGTCTTTTACAGTATCAACGGGAGTTTTCAATTAGATAAAACAAAACATTTCATAACAATTGACGCAAAAGTTTGAATATTGAAGGCGTAAAAATTTTATTTGTTTCTTAGAGTAGAAAAATCATTATAAAAAATCAAGTCAAATTTGTGAAATTTTCCAAAACAGAAAAATCATCAAGTACAAAACAAACGTTGTAAATTTATTGAAAATTTAAGGAAATATAAATTGACAACAAAAGAAAAATTCTTTTCTCTCACCTTGCAGATAACTTTTGAGAATAAAAAAAAACAGTTTTCTTGTTGATTTTATATTGTTCTTGCTTTCTTTTGCGAACTTAAATGTAATTAGCTTTAGGGCTGCAAAACTTATATTCAATTAAAAAACGATTTTTTTCTGTAAATCTTTGAAGAAAGGTGAAATGTAGTTTTTAATTAGAAATTTAAACAAAATGATTTTTCTTTTGTTATATATTTTACGATTGTTAAGGAAAACCGGCGACGAAAATTTATATGATACCGAAAAAAATTGACAATGATAGTGCAAAAGAAATATTTATTTTCAAGTTTGGTCTTGCATAGAATTAAATATCTGTCCTCAGTGGGGTTTGTCAAAACAACTAAACATCTTTCAACTGCACTTTTCAGTTTATCTTGACAAAACATATTTTCCGTCTCTTAATGAAAAATGATACAAAATCTCATCACTATTCTTTCAACGTCATCTTAGCAAAAAAAACTTTAACGAAAAACTTTAATCCAACATATATTTAATTCCACTCCATCACATCTCATCCTGAGTACAAATAAGACGAAGAATAACAAAAAAAAAACTAAATTTTGTCTTCATCTCTACATCTCATAAAACTGAAATGATGATGAAAAGTTTGACATCGACAAGCTTTTTTCTTTTCTTTCTCGTATTTTATTTTTATACAACAAAGTTCAGCAAAATATATAAATAGAAGAAAATGGAAGAAAAAAAAAAATTATCTGTCCGATCGATTGACAATTTTCTTTTCAATTTACTCTTCATTCGTCTCATTGTTTCTATAAACTCCTTATCCATCTTCTACAAAGCAACAAAAACAAAACAAAGATAGTTTGAAAATCCAATACATTTTCAAAACAGTAAAACATAAAAATAAAGGAATGAAAAGTCTGGAAAATTTTTCTGCAATTTCTAAAAACAAAAAAAAAATTGTGATAATAGATAGACGCGTAATAGTTGGTGCGCGCGAGAAATCGACAATTTCTATATAAATATATTTTCATTTTGTTGTTGCTATTTGACCCAACAAATTTCAACTACCCCAAAATCATTTTTTCACTTGTTTTTTATCGTATCCTTTTTTTCTCTCTTTTGATAAAATATTTGTAAATATAATTCAAGACACGAATCAAAAATAATAAAATTTGATTTTGTTATATAAAGAAAAAGTTGTAAGCAGAAGATGAATAAAAAAATGAAGTTCTTTTGTTTTGGTTTGATTAAACTGTATGATTTAATGATAAAATATGAGTGGGCTTGGAAGAAGATTATATTTTGGGTGGAATGATTTCCTTTTTACTCTTCATATTTTTCCTATGCATTGGTTATCCTCTTCAATTTTCATATCCTGTGAACTGTCAAAGCTCATCATGCAACTTCTTTTCATTACTATTATTTATTATTTTTTCACAATTTTCATCTCCACAAAACTATTATAATTATTATTATTCCAGAAAGTTCAAATCTACAAACAACCATTCCACTCCACATAATCAACCCAATAACAAAAAGATATATTGAAAATTTAAATCTTTTCCTTTTTTTTGTTGGTTTAATTAGAAAAAAAAAATTTGCAAAATGATTTTGACGATGAGTATACATTTTGACACTTTTGAAGTTTCTGAAGAGACAGAAGCAACAAAAAAAATAATTATAGAAAAACTGAAATTAGAAAAAAAAAAAAACAGAAAATATAAACGGAAAATTAGAAAAATAAAGTTTTTCAAATTTTTTTTTTAATTTTTGTTGTGCTTATTGGAATGAGAATGATATTGATGATTTGACAGTTGACAGAAATGAAACGAAATAACAAAGTAAAAAAAAAACGAAAAACTTTTTCTTTAAGTTTTGTTTTTGTCAAAATGTCAATCAATTTATTTGTTTGATGGAAAATCTTTTTTAATGAAAATTATGAGTTGAAAAAAAAAATTAGACAGAATAAACGTTTAATGATAAAATTTAAACGCTTTCATGTCATTGTTAGTTTTGGATTGATAGGTTGTGAAGAGTTGGAGAAAAAGTTCTATAATTTCTAGAAGGGTGAAGAGAAATTTGTTTCCTAACTTTCTTCCAAAAACTCTTGATTCAAGAGTTATTCTCATACGTCCACTGGACATCTCAGTGGAAATATAACTGAATTTTCTTTTAATGATGGAACGAATTTTTACTGTCGAACTTTTCCTTAAAAACTAAGAACTAAAATAAACAAAAATGAGAAATTCCCCAATTGGGATTGCAATTTCTTTCTTCAATTTTTTTTATTCATTTCTCTTAGTAAAAAAAATAAAATTATTTTGGTAGAAACCAGAAACGGTAAAAATGAAAATTGATTGAATTGAAATAAATTGTGGGTTTGTCTATTCTTATCTCCTGTAGACAATTCAATTAATTTGAATTTTTTGTATTTTGTTGCTTCTACGAAATCAAAATATCTATCATTTAGTTTTATCGAAACAGGAAAAAGGGGCAAGAAATTAACCCACAAGATATTAAAAAACTAGCCAACCCTTTTTTTATCGATTTTTTTACCATCCAATCGACCCACAACTCTATCATTTAATTTTTTTCTTTAAATTTATTTCAGATCCAACTTTGAACTTTAATTTTTTGTTCACTCTACTCTCATCAAATTCATTTGCAGTATTAAAAAAAACGGAGAACTAGGAAAGACAATTGATCGAAGACAACAGAAAATATCAAGAAAATGAGTTAAAAAAAATTGTATTTCAGAAACAATAGAAAATGATTTTCTTTATTTTTCTTCTGATTTTATGTTGCACTTTCTGGGAAAAAAACGATGATGTTTATTTTTTCGAAGTTTTTGTCTTGAGGTGATATGTTATGGGGTGATACAGCAAGGCTAAGATTTGACTTATTTTTTAATTTTTGATTGGTCCTTCGATCCGGCATCCGGATCTTGAGAACAAGCGATTGTTTATTTATATATTTTAAAAAACGTTTAATGAAGCTTTAGAGCTGTTTTAGATTCTCGTCCTAGATTTGTTTATTAAATTTTCATAATGGTTTTCATGCCACAAAATATTTTCGATTCTAAAAATCCGGCTCGAAGGACCAATATAAATATTGATTAATTGCATTTAGCAATTATGAATTACAGGATTTTGATCTGATTCACTTTTTAAGATCAATTTATCGAAATAGAGGTTAAACTGTGACATCTACGTTTAATGAAAGCTAGAAAGCTAAGAATAATGTTTAAAATTGGATTATTCTAAGAAATAAATATTTGGTGACATTGGATTGGGTATTTAGTTATAACATTAAATAGAATAAAATATATCCTTCGAGTATCCAAACAATGGTGTCTTGTAACCAACAGCAATACTGAAATCATCTAGATTCAGTGATCAAAAAACTCACGAAAAGTTAATGTTGACTAACTGAAAAGATTTTGAAGTTAGTTTGCACTGCAATTCTTTGAAGGTATTTCTTTGAAGAGAAAAAGTAAATGTGATCTTTCGAAGAACAATTCAATTTTTAAAAGGCAATATTACGCTGAATCGATAACATTGTGTTTAGATCATGTTTTACTGGATAGACGCAAACAAATGTGTGGTTCATTTAGAACTGTTTCATTAGTTGACTTAGAACCATTTTGCAGGTTTTATGAGTCATCTTGGGTTAGTTTTGTTATTTGATTTAGGTTGGTTGGATTGATCCAAATATAAATGGTTTCAGCTGTTTAGCTCCTGGAAGTTCAATAAATTGAGACGTTTTCACGAGGCTTGCTCTGAAGGTCGAATGCAACCTGCTTTGATTATTCAGGCTGATTCACTAGGGACCTGTTACGGATATCTTATCAAATCAAAACAGATCAGTTGTTAATGGCATCTTAAAACAACACTACTTGAACACCAAAGCTAGACTAAGATCATGGTTACTATTTGTCAATTAACGAAATTAGCTCAGTTGTACAACACATGCATTACTAAATTATTTGATAGAGATTTTGAAAGTCAACCAATGAAGCGGATATAATACTTGCCCTAGGTTAGATTTTCTTGAACATACCGTTTTTGGCCAACTTTGCTGACCAGGTTTCTGTTTAAATTGGTACAAATTCAATGGACTAAATTCAAGTTTGATGGATTCGCTTAGCTAAACTTCACTAGTTATAAACCAAAAAAAAGATTAGTGTATCTACCAATGTTTGGCGAATGTGTTGGTGAAATAAGTTTAATTTACGAGCTGTTTCATGCCAGCAAAAATGGAAGGATTCTATTATTCACTTTAAATTCCAATTTCAACGTCATAGGCGACAATGGACGCGAATTCAGACATGCTTCAATTTTAACTATAAATGTTCCTAATTCTTTCGTGGTGTATGATGTTGTACCAACTACTCTTTTTAGATGAAACTTAGCCGCTCTTAAGTCAGCCTCCCACAATCTCCTGAAATGGGGCGATCGAAGGGGAACCGTATGCCACACAATACTTTCTTCAAAGTTTAGAATTTCCTTCTGATGTCCTTCAGACATAAAATGTTATTGAAGTTCTAACAACTCGTTTTGTGATCCAATGAAATTTTTTGAATTATCCGTTTATACTATGAGAACATTGCCCTCTTCGTCCAACAAACCAATGAAATACGATAATAAATGCTTGGGTGGATAAATCACTAACAATTTGGCAAAGGTAAAGCATATAAACACAGCCACATAGACCTTTGTCGTGTTTTTTGATCGAAGTTTTGTTATCACATTGAAAGGCCCACAAAAATCTATGCCGGTAATAAGGAATGGTCGAGACCGGTTTACTCGATGAGAAGGTAGCTGTCCCATGATTTGGTTGAAATTTTGCGGACGTCTTCGAGAACATCTGATACACTCTCGAACGATTTTTCGGCACAAAGTGCGATCATCGATTATCCAATATCTTAATCGTATATTGTATAACAATGACTGAGGTCCGCAATGAAAGTTCCGATTATTCTCATAACGTGATAATGAAACTGCAAATTTATGAGAGTGTGGTAATAATATTTGATGTTGGTGACACCAACACGAAGAACTCCATACTGTCCTCCATATGGAGGATCAGTAACTTTTAATTTTGCATTTTGCTGAGAGCTTGAATACATATTGCTGTTACCTGTAATAATTTAGTTGAGTTTTTGTTTGAAAACATATCGAATATATTCCATGCTTCAACTTTGAAAATTAACGTTATTTTTGCTTTTCTCAGTTCTAACAGGTCTTGATTGATATGATTATTGAGAGATATTGGCCAATAGGTTTTATCTTGATATAGGAAATTTAGAGCATCCCACAATGAAAATGATTAATTTTTAATTTCATCGGGCATTAGACATCTTGATACAAAGTCTGTTGGATTTGCACTAAAATAAACATAATGCCACTTCATAGAACAAGATAATTCTTGAATTTGAGAGATTCTATTTGTGACAAATGTTGCAAATTTCGAGGGTTCCGACTTATAACATAACAGAGAAATTTTTGAATCAGACCAATAAAATGCCGAATCAAATTTTATTTCCATAATTGAAAGGATTTTGTTCATTAATCGAGCAAGTAGAAGGGCCGCACACAGCTCTAGTCGAGATATTGGTTGTTATTTCAATGGGGCCACATAAGATTTGGCACAAAGTAAGTTAACAGAGTATTTTTATCCAATTCCTACGACATGAACATAAATAACACAACCGTATCCTTTCTCCGATGCATGTAGCTCAATTATCTCGGCCGGTTTCGGTACAACACATTTTTGTATACAAATTTTATTAACTTGTAGTAATTGTATTTTAAATTGTACCCATTGTTCAGACATCTGAGCTGGTAACGTATCATCCCAAGTTAGATCGCAATTTCCCCATAATGCTATAATTTTGCATAAAAAATCATAGGGGCCCAGAATCCTAATGGGTCAAATAGTTGAGCGATTTCGGATAAAACGGTTCTTTTAATGCATGAAGCGAAGGGACTGACATTTTTGAATGACATTTCAAACTGATCAAGATTAGTATTGTAATGTATTCCCAATATCGAAATTGAATTGGAATCAGAATTGTCGTCGGATGATAATTCTTTATGATTAGATTTTATTTTTCGTAAGTCAAAACCACTCAACGATAACAATTTTATAAGGTTTTATCTCCTTTATAGAATCAGCACCACTCAAAAGAGCGACATAAAAATCCCTTGACAAAACGACTGATGCTTCTGAATATGTTTTTCCTTCATCATTTGCTAATTGTTTTAGCGTACCATATGTGACGGTATTAAAACGATAACATTTAATGATATCGTTTAGAGCATACGCCACCATATTCGATGGAATTCTTGATCCTTTTCTGATAAACCAATTTGTCGATACATCTTAGCTATATCCCCTGTGATACCAATGCAATATTTTCCGAATCGAAAGATTAGTGAAAATAAGTCCAGCTAGATGGTAGGCAAAATCCCTTCATGGGATGTAAACGCCAGAGAGAGAGAGGATGGTAGGACCTACCATGAAGCACTCATTTACAGAAAGGTCAGATATGCATTTGAAAGATGCATTAAATACGACTCTAACTTTTGTCGTGGTACTATTGTCCTTAACGATAGCATGATGCGATAAAAAATATTGTTTTTGAAGCTTTTTCTTCCAAGGAGTAAATGTTTAGTGAAACAATTTCCTCTTGAATCCAACATTTTTGAATTTGATTATTCAATTCTTCAAGAGTATAAAGAAACGACGATGTGTTTACCGAACACGTTTGTATATAAGATTGACTAAGCGGACTGTATGAAATTTTTCCAGATACGATATATCCAAACACGTTATTTAAGAATGGAGGAAGTTCTTTAGTTAACTGAAACCTCTCACCAGGAATAATTTCAAGGTACACCTCTGCACCAAATAGTAAATATATTTGGTCCAGATTATAAAAAGTTGGGTCAGCTAATTGAATTGGCAGTGAAATTTCATCCGGTTTAAAATAAACTGGATACATAGGAAACATAGGAAGAATTCCGGTAATCTTAGATATTACTGAAAATTTTAGTGAAACCTCGTAGTCGAATACCCTTGATTCATTGTATAATTGGATTTGACGTTTTATCATAGTTGTCCTTTGAGTTATACCCGAAATTGGTATAGATATCGACTATTCGTGCTTTTACCAACTAAGCCACTTTCTCAGTGGCAAAATTGGATTGAGATCCACTATCTAACAAAGCTCTACAAGGAACATTTCTCCATATGAGGCTTTTATCCAAACTATAGCAGTAGCTAACAATATTTGAGACGGTGCCTTACCATGGTGATTCGAACGCGAAGTTAGAGTTACGGTTTCCGTTGGAGATGCAGGTGTATCATTATTTTTTTAGCTGTTCGAAGAAACGATTGATGTTGTGTTTACTGAAGAAGATGACGGAACTGACTGATTGACGTTTGAAGTGAATGGATAAGAAGTTTCAAAATGTAATAGCGTATTATGCCTTAACGAACATTTTGAACAAGGTTTCTCATTGCATTCACCGGTTGGATGATATTCTTCAAGACAATTTGTGCACAGCTTAATTTTTTTTACTCGATTGAACCTTTTCTTTGGAGTCAACTTGACTAATTTAGAACAATTTTTTATTGAATGGTTTTCTTTGCATAATTTAAAACTATTCACGTGACAACAAATGAACGTTTTGATGACGTCATGATAACGTCATAATAACGTCATATAATGATTTAGAAATAAATCCCAGCTTTGTGTAACAATATTTAACGCTATTAGGGCATGTTAATGTTTAGAGAGCCTTTCAATACATATACGCAAAGATGAAACTGAATCTTCTTGGGGTTTTCTAATATCGGACTTTCCACGCGTATTTTCCACGCGTTTGCATAATTTTCACCAGTTAAAGGAAGTGACTCAATTATATAAAATGCAGTGCCACCTTTCAGACAAGAAATTAAATAGTGATATTTGGTAGATTGTTCTAGCTTAGAATTATTGTGTATTAAATCAAGGTAGATGTCTCTGATACTCAACTAATTGAGTTCATTACCATCAAACTTCGATAAAGTAATCTCAGGCAGCTTAATTGCCGGAGTAGTTTTAGTAAGCTTCTGTTCCCCAGAATTATCATGGTGAATGAAAGAATTGTTAGATATTTCTATGGTTTATTTGAATTCCAGATCATAAATATTATTTAAAATCTGTGATTCAGTTAAACCACATTCATCTATAAAAATCCCACATTCCTTCGCTGTATCCGCATCGATAGTCTTTAATCTGTTTGAACCTTGTCAAACTTTGAGTAAGTAAAACGAAGCCTATGAAGAGAAGATTGTAAATCACCGAGCGACTTAATCTTTCTATTATTTAGCTCATTTTTGTTGCACATCACTCTTCCTTTCTAGCTACTTCTTTGCTTTCTTAACATCTGAATCTTGGCTAAATGCACTGCAGCTTCATCCGCCATGTTGATACAATTTTAAACTAACCAACAACACACTAATTTGCCCCAATAACTAAATTAAACCCAATAACCCGCACTTGGGGAACAATATTTGACAAAGGAAAAATCTAAGATCATTGAATATTAACCAATGATAATAGAATTTAATTGAGACTTATAACTTATTTATAAATAATTACTTATTAAGACAAATAATATAATTTTAATTTTAATAAATTCTTAATTATTACTTTGTTTTTTCTTTTACCCTACTAGTAATTTCCAATTCAAAAAACATGTGGTAAAATTTTCGTAAATTATTAAATTTACAACTGCATAGAACTACAAATCAATTGTATAACAATTGCAAAAACTCCATGATCTCGAACAATCCATAAATATGTAGTAGAATTTTAGTAAATTATTAGATGAAAATCAACTACATAATAATTTCAACATCTCCTACAATCCAAAAACAGGTGGCATAATTTTATCGAATAGAATGTATCTAATATTTTAGAACTAATCCAGATAATCCGGCTCGAAGGACCAAAAATGTTCAAAATGTCTTTTTTGCACTTATAGATTTCAAACATATCAAATTAAGCACCAGAAAATTTATTTTTAATTTTTATTCAAGAATAACCACATATATGTTTTACTTTTAACATTCGTTGACAGAATGATTTTCTTTTAAGTGAAGTTATCAACAATTTATTAATTTTAAATTGGTTTTCAAACTAATAGTAATGTATATTGATACACGCATGTTTTTATATGTTTTTAATTAAAGAAAAACATAGGGATAGATAAAATAGTCAGATCGTTAGTATGGCGCCCATTTAAAAAGAATTAAAACAAGCAATATTTCTGTTGTTTTTTTGGCCTGTACTGTCAAATTCATGAGCAATGCAGGAAAATCTAGAGAGCGATTTATGCGTATTGCAGTCTTAGAACCTTATCAGCATGGGGACTAGTTACTTTTAAAAGATACAGAAAAACATAGAACTTTAAGAAAAAAATCAAAGTTATTTGCTTTTTTAGGAATAAAATATTAATAAAACATAGTTAAAACCCCTACGACGTTGATAAGTTTTATTGTCACATAATCCATGTTTTGGAAAATTTCTTCTAAAATTCTCTCATTTCCAGGGAACAACAAAGCCAAATTGAGGAAATTTGGTACGACAAACCATCCACCTTATTCAGATATCACTCAATATCAAGTACTAGTCAATCGAACTAGTAAACCAGTAAACCGTTTTTGATTTTAGTTTTTTTAAAACTCGACTAAAAACTGGTAATCGGCTATTCCTAGTTCACGTTTACAGTCCTACTTACGTAGTTCTATTTCAGAATCTACCGGATAACCATTTACTGAACAACTTCTTTATTGGTATCGATTTTATTTGGAAGTCATGTAAATAAACATAGCTTTGATGCACGGTGATGGATGGAGTTGTCCGCAAACAATTTAACCAGAGCAACATTCAAAAACCAATAAAGTAAGGTTGCAACTGTTGAGAACCTCAAAAAATATTAAGATCCTTAAGAGGGACAGAGATGTTCCTATCACGGCACCAAACAAATGTTTTCAAATTCTTGAGAATATGAGAAAATACCAATTTTATTTGTAGAAATTGGAATTCCTATTTTAACCTTTGGAAAAGTTTATTGAACATGGTGTCAAGTAAAACAAAACTTTTCCTTTTTTTAAAAGGGGGTGTAATGTAGTGCTGAAACACTTGTGCAACTTTATTATCTTAATTCAAACTTTCCCCTTTTCTTGTATTTTTATTATTTAATTTGATTAACAATAATATGTAATGTATAACAAAGAGGCTTGCCATTTTTTTTTGATAATTCTAAGTTAAATGGGAAATTTTTTCTAGAGTGAGGTTTGTGGCCAAAACAATTTTACCATTAAAGAAGTTTAATGCATTTGTCTAAGAAAAACGTAACAATTCGTAAAAAACATTAAAATTATAAAAAAAATTACAGCAAAATTAAAGTAAATAAACGACAAGTCCCTACAATAATTGTTATTTCTTTAAATCTCAAATTTTATTTTCAATATTCTCAACATGAAACAAAATCATGTTGATTTGTTTGCGATAAAACTTAGATTTTATAACAAAATAAAACATAAAATTTTTTTTTCGTTTTAAGCTTAACATATGCATAATGGTAAATGCAAAAATAAATAAAAATACGGACAACAAAGATTCGATTAACAATAAGTAAAATATATATACAAATGAAAAAAAAATATATTAATAAAAATAAATTAAAGAAAAATTGTTGGTTCAAATGAAATGTAATAAGTGGCTTCAATGTTTTGTTTTTGTGCTAAATGGAGTTTCATGTCATGGGAATAGGTTAAAGAAGTTACATTAGTGAATACATTGTAGTAATCGAATACCAGGGTTGTTGAAAAATTAAGTTTTCTAAATATATGCATATTGGTTGGATTAGAATTATAATGATGAATGAAGGTTTGAGCTGCACTAAGTTTCAAGGTTTCCTCTTACATGTGGGGAACTCAACATATACACGCAAATCTTTTTTCAATCGTTCACATTTTTTGTTTAACCCTCATCCGGCGGCATAATTTTACAACGCTAACAGGTGACAGAGGTACAATTGTACCTTCATATATTTCAAATAGAAATCCTCAAGGAAGACATAATTATTGTGTAAATAGATAATTTATAGAATTTCTGTATTATTTAGAACATGCTTTGAAAGAATTATGGCATTATAAGTTGGTCAAAAAAATGTTGTCAAGCGTGTCAAAAGAAAGATTTCTATTTATTTTTTTACCCAATTTTTTGGCAAAAAATAAAATTAATTATTTGTTTGACATAAAATTTTATTATTACTATAGAGAATTATGGCATTATAAGTTTGTCAAACAAATGTTGTCAAGTGTGTCATAAGAAAGATTTTTATTTATTTTTTCCCCAATTTTTTGGAAAAAAATAAAATCAATTATTTGTTTGACTTGAAATTTTATTATTATTATTGAGGATTATGGCATTATAAGTTGGTCAAAAAAATGTTGTCAAGTGTGTCAAAAGAAAGATTTTTATTTATTTTTTTACCCAATTTTTTGGAAAAAAATAAAACTAATTATTTGTTTGACACGAAATTTTATTATTATTATTGAGAATTATGGCATTATAAGTTTGTTAAAAAAATGTTGTCAAGTGTGTCAAAACAAAGATTTTTATTTATTTTTTTACCCAATTTTTTGTGTCTATTTCTCCAGCCTGACATATGTGCCAGGCTGGTTTTCTGAATGGTGCCTCTAGATGAACTCGCGACGCTGATTCAAAATCTGCTGTCAGGCTGTGTCAGGCTGCCCTTTTAAACGTAGTTTCGGTGTCAGGCTGCCGAAACACATTTCGCCGGCCTGACACCATTTCTCCAGCCTGACATCGTGTTTTCACTCCAAAACGCATTATTTTTTATTGGGAACACGTTTTTTGTACAAATTTACAAAAAACATGTTAGCCTGACACCTGCCTGACACAGCCTGACAATCTTAAAAAATTAAAATTTTAAAATTTGAACGATTTTCTATCATTACATACAGGCACGTTTACACTCATTTGAAAAACACATGCAAAGGCAAGCATCAAAACATAAATTTAACAGTCCGTACAAACGCAAATCGCTGATTGTTGAGTTACATTTACAAAACTAATGGTAACTGACGATATCTATGTGACACGTCCTTTTTTTAATATTAATTGTTTTTTACGATAAATCAAAATCTGAAAATTTATCAGGAACTTTTGTTAATCTATTGGAACGTCTAACGTGGACTATTTCTTCTTCAGCTGGTGACTGTATCTATTTGTGGTATTGAAGTTCCTTGCTGTTGATCATCATTATTATACGAGAGCTCTGGTGCTAGTGGATGTTGAATTTCGTCATTGTTTAATTCTTCGCAAATGGAGTGAAAAGAGGAATCACTTCCAGCTTATTCTTCAATGTTGATTACAGATGATGGAAATATCGGATAATAGTCCTCAACAGAGGGACTTACATTCTCATTGTTGTTTTGAAGTATTGAATCGTTTTGTCTTATGTACACTCGATTTCTTATATTACTGCTTACCCGATTCGGAACCTATGGTATAGGATCGAGATTTGTTATTAGCAGCGATTATTTGACCCTTCTTCCAGTAAGACTGAGGTTCTTGTTGAAACCAGATATTATCACATTCATGACAATCTGGCAACGGCTTTGCATGACGATCATAATAGTATTTTTGTGTCGGTTGATTCAGCTTAAGCTGTTGAGTTTCATGTTCTATTGGGTAGATTGGTTTTAATAGTTCTGGATGTATACTGTTCTTTCCTTTAATCTTTCTACCAAATAGAAGCTAGAACAGGTGACAACAAGTTGTTATGAGGAGTTGAATTATGATTTTACGTACATTACGTCGTACATGTCATTACCGCATTCAAATGCTTTCTGCATAGAAAGTTTTATGCTTTGTACTGTTCTTTCTGCTTGTCCATTTGATTTCGGGTATCTCGGTGATGATGGATTATGGTGAATGTCGTAGCTTTTCATCATTTCAGCAAATTTGTATGAATTGAGAGGTGGACCTTGATCTGATATCAATTCATCTGGGAAACCGTGTCTACAGAAACTTTTCCTCATTTTTCCGTGAACAAAATCAAATGCTGTTGAGTATTTCATTTCTTCTAACTACACATACTTACTAAAGTAGTCAATGATTAGAAGAAAATTCTTTCCTTTTAAGTGAAAGAAATCTATGCCCATCTTTTGCCATGGTCGTTGCTAGCACCCGTTCTTGCATAGGTTTCTTTTGATTGATCTTTGATATTTTTGGCAAAATTCACATTGAGTTATGAAGTTAACAATTTCCTCATCCATTCCAATCCAAAAGAAATTTTCCCTTGCTTTTGTCTTAGTCGCGGGTATCTTGTCATGATCATCATGCAAGGTTTTGAGTATTTGCTGTTTTGATAGTTTAGAAATAACAATCTGCTTACCCTTACAAATGATCCCTTCAGATATGTATAAGGTGTCACGATGATGCCAAAATGGCTTTGCAGCAGTTCTTACGTCTTTGATGTTTTGTTTTCAGGCCATCCATTTGATATGTACGAGGACACTTCCTGAAGAACTTGGTCATTTTCAGTGTCATACTTGAGCGAACTCCAACGATGACTTGATGCATTAGCAAGAACACAGACGTCAAGAGTGTTTGAAGCATCAGCACAGTCGAAGTTATCATTCACAGGAGATCTGGATAAAGTGTCAGCAGCAACTAAATCTTTACCAGGGATATATTGAAGAGTGAAGTCATATTGAAGAATCTTTATCAACATTCGTTGTAAACGTGGCGAAATAGAATCAAGTGGTTTTTCTTTGAGACCAATTAAAGGTTTATGGTCCGTCTCAACAATCACTCGGCGTCCAAAAGTAAAGAAGTTGAAATGTTGAAGACCAAAGACTACAGCTAGCATCTCTTTTTCGATTTGCGCATAGCGCTGCTGTGTGGGAGTCAACGAAGCAGAAGCGAATGCTATCGGTTTTCCATTTTGTCTAAGTGTTGCATCCAAACCATAGCCTGATGCGTCAACTGACAGAACAAGTTGTTTTTTACTGTCAAATATTTGAAGTATTGGCGCTTTTAGCAGATCTTCCTTAAGTAATTTGAAATGTTTATCAGCATTTTCATCCCAAAGCCAACAAGAATTCTTTTTAAGCAGTTGCAGCAGTGGATGTGTCTTGTGTGATGAATTTGCGATGTACTTACTATGACATTTATACATAGCAAGGAATCTGTTGAGTTGATCGACGTTGCTTGGTGTCGGGTATTCAGCTATTGCTTTGACCTTGCTGTGCTGTGGTAGTACTCCTTTTGATGTTATTTTCTGACCAAGGTAAACAATTTCTGTTTTAGCAAACTGTGTTTTCTCTTTGCTAAATTTTAAGTTATTAGTACGAGCGGTTTGTAGTACTTTTTCAACCAAAACCAAATGTTCTTCTTTTGTCTTTGACCCAATGACGATATTATCGAAGTATGGTGTTATCTCCGGAATTTTTTGGAATATTTCTGTCATTGTTAGTTGAAAAGCCTCCGGCGCATTCACTAAACCATAAGGAACTTTTAGAAAACAAAACCTCCTACAAGGAGAAGCGAATGTTGTCAGAAGAGAACTCTTCTCATCTAAAGGCTGTTGCCAGAAAGCGGATTTTGCATCGAAAACAGTGAAGAATTTACAACAACTTAATTTACTTAGTAGCTCATCAGCAGTGGGAATGGGAATGGGAAAATGAGGACGCTTTATGTATTTGTTTAAAGGTCTTGGATCCAATACTACGCATATTTTTTCTTATTTAGAAACTACGTGCATTAAGGTAAGCAACATTACCCAGTCAATAATTTCGGTGACTTTTGTGATTATGTTTTCTTGACACATCTTTTCTAATTCCTTCTGGACAGGTTCGTACAATGCCAATGGTATTTTTCTACGAGCGGCGATATGAGGCTCTGCGTTGTTAGCCAAAGTAATTGACACAGTTTTTAAACACCCGTTTAATTCAAAAACATCTTCATATTTCTGCAGTAATTTCTGATGATCTGATGCTATTCTAAAGATGTCTTTGTTCAGATCGAATCCCTTACAAGCCGCAAAGCCGATAATCGTTTTTGTATCGGCTGTAGAGATAAAGAAACATTAATTCTGTAGTTTACCATTGAATTTGATATCCAAATAACATATTCCGGAAACATCTATTTTGGATCCGCCGAATGCTCTTAGAACTTTGTTTGTTGGGTAGATCTTAGGTTGACAGATTTTTATCTTACGTTGCTGCGAAATGACATTTGTTTGAGCGCCAGTGTCAAGTTTACAGTTGACAGTGTAGATGTTATTGAACAATGCATTCGCGAACCAACCATTTTGCGATGCTCTTATAGAATCCACCACTAACTCCGAAATGAATAAGTGATCTGTATGCTCTTGTTGAAATTGCTGTTGAATTGGCTGCTGAACAATTTCGTGTATTGTTTTATGTTGATTCTTTCTACATACTTGTTTCCAATGATTAATTCTTCACACGAGTAATACTTATGACCAAATGCGGGACACTTTCTTATCGGATGTGTTGTTCCATTGTTGTTCAATTGTTACAATGTATTTCCTTTGGTTTAGCTCGGGTTGCTTTCAAAACATCAATTTGTGGCTCCTGTTTCAACCCAGGAGTTGCCATGCATAAAGATCTTGTGTGCGACTTTTCACTAATTCTGCATTGCTCTACAACTTTTTGTTCAGTTACGGTTTTTTTCCTTAAGAATCTTTCTCTCAAAACACCATTTTCTATTCCTATGATTATCTTGTCTCTTATATTTCTCGAAAGAGATGTTCTGAAGTTGCATTCTACGGCTGCTTCTTGTACTTTTCTATAAAATTCGTCAAAAAGTTCTTCCTCGTGTTGTTTTAACGAAATATTCCAGAATTGGTAGCTAGCAAATATTTCGTTTGCATTTTCAGCAAAATCTTCATCGTACTTTTTGAAAACATCTTTGATTGTTGGTTTGTCACTCGCAACCAAATTCTTCGTAAGTGTCTTTTAAATCCTTTCCACAAACAATTTGGAATATTGCAATTTTCTTTTTGTCATTTGCTTCGCCGAGGTCATTAGCTAATAAGAAGTTTTCGAAATCACCTTTCCATTTATTCCATTTGTTTGTATTGTTATTTTTTTCTTTAACAAATGGTTCTATGCGGAACGATGATGCCATTTGGTTTTTCTGATGAAATATTTTCGGTGAAAATATCCAACTATTCTAATTTTTCTTTGGTTCTAAACTTCTGACACCATGTATTAATGTATCGTTGTTTGTTATATTGTATTTGTTTAAACTATTGATTATTGTATGAATAAATAAGACATTGATTTAAACAACTTATAAGTTTTATTGTGTTCACTTTGAAGTTTACAAGTTCGAATAAATCTGAAGTTAGTTACATTTACAAAACTAATGGTAAGTGACAACATCTATATGTGACAAAATATACATTTTGATGCTTGCCTTTGCATGTATTTTTCAAATGAGTGTAAACGTGCCCGTATGTAATGATGGAAAATCGTTCAAAGTTTAAAATTTTAATTTTTTTAAGATTGTCAGGCTGTGTCAGGCAGGTGTCAGTCTAACATGTTTTTTGTAAATTTGTACAAAAAACGTGTTGCCAATAAAAAATAATGCATTTTGGAGTGAAAACACGATGTCAGGCTGGAGAAATGGTGTCAGGCCGGAGAAATGTATTTCCGCAGCCTGACACCGAAACTACGTTAAAAAGGGCAGCCTGACACAGCCTGACAGCAGATTTTGAATCAGCGCCGCGAGTTAATCTAGAGGAATAATTCAGATAAGCAGCCTGGCACATATGTCAGGCTGGAGAAATAGACACAATTTTTTGGAAAAAAATAAAATTAAGTATTTGTTTGACATGAAATTTTATTATTATTAAAGAGAATTATGTCATTATAAGTTTGTCAAAAAAATGTTGTCAAGTGTGTCAAAAGAAAGATTTTTATTTATATTTTTACCCAATTTTTTGGAAAAAAATAAAATTAATTGTTTGTTTGATATGACATTTTATTATTATTATTGAGAATTATGGCATCATTAGTTTGTCAAAAAAAGTTGTCAAGTGTGTCAACAGAAGAAAGATTTTTTTTGTATTTTTTTACCCAATCTTTAAAAAAAAAATAATATAAATTATTTGTTTGACATGAAATTTTATTATTATTATTAAGAATTATGGCATTATAAGCTTGTCAAAAAAATGTTGTCAAGTGTGTCAAAACAAAGATTTTTATTTATTTTTTACCCAATTTTTTGAAAAAAAATTGAATTAATTATTTGTTTGACATGAAATTTTATTATTATTATTGAGAATTATGGCATTATAAGCTTGTCAAAAAAATGTTGTCAAGTGTGTCAAAAGAAAGATTGTTATTTATTTTTTTACCCAATTTTTTGGAAAAAAATAAAATTAATTATTTGTTGGACATGAAATTTATTATTATTATGAGAATTATAGCATTACAAGCTTGTCAAAAGAATGTTGTCAATTGTGTCAAAAGAAAGATTTTTATTTATTTTTTTACCCAATTTTTCGGAAAAAAATAAAATTAATTATTTGTTTGACATGAAATTTTATTATTATTATAGAGAATTATGTCATCATAAATTTGTCAAAAAAATGTTGTCAAGTGTGTCAAAAGATAGATTTTTATTTATCTTTTTACCCAATTTTTTGGAAAAAAAAATAAAATCAATTATTTGTTTGACATGACATTTTATTATTATTATTGAGAATTATGGCATCATTAGTTTGTCAAAAAAATGTTGACAAGTGTGTCAACAAAACAAAGATTTTTATTTATTATTTACCCAATATTTTGGAAAAAAATAAAATAAACTATTTGTTTGACATGAAATTTTATTATTATTATTGATAATTATGGCATTATAAGCTTGTCAAAAAAATGTTGTCAAGTGTGTCAAAAGAAAGATTTTTATTTATTTCTTACCCAATTTTTTGGAAAAAAAATAAAATAAATTATTTGTTTGACATGAAATTTTATTATTATTATTGAGAATTATGGCATTATAAGTTTGTCAAAAAAATGTTGTCAAGTGTGTCAAAAGAAAGATTTTTATTTTTTTTTTACCCAATTTTTTGAAAAAATAAAATTAATTATTTGTACGTAATGATATACATCGCTGATCAATACTAAGACCATGTCCCCATAAAAGTTTTTTGCCGAAAACGATATCAAAATCGTTAACCCAGACCGAAGTCTTGATATCTCAGAGCTGTGAGATTTCAGCCCCTCCATACTTATTTTATTATATTATACACGGGTCTATGATATAATAACTATAATACCGTTATTATATCAAATAAAAGGTATGAAGGTTCAAATTATATGATAATGAAAACCTCTCAAGCCCCTATCTCTGAAAAGGCTGGGGATATTTTTTTAAAATTAATTCTGCATGATTCAGCAGGAAAATGTAGAAATCTCATAAAACTTTAACCCTCTCCGGCTTCTACAAGAAAAGTTATTAGTATTTAAAAACGGAAAAGGTACAATTGTACCTATGCCGTCCGACGAAGGTTAAAGAAAGTTTGTGGATACAAGAACAATATGCAATATATGAAGTGTTTGATTGTTTCTTATAAAAGAATCCTGGAATACTAAAATGGTGACGAGAATACGATTTCTAGAGTTTTCAAAAACAGTTATCCGTTATGTCTAAACATACATCATATAAAGCAAAAAGAACATTTATTTAACAGAAGTCGTGGAACACATAATTGTTTTTTGGATATTTATCAAACAAAAAGATTCAAATTTTAGTTAAAACTATTCATAATAGACCCTTGACCGGGTTTTATATGGTGTTTTTGCCCTTTCTTATTCCCACCGCTTTAATAAATATAAATATGAGTATTTAATAATTTGGATTCTTATAAAAAATTAAACCCTATAAAAACAATCATAAAAACAACACTGAAGTAAGCAAATGAGCTCACTAAATACGTTATGAAATATTTATCACTTTTAAATTAAGCTAGTTGCGGATGTAAGTATACAGCTTTATAATGAGGATGAACAATTCCACGCAAGCTAGATGTAAACAAAATCAAAAATTATGATAATTGAATGTTTACATCGTTAGTGTTTAGAGAACGTTTTAGAAGTTTTGAGGCGTACTTGTTCACACAACGCATTTTAAGAAAATAATTCAAACTCAAAAATTAAAAATACGAACATAATAGCATAATGTATTAATAAAAGAAATAAACAGAAATCAAGCTGAAAAAAGGTATAAAAAATAAAAATTAGACCAAAAAAAATAAAAAAAAATTTAAGAGCAGTCAAAGTTCTCAAGGTTCACGACGTAGGTCTGAATTAATAGATATTCTTACATTTTTTAAAAATGTTATCAAATACGTTTCGGAATTTTCTATTGTAACGAATGTAATCGAAATGAGACGAATTAAGGCGATTGTTGCGAATACAACTGACCTTAATTCCATGAAATATAAACGATCAACATTTTTATTTGCCATATAAGTTATTCGGTATGATCGATTGCATTCTTGCAACCTTTTTGTCAACCATAAATCCATAACTCCTTTGTTACTCTAATTTTAAAAAAATGCGTTCATTAGAATATCCCTAGGGTATGAAATCGAAACATTTACGATTCGTCATTAAACTAAATGACAAATAAAATAAATTTCCCGCGAATAAAATAAAATTAAATTAAAACAAATCTTTGATGTGTTTCTCACCTTTATCGTTTTTATTGAAATTAAATGTTTTGTTACCACTTTGAGGTTAAAAGAGGTGAATTTATCCATTTGTAAATATATATATTTGTTTTATTTTATTCTCTTCGTTGTTTTCAAATAATTGTACTCTCGTTGGAGTTTAGCATTTTTGTTAAATTCACAAGATACATAACAATTTACAAGGAAACTTAAGAAAAATCAATAGGTCAAATTAATTGAACGTCAAGTTTGCTAATTTTGTTAAAAAATTCGAAAAAAAAGGTGTGTATATGTTTGAGTTATGATCAAGGAAATTGATAACAATAATAATTTTTATTTAATTTTCTAGTTCATTTTCAACATTTCCATAAAATATAATTCAACTTTTTCTTTATTAATAAGAAAAACATTAACCAATAATCTATGACACTAAATATTAAAAAAATAATAAACAAGCCAACAACAAAACAAACATTTTATGTTTAAGTATGCTTCCAATTCCAATTTGAAATATAAATATATAAAAAAAAATTTAAAAGGTGTATAGTGAACAGTATATTCCACATATAACAGCGACATACACGACCACACTTGTTAGACTATTAATAATATTATTTCAACCAAAGTTTTTCATTTTTTTTTCTATTGAAAAGCTCAAAAGAAATAAAAAAAAAATTCAAATGAAATTCCACTTGTCTTTATTCTGTTATATTTTGTTTGTTGTTGTTGTTACTATTGTTTGGTTTGTGTGGTTTTAGATTTCAGTTGATATAATAACGAGATGATTGTTATATGAAAATACAAAACCACAAAAGTTTTTGTTGTGTGATCAAGAAATTAACATAATTACTGATCATGAAATTGATTGAATATAGTTTAATAGAAGATATAACTAATCCAATGGATTGTATCCAAATATTGACAAACTAATACTTCACTACTAAATAACTTATAGCTCAAATTAAGCTTACTTGTTTTGTTAAAAGCCTTCATTGAAGATATCACGCAAGTATACGTAGATATCAGACTGGTCGTTAAAAATTAAATTTGTCAGACGTCCCTCAAAAAATTCTTCTTGGTGAAAATAAAGAAGGTAATTTTTTCAAATGAAAAAAACCACGTGCCGCAAGGTCATGAAAGTTGATAAAACCGTAAATATCACATGATATATGCAGATTTAAAAAAAAATCCTATATACAATTTTGAAGGAAATTTAATTTTTTACAAAAAAGATCCTAATAATTTTTTGCCTAAAATGTATATTTTTGATGATATTTTGAAATAAAAATTTATTCCATAGCAGAAGAAAATTAGTACTTTTTCGTCATTTTTATTTTTATGTTTTTATGAGCCACGAGGATTTGCAAGTTTTTTTTTCAAAATATCAACAGAAATATACATTTTAGGAAAAATTTTTTTTAAAATTCAATTTTATATATTTTTTGTAAATCTTCGTATTTCATGAGATACTGCTACGAATCTACGATTTTATCAAAAAATTAACTTCGATGGTGACCCTTTACCCTCGTGTTTTTTCACCAAAAAGGATTTTTTAGGGGACTTCTGAGAACTGCCAGTCTAGTACATAAACTACCATCTACAGTTAACCACTTCAAAATCTTTCAAAAATCCAGATTTTCTTCTTCAAGGGAAAAGAAATCGGTCCGTTTCGTTGGCATAAAAGTTTTTATTGGTATTTAAGGTTTGCATCGTTCTTATACTTTTCTGTCTTAGTTAAATTTTACCGTATATCTTGATGTTGTTGCAGAAATAGGTTGAGTTAATTTTGTTAAGTACAAAGCTTTGTTTGATTTTTGATTCTTTGTTTCATACGTAAATATTCTTCAAATATTGAATGCAAAATTATTGATCAACTGGAACCTTTTAACTATCGTTTTTTTTAAGAATCGGGCAGTCGCGGAAATTTTCAAATTTTTTTTTACAAATTTGGTATCAATCGATCGGGCTTGGTCGTCTCCCAAAAACTTTATGAGATTGGGGTGGTAGGACGCACCTCCACCCCTTTACACCCTCTTTAAGTTTTAGCACATAAAAATCTATATAAAATAAATGGGAAGAGATAAAAAAAATTTAATTGCACCATTATCTTTTATTCAAACCGGCGCAACTTTTGAGTCCAAAAGTTGGTTTGCACCTCCACCGCCAACCAACCCCGTGGGTGGGGTTGGCACATTAAATAAGTAAAATATGTCATGCGGGATATCGTTAGAATCAGAATTTTATAACAAATATAATCCCCTATATTACTCCCCGATCGGTGACCAGACCATTTTTTACTCCCAAGGGGGTACCCTTGAAAAAAGAAAAAAGAAAAAAATACATTTTTTTTCATGTCATGTTTGGTGTCGATTTCAATATAATCGGGGATGCTGAGTTCAATGATGATGATCAAAATGGGGGCCGGACTCGAGGTAGTCCAAAAAGGGGTGGAGGTTGGGGGTCGGTTATAAAAAATATCGAAATTATCGTCACGACTCAGGGTAGTCTAATAACTCATGACATGAAAGTTGTGGAAAAAAATCTAATTATTCTGCTCGTAAATGAAGAGTTGAAGGAAGAGAAGAAAGAAGCTAGAATATGATTATGGGAAATATTTTAACATCTGAACAAAGAACGGCACTGAAGTCACGTCATGGTAATGAACGAGATCGGAGAGTATGTGAACGAATTAAGGCAGTTTTGCTGTATGATAAAGTTTGGAGCTATGAAGAAATAGCAGAAGCATTGCTGTTAAGTGAAGAAGGTATAAGAAAGCATGTAAGAAATTATCAAAAATTTAATAAATTAGACTCTAATGATCATAAAATAGAAATGGAAAATGTTTGTGATTAAATTTTGAATCCATCTAGGGGGATAAGGTACTCTAAGAGTGTAACCTAACCTCAAAAAACCGAATCCCGTGATTTTTTTTTTATTAAATTTATGATAAGGGGCGGAAAAATCGTCGAATTTTCATGAAAATTTCAGGGGAATATGGGATTTAATTTTTATGAAAAAATTTTAATTTTTTCGGCCACAATTGGCATTTTTCGTTAAATTTGGCATATTGTGTCATTTTATGAGAAGTCATCGAAAATAAAACTTTTTTTTTTAATCTGTACTTTTTTACCTACTTTAACCTAAGTATATTAAAATTATGTTGCCTTAATTAAAATGCCCATTTTTGAGCATGAAAAATTATTTTTTTAAATTATACATAACCTACAAAACTTTTTTTTCTTGTAATGCCCTAAATTGCTTGTGATAAATAGTTAAAATGTTATTACAATTATTGTAAATATTTGATATAAAATTTGGAAAATTTTGAGGTTAGGTTACACTTTTAAAGTACTTTACACCCCTAAATGGATTCGAAATTTAACACTATTACTACCGTCAGAGGTCAAATGACCCTTTTCAAAAAATTTCTTACAATTTCGTAAAAACGACATTATTAAACCACTATTTGCTTTCACTACTTTTTTTGAAAATTAAAATCGAATTATTTCACAACGTTGCTTCATCGCTCAACTACTTTTTAAACGAGAAAAAAATTGAATTTGGCTAAACTACCACAAAGGGTCATTTGACCCCTGGGTGAATTTTTGTAAATTCATAAAGATTTGAATGTGTAATTGTTTGAAAAAACCATCGCATTACATATTTTTGCTATTGCATCTTCTATTTTGCTATTTTTCATCATTTACATCATTTGGTGATGAAATAATTAGAAAGAGCACTCTACTCTAAGTGAAAATTGTAGTTTGAACATTTTATAGTTTATTTTGTGAGTCAAGAATTGTGTGTTCATTATTCTACTGATGAAAATATGTCTAGAAATTCAAAATACCAAAAATCATTGAAAATAATAAATGAAATAGATGTATGTTCAGAATTCAGTGAAGAGGAACTATCTGAAAGTGAAGTGAATAACACTAAAAAAAATATTGATTCATCTGACAGTACAAGCGGAAGTGAGTGTTCAGGTAAAGTAAGTGAAGACGATAATATTTTGAATATTCGCAGAAGACAAAAGAGTAAAAAAACGTTATTCAGTTCGGAAAGTGAAGAAGAAGAACGATGCCTCGACATTGCGGCCGATGGGACAAAATGGATGAAAATACAACAAGGGTTTTCACCTGGACGTGCACCTATTCATAATATTTTTAGAGAGGTTGCAGGCCCGACAGGATATATCAAACGATATATTATGCAACGTGAGAACTGCGTTTTCTCTGCTAATTGACAGCCACATGATAAAACGCACAGAAGAAGAGGCATTTCAGGTGTTAGGATATAAATGGATTTTAGCTCCTGAAAAACTCAATGCATTGTTGGCAATTCTATTTGCACGTGGCGCATATGAGGCAAAAAATTTAAACATATCATATCTTTGGAACAAGAAATGAGGCCTGATTTTTTTTCAAAAACCATAAGTAGTAATAGTTTCTGTGAAATTATGCGTTAGAAGTATGGTACAAATTCATCGAGAATAGCGAAAATTGTTATAAGCCTGGGCCACATGTAACTATCTATGAACAGCTTTTTCCAACCAAAGCGAGATGCAGATTTACCCAGTATATGCCAAACAAACCAGATAAGTTTGGAATCAAATTCTGGCTAGCGTCTGACGTCAAGACCAAATATATTATGAATAGATTTCCATATTTGGGGAAGGATGAGAACAGAGATTCGTCATCTCCACTAGGGGAATTCGTAGTTCTTAAGCTACTAGAACTGTTCACAGAGTGTGGAAGAAGCGTTACCACTAATAATTTTTTTTACGAGTGTATCACTATAGACGAGGAAATAAAGCACTAAACCTAAGCAAATTGGGAGAGTAAGATGGAACGAGATGCGGTTTTTCGCATTCGATTCAGGAAGCCGTCAGGAAAGTTTGTGAACATAGCCACTTTTCGGCAAAAAACTTCTGGAGTGCCTAGGGACCAGGGCGGGTTATATACACTTCATCTCCTTGAACTTTCCATAATTTCAGCTCGAAATTGATCGAAGCTCGTTACTCGGGGGTTTTTGGGGTCGCTGAACACGAATATAATGTCGGTGATGACCCTCGGAGTAACTAGGGTCCAGGGCGGGTATGTCTAACTCATCTCCTGGAACTTTCCATTAATTCAATTCGAAATTGATCGAAGCTCGTTAGTCTGGGGTTTTGGGGTCGCTGAACACGAATATGATGTCGGCGATGACCTTCGGAGTACCTAGGGGCCAGGGCGGGTTATATACACCTCATCTCCTGCAACTTTCCATAAATACAGCTCGAAATTGATCGAAGCTCGTTAATCGGGGGCTTTTGGAGCTGCTGAACACAAACATTATGTCGCTGATGACCCCCGGAATACCTAGCGCTCGAACTTTAGTGACCTTAAAAATCCTGGAGTAAACAGTTTTCATCTGTTTGTTACAATCTTATTTATTTATATCTTATTTATTCGGCGAATTAATAAAAGAAAAAAAGCCCTAGGTACTCCAAAGGTCATCGCCGACATCATATTCGTGTTCAGCGACCCCAAAAACCCCCGAGTAACGAGCTTCGATCAATTTCGAGCTAAATTAATGGAAAGTTCCAGGAGATGAGTTAGACATATCCGCCCTGGGCCCTAGGTACTTCGAGGGTCATCGCTGACATCATATTCGTGTTCAGCGACTCCAAAAACCCCCGAGTAACGAGCTTCGATCAATTTCGAGCTGTGTTTATGGAAAGTTCCAGGAGATGAGTTAGACATACCCGCCCTGGGCCCTAGGTACTCCGAGGGTCATCGCCGACATCATATTCGTGTTCAGCGACCCCAAAAACCCCCGAGTAACGAGCTTCGATCAATTTCGAGCTGTATTTATGGAAAGTTCCAGGAGATGAGTTAGACATATCCGCCCTGGGCCCTAGGTACTTCGAGGGTCATCGCTGACATCATATTCGTGTTCAGCGACTCCAAAAACCCCCGAGTAACGAGCTTCGATCAATTTCGAGCTGTGTTTATGGAAAGTTCCAGGAGATGAGTTAGACATACCCGCCCTGGGCCCTAGGTACTCCGAGGGTCATCACCGACATCATATTCGTGTTCAACGACTCCAAAAACCCCCGAGTAACGAGCTTCGATCAATTTCGAGCTGTATTTATGGAAAGTTCCAGGAGATGAGTTAGACATACCCGCCCTGGGCCCTAGGTACTCCGAGGGTCATCGCCGACATCATATTCGTGTTCAGCGACCCCAAAAACCCCCGAGTAACGAGCTTCGATCAATTTCGAGCTGTATTTATGGAAAGTTCCAGGAGATGAGTTAGACATATCCGCCCTGGGCCCTAGGTACTTCGAGGGTCATCGCTGACATCATATTCGTGTTCAGCGACTCCAAAAACCCCCGAGTAACGAGCTTCGATCAATTTCGAGCTGTGTTTATGGAAAGTTCCAGGAGATGAGTTAGACATACCCGCCCTGGGCCCTAGGTACTCCGAGGGTCATCACCGACATCATATTCGTGTTCAACGACTCCAAAAACCCCCGAGTAACGAGCTTCGATCAATTTCGAGCTGTATTTATGGAAAGTTCCAGGAGATGAGTTAGACATACCCGCCCTGGGCCCTAGGTACTCCGAGGGTCATCGCCGACATCATATTCGTGTTCAGCGACCCCAAAAACCCCCGGGTAACGAGCTTCGATCAATTTCGAATAACATATTATAAATTAACATAACATTTTATAAATGGGTCATTTGACCCCCTTGCGGTAGGAATAAGTATACCAAAAGTATCGGTACGTTTAGTGTTAATCACATTTTCATGATCATTAGAGCCCGAAATATTTCAAAAAGAGTGAAGCGACCTACTCAAAAAACACCAAAAAACCAGTTTTTGCCATTTTTGAGGCCCTTCCGAACCTCTAATTTGCTAAATAATTACATGCCCACTAACTTTTATGTCCTTAACATAAAACAAAAAAAAAAAATTCTACTTTGCTTTTACATCAATATAAAATTCCATATATTTTATATTTAAACGACGAGATTCGAACTAAAAAAAAAAATTTAATTAAAGATTAAATTTAATTTTTTTTTTGTACGTATATACGTATACGTAAAACTGGTCATTAGAATCTGAACTTGAGCTCTCTGTTATGCTAAAGTTAAACACTCTGGGTTGGTTGCTCATTTGTAAAATACACAGTTTCCGTCATTTTACTGGAACCAGTCAATAACTTCATTATAACTAGCTTCTTACACCAGGAAAAAATACGAGGCGAATTCTCTGTACCAACCATATACAGTTCTATGCTGCCCAGCACTTTTTCACAAGGCGTGCAAATTTTTTTGTCGATATGCTTTTCTTCACCTAAAAAACTGAATGGATTAGAACTTTGTAGGAATTTGTAGTAATTGACACAATTCGTTGTCTAAAGATTTTTAATACTTTCTTAACCCAAAAACCAATTCATAACATACATGTAAAATTTAGCACTGCCCATTGCAAGTGGAACATGATTTAGTTTGAATAGGTCCCTATAAAGCATTTCAATTTTGGATATTTTATTCAACACAAAACCAAATTGGTAATTGGGTAAATTTTTCACCTATTATTCTGATCTCAACAGATTGAACGAATTTTTTTGGAGGTAGCAGTCATCAGAAAATTAATGAAAAACTTCTAAAACAATCAAACTCAAAGGTCAATGCTACTCTCCAAAGCCCATGGTAAAACTTCGCATCTTCAACTGAAGAAGGGTAAAATATAAGCATTCAACCTTACCCAATTCAAACCCTATATTTTTCTTGCAATCACCTTAATTCAATAAATTTTAAATCAAGTAAGTAATCTCAAATTGAAATCGATAATCGTCATTGGTAACAACAAAACTTTTAATCACCATCATCATCGACAATAATCGTGTTCACAATCATTTATTGTGCTCAATTGTTTTACAGAAAAATATGTCGCATAAATTCCATGTCGCGCACAAAAAGGAGGGAACAAGAAAACTTATTTAAAAAGAAAATGAATATATAAATTCCAATCGACGATCAAGTGGATCAACAACAAAAAAAAATTTTTAAAAACTGAATAAATTGTATTGAATTGAAATGCGATCAATTGAAATTGATTAAAAAAAATTATTTTGGGAGGAGATCAGTTTTGTTTGAATATATGATCAAGAAAATTATTTTATTTTTCTTTTGTTTTTCGTATCTCCGCCTACCGGAAATTTAATTTTTTTGTTTGTTTTTTTTTGTTTAATAAAAATAAGATTCTAAACCTGATAGATTAAAACAGTTGATGTACAATTTTTAATTAAAAGAAGTCTTACATTTATCATCTTATTTTTGTGTTTTTGTTTTTGTAGTTTTCAGCTTTCCCAGATATCATATTGGACTAAATTTAAAGAAGAAAAAAAAAATAAATCTTGAAGAACAATAAAAATAAATTAATTTACAAAAAAAAATAGGAAAAAATTACGACAATCTTATCATCGTTTTTCTGATGTCGTTTCCATTCCCAACCAGAAAGATGAACGGAAAAATAAAAATCTTTAGAAATGCAAAAAAAAACAAAAATAAAAATAAATCCTGTAGATACCCAACAAAACCCCTTCTACAAATTTTTTTTTACTGTTTTTAAGATTTGTCTTAAAAATACAAACGAAATGCTGTATGTATATAATACATAAAAGAAAATTCGTATGTCCCCAACATATCATATCATCGTAGTCTCTTGTCTTTTCAGCTTCTTCATAATATTATTGTTGTTGTTGTTTTCTTTTCTTATTTCATTTTTGTGTCCTATTATTTAATTTATATATTTTTGTTTTTCCTTTTCATTTACAGTGATGATAAGATGAAAAATAAAAACACAAGAAGTCAAAAGAAAGGAAAATAATTACGTTAAAATAAGAAAAATAAAAGAATAAAAAAAATTTAAAACAACGAATTTTTTATTTGGAAAATCAAATAATTTTGTATTTTCCAATTCCTATTGAAATGATTTGAGAATTTAAATGATTTATTTAGGACCGAAGGAATACATAATACAAATAAATTTGACTTAATTAAAATTATATCAAAATACAATAAAGTTGGAAAATATGCCTTTTCCAGCTATCCGTTGTCCCACGTCACTCAACTAATTTTTTATGGCTTCAAATCTCATCCAAAGACAGGATGCAGAACTGCTGTGAGGCTTTTATAAGCTACTATCGTATACATATCTGAACGTAACAATAATAAAATGAATGGATGTGGCCAAGTTAGTAACATCTAGGGACTAACGGTGGATTGTTTTTTTAGGCTAGAGCCTTGATGGCAGAAGCTGACGTGGTTTAGGGAACCTCTGCCGCTGATGAACAAAGCGCTCAACATTTATTTTCTGAGGAATCAAAATATTAAGTTGCAACCAATATCAACCACATTGTGATTAAAGCTCATCTTTTCTGGAAAGAACAACCAGACACCTAGCTCACTTTTTAGAAAAATAATTCCAAATTCTGAAAATTAAATCCCAAAATGCCAAATATTAATACATTTTAGGTGCCATCATCCCAGATATTCTTCTTTATCTGGAAAGCTATTAATCCACCTAAAGGAGCAAACCCAATTGACCAGGTGAAATCAGCTATTCTTCAACATCTTGCCTCTAACACTACGGATTGCATTAGAAACGTGCTAAGAGGAATAAATATTTCCGATCGAAAAACCTTAAGAACTTCTGGGAAAAGCCCGTGAGGCACCGAAAGACTTTTCTGAGGATATCTTAAGCTGCCCTAGAAAGAAAAACTTCCTGCCTCCAAACGCAACGCACGAGCTGTAGCTTATCTTGATCTAACAACGACAGTCAAAGTGACTGATAGCTTCTGCGCCACCCATGTAGGATTGTCTATGATGGAAACTTCCTCTTTAACTTTTTGTGCTTACGAACTAGCTTTTTTGACTGTGAAGTTCAACGAACTCTATTCCACATCAATTAATACCTTATCTCGATACTTCAACTAAAGCAGAAATAGGTCCAAGAACCGACATTACAACCGAGATGACACACTTTGTCGCTTCCACTGCTGCCCACGATCTAGATCTAGGATTCAACTCTTTGTTGGTGTACACCCTACTATTACCATAAATTTAAGCAAAATGCATTACGCTGTGTCCGTCACAGGAGGTGACATATGACAACAGTCAGTCTCACCACAGCCTTCTCGTTTTTGACCGAACACGTTCTCGTTTTTGACCGAACACCTCGATTCAAAAGTTATATGGTACACAATCCCTCGAATTAAATATTGGTCTCAGATGATCGTTCTGTCAGACCTTTATTTTTGCGGACGTTACCATGCCTATACTTGGTGCTAACTTTTTAAATAAGTATGGCTTTTTTTCGAATATCAAAAACCGACGACTTGTCGATCCATTGACCAACTTGTTATAATTTTTGTAAGTACAGTAGATTAGCTCTGGATAAACTGGTGATAGCCAAGGCAGAGTTCGACGCCATGTTGGTATTTGTCTTAATGTATTTATCGACCTTCTAACTAGACATGGTTGTCCCCTCTCCACCACCAAAAAGTAGAACGGCGAGTGAAGACCTTGCGTTTATTACCATGCACTTAATAATTTCACTACTCCAGATTAAAACCCTATTCCTTACTTGCAGGACAAAACCCAACAATTATATGAATGTAACATTTTCTCAACTATTGATCTCGTTCATGCCTATCATCAAATACCTATTGATGAACACGACATTGCTAAAAAATCAATCACCACACCATTCGGACTCTTCTAATTCGCTCAAATGACATTAAAATTGCAAAACGATGCGCAATCATTCCAACAATCCATGCATTTATTACTTCGAGACCTTGACATCTGTTTCATCTACACATCTGGTACACCTCACTTACTTACGAGCTCAGGTCTCATCGTGAATGTTTAACTCGACGGAAACTAAGCCAACTTCAGAACGATGATGCAATCAAAAATTTCGATCGTCCAAGAAATGTTGTTTTCTATGATTAATTTCTACAGTCGTGTGCTACCTCACGCAGGTGGCAATAGAGATATTTGTTTACGCCATTCAAACTCTTCGACCTATGCAAGCGGCAATTTTTTGAGGCAACAACTTGTGGTAAAGGTCGATGGCTCTGACAACAAAAAATTAACAACATATGGACTCCTCTCAGTTTCTACTCTGTTCGGCCAAGTAAGTCAGAGCGGCAAAAATATAGCGTCTTTGATCAGGAATTCTAGCAACTTACTGTGCTTTCAAACATTTTAGATATCTCCTAGAAGGAAAAACCTTCACACTTTACACCAATCATAAGCATGTTGATGCTTAATTCGATGACTGCAGCGAACTAAGGAGAATAATGGACACTAGTTCACTTCACACTTCAATTCCACGCTTTTCCATTAACTTTTGGCCATTCATCGTTTAAAACAATTTTATGCGATATATTTTCTGGTAACGCCCTTATATATTAAAGCAATTTCGTCAATTCGTTTTCAATAGCCTCCATAACTTATCCAATTCAGGGGTTAACAGTTCTGTCAAACTCCTTACGGATCAATATCCGTTGGGGTGTACTTACCCTAAGGAAATTGTGTGTGCCAAAAAACTTTAGCTTTTGGTAGTTCTATGTCATTTCTTTGACGTCCTTTTAAATGGATGGCCAACTGAAAACACATTTGGCCATCAATTTAAAAGGACGTCAAACAAATTGCACAGAACTACCAAAAAGCCAACATTTTTAGGCACCCCTAATTTCTTTAGGGTAATTATGCCCCAACTTTGCAACGTTTTACCGAGATTCATAAGGACAACATTGGTCCACTTACTACTCCTGAGGACCAACGATATTGTGTCACAGTTATTTATCGTTATACTTGTTGACGTGAAGTCATCTCCCTCTCGGCTATCACTGCTGAAACGGTAGCCTCAGCACCCTTCTCTAATTGGATCGCTCGTTTTGGAATTCCTTCTGCAATCGTCACTGATCAGGGCTCTCATTTTGAATCCAATTTTTTTTGTGAGTTGACTAAATTTATAGATTTTGAACGCAAATGCACTACTAGTTACAATCCTAATGTAACGCTCGCATTGAACGTTGACATCGAAAACATTAAACTGTCATCACGGTTTATGACAACACAGACTGGGTACGGATATTTTCCTCAGTCCTACTTGGCTTACGAACTACTTTTCGTGAGGATTTCCAATCTTAATCGGAACAACTAGTTTACGGTACGCAAATCCGTTTCTTTGGAGAATTTTTCAGGAAAAATACTAACTTAATTACACAATTTGATCTTGCTTCTGAACTGAAACTGCATTTCGATCACCTTTCTCCCATTAATGAATTACGGCTTTCGAAAAAGTTTTCATTTTCAAAGCCCTTAAATCTTGCTCACATATCTTGTTATGTACTGGCTTAGTATGTTAGGCACTTCAGCCTCCGTATGGAGGTCATTACCCAGAAACGTTTAAAAGAATTTCGTCATTAATCGAAAAATTGCATAATTACACACAAGCGAGTCTCCATTAACAGTTTAAAACCTTGTTTTAGAAGAAGATATTTCGGCTCAATTTTTATATTTTCTAGTACAACTATTAGTCCGGTAGACGAAATACTGTCTTCTATAGAGAACGTCCCAAATTTAATCTACACCAAAAACGTTTACCTTTAACCCTTCCACTGCAACTACTCGAGCAGAACAAACTACTAGAACCAACGATCGTTTTCTTTAAACAACGGCATTCTGCCCGCTTGGACTCTGTTCAAAAGTGGCTATACGAATTGTGGGTGATCGCGATTTGACATCAAAGCTTAATTCCCTACAACATCGTCGCACTGTTGCTGACCTCGTTGTTTTTTACATCAACAGTGCTCAGATGAAACCAGCAGCATCATGCCTCAAACTTATTTTACCCAAGTTCCACTCGACAATCGGCTAGCGCAACCAGTCAAACGGTCGAGATCCCGCGCTGTAATACTGGCCGATCGCAGAAAGACTTTTTTCTCCAAACTGCATACAAATGGAATACTTTGATAGAATCCATAGTCTCAGGTGGTTTCAATCTGCAGAGATTTAAAAAAAAGCGTTCATCAACACCTTAAAGAGCAAGTTGTTGTGGGACCTACGTCTCAAAATGTATTTATGTGTTGTTGTGACACATATTGTAAACCGTAAAACACAACACTTTTTATTTAAAAAGAAAAACTAAATCTCCTTTCTTGTCATTTTTATATCATCCTATGACGATGTGCGATGGTATTAGAGAAAGAGTGTGGTGGCGAACATTTACATGGATGTGGCGAACTGGACATGAATATTATATTCAGTCCTACTTGGCTTATGAACCACTCTGTGTGAAGATTTTTTATCTTCATCTGCAGACTAGTTTACGGTAGGCAAATCCGTTTGGAGAAATTTTTTAGGCAAAAATGCTAGCTTAATTCCACAATTTGATCTTGTTTCCCAGCTGTAACTACATTTTGATCTCCGTCGTCACGATGAAAAGAATTTTGTCATTGATCGCAAATGTTAACACAAGCGAGTCTGCATCGACAGGTTAAAACCTTGTTTTAAGATATTTCCACTCATCCTCTATAATTTTTTAGTGCAACTAATAGTTGTGCAGACGAAATACTGTCTTCTATAGAGAACGTCCAATCTACTTCTTCGGATACCTTAAAGTCTTCACTTTCCAGTGTCACTCTCACAGAAGTTGGAAAATACAATGCAGGCGCCACTAAAACAACCAAAATAATAAAGATTAATCTTACATCAAAAACGTTCACCTTTAACCCTTGCGCTGCAGCTACTCGAGAGATGAACTAATACTACGGTTTTCTTAATACTACGGCATACTTAATCCCTTTTCTTGTATTTTTCATATCGTCCCATGGCGATGTGCAATGGCACTAGGGGAGGAGAGTTGTGGTGAACATTTCTATAAAAAAAATTTGCCTGGGGCAATGGCACTAGGAGAGGTGTGTTGTGGTGAACATTTACATCAAAACTGTTTTAACTATATAGTTATAGTAACCTAAACGATAATTTTTTTTTACACATTTTTTACATTTGTATGAAAAATTACATACAAATTGAAAAAGCAACAAACATTCCTAAATAAAAATGAAACTCATTCTACTCAATCAATTTTCAATCAATCAATCAATTTTTTGCAAGGATAGTTGGTACTTTGGAAGGTTCTTGGAAGAGAAAACCTTTCTGTTACCTACCGACGGTAATAAATATCAATGATTAATTGAATCTGCATAGAGTTCCAATACGAGGTAGTTCAAAACAAAGTTCCACTCCTACCATAGGAGTTGGATACCAAGGGATGTACATTAGAGGTTGTGACAATAGAACTGACTGTTGAAATTCTCAACGTTGGTTGTTCCAAGGTTTTGAGATTCTGAACACAGCTTTGAAGTCAAATGAAAGATGTCTGCAGAAAATTCAGAGAACCCTGAAGTATATAGATTGCTGTGAATTTCGTAGCTATTTTAATTTTAAATAATTTATCTTTAAAGAATTATCACATTCTTGTTAACTGAAGGCAATCAAATGCCATGCTTAATGTTTAGTTACATGTGTCTTCAGTGTTACATGTGTCTACGATTGGTTTACTGATTTTATCAGGGTTTCGTCTGCTTGTTTGAATGGTCAGAAGAAAAACACTTACGACTCCAAATCGAACTCTTGAGAAATATTAGAAACCGTAGAAGAATTTCTAAATACTATGATTTAATTTGACTTGCTTAATTTTTCAACTGTCCAGTCAATGGAATATATTTTAATCATGCGATGCACTGATTAGAACCGCGATGATTAGAACCCAGATATAGAGTTATATGAGCAATCAATAGAGTGCCATTATTAAGGAATATTTCATAATTACTATTGAAACTATACAATTCATCCGCCCACACTCCTAATATATCACCTTAGCTAGTGATATTTTGCTGCTTTTAATAGTTGTATTTAATTTTAATGGAGAAGATTTTAAATGTAGGGTGTACTTCCATTTTCCGTCCTATAGTAATATACTATAGATCTAGATTATTTTCCACTCACTTCTCAGCCCATTTGTGTAACAACACAACTGGTTAAACATCCCAATGTACATCCAACACTTCCGGTATTAAATTGTTTTTTTGTTGATTTTCTATATTTTTTCATCTAATTACGAAAAAATTGTAGAGAATTAATAAATTAAAATAAAATTTATGCTGACGAATTTTCTTTTAGCTCGTGCTTTGAGCAATAAATTTAATTGTTTTTTTTTTTCAAACAATTGATGGTTGGTAATTGGGTTTTAGGTGGTTTGAGAATTTTTGGAGTTGGACAGTGATTGTTGGTTTATGTGGCTTTCTTCTTTAAAAAAATAAAATTTTGAAAATTTCTTTTTGATCCAGTAATTAGAGTTGTTTTGTGCGGAATTAAATGAATTGTTATTTTAGACTTTGATTTTAAATTAAATGGTGACAATTCGTTAAAGAAATTTCTTTTGTCAAATTGAAAATTATATTTTAAAATTATTGTGAAAATCATATAAACAAAGTGTGATTGAAACTATCTATTAAAGAGGATAATGAAAGTTATATACTTAAGTTAAGACGTAAATCACTATGTTTAAGTTAAAGTGAACCTCATATCTGAGCTAACTGTAAATGATTGTATAGAGGTGGAATTTATAGTATACAAAAAATAAATAAAACTAAAAACTATTATGGAATGTGATGGAAAAGTGAACATTGATTGGAAGAGCTGTCATCCCCAATTATTACAATGGAAAGGATATTAGCTAAATTTGTAACCACAGTGAAAAAGAATAAGCATTGAAGTCTATAACTATTATGGCATTAAAAGGGACCCTGAGGAGACAGGAACAGCAGTCAACACCAGCAACTCGGTGTCAGCCAAATTTGACAAGGTAAACTCCTTTAATAGTTAATTTTTTCGGTTTGGTGTAATAACTATTAAAGTATAATGGCATATTAAATACCCGATAAACATTTTGTAACCAACAGTATCTCTACAGTCCCAATGTAACCGCCGAAAATAAGAGTTTTATCTGTAAATATGACGAAGACGAATTACGACACAAAACAAAATAAAAACATTTTAAAAAATACCAACACTTATTAAACTTTGCTTAAATTCTCGTTAGCAAACCCAGATAATTATCGAAATGCGCCCGTGTATTTCCCGACATTAAAAATTAAAAACACAACCACATTTTTAATTGTTCAAACATTCTTCGTTGCGGCGAAAATTGTCGAAAAAAGCCAGATCATTTGTTATAATTTCATAAAAAGATATGAAAAAAAGGTCAACATTTGAAACTTAGTTATTTTTGTGTTGTTAGCGCTTCTTTGTTAACAAATAATTCAAAAATCTGTTCAAAAACAAAGTGGTCATAATTATTGTTGGTATGTAACTCTTAGTTCTCATAAATTTTTCAGTTTATAATAACTAATAATAACAAATCATAATTTTAATTTTATTTAAATTAAATCAATTTATTATTTGAGCAATTTCACGAAGATTCAACAACGTTTTGACTTGACCCCTTTTAATTTTGATTATTTTTTGTTTATGGATAGTCTTTGATAAATAAAAAATACAAGTTCTCTTGGAATTTTTTTTTTCGACCAGGGGTCTTCACAGGGTACCCCTCAATTTTTTGTTATTTTGTGATGTGAGTGCATTTTGACGAGCGATTGTAGAAAACTACTCAATCGATTTTCATAAATGATATGTCGTTGAATAGGTATTAGAACAAAGTTTTTAAAAATGTACACTGTTAATTTTTTGAAATAATTTTTAACGGTGTAACATAAGAAAAAAATGGTGTAATTGAAAAAAAGATGGCATAGCCTTTTTTTTTTTTTTTAAACTAAATTGAAGCTTATTTTATATCTAAATACTTGTGAATGTTTAGGACTAGCTATATTTTTTGTTTTGGAGATAAAATTCGTTGTGCATATGACTGTCGGGAATCAGTTTTTTTTGTTCTGAAGGAAAATTATAAAAATGGCGATTTTTAGATTCAGATTTTTTTTTTATGTTAAATATCAAATATTTTATTATTAAATGAACTTTTTAAAAAGCAATTTCAGTCAAGTTCAGCAAAATTTTGTGACATTTTGACTCGACCCTTTTTAATTTGGTTTATTTTAGTTTATAGATAGCCTTTGACAGTTTCAGACGGTCAGATTCCTCGCGAGGCACAATCAGCGGGATTGTCCTTTGATCGCACGTGTAACCATTTTACATTTGGCCTAGCACTTTGAATTTGCGAAACACGGTTAGCAACAAACGTTTTCCATTGACGTGGAGGCTGAGCTAGCCAGTTTAACACGATTGTAGAATCTGACCATGCATAAACTTGAACCACCTCTAATTTCATTTCTGCAACTGTTGAATCTATTAGTTTTGATAATAATACTGCGGCGCATAACTCAAGCCGAGGTATGGACACTTGTTTCAGTGGTGAAACCTTTGTTTTTGCTGAAATTAATTTAACAGTTATGGTTCCATCATCCAACACCGCTCTTGAATATAGTACGGCTGCGTATGCTAACTCGGATGCATCTGCAAATCCATGTAATTCCGTAATATGTTTTATACCCAACCATCTTGGAATAAATACTTCATAAATACATCCCAATCAAGTTTCAGGAGCCATAATTGCTGAAAGAATATTTTTATTAAAACAATACTTGGGGATAGCCACCCCAAAGGATCAAATATTCTTGATGACTCGGATAAAATACCTCTTTTGGTAAGTGTTGGTATTTCATCTAAATTAATTTGAAATGAGAAGTTATCGGTGCTTGGATTCCATTCCAGTCCCAAAACCTTCACTGTGGAATCCTCTGAAATTAGACAGTTCTCTTCTTTTCTCTGTTCACGAGGAACAACCTTTAATAGAGAAGAATTATTCGATGACCATTTCCTTAGATTAAGTCCAGCCTGCGACAAAATTTTAATTATCTTGCATTGAATTGCCACAGCATCGGCTTCTGTATCAGCGCCAGACATTAAATCATCGATGTAAAAGTCTTCACTTATTATTTTTGCTATATTCGGTAAATCATTGTTAATTTCCAATGCAATTTGGTTTAATACCCTCGTTGCCAAAAAAGGAGCACACGACGTACCATATGTAACTGTCAGTAAACGGTAGTGCTTTATTTCTATGTTTGGATCTTCTCGCCACACAATTCTTTGATAATCCACATCTTTCTTGTCGACCAGAACTTGACGGTACATCTTTTCAATATCACCTGAAAATGCAATTCGATGTGTTCTAAATCTCAATAAAATAGACAGAAGACTGGACTGAATTGTTGGCCCGACCATCAGCTTATCGTTTAATGATACACCAGATTGAGAAGATGCTGAGGCATCGAAAACAACTCTTAATTTGGTTGTCGAACTAGATGATTTGATAATACTATGATGAGGTAAATAAAAGGACTTACTTGGACTTACTTCTATCTCGTTATTAGGAATAGGCTCCATGTGGTGCATTAATTCGTATTCCCTCATAAAAGCTATGTAAGTTTCTTTAAAGGACAAGTCTTTTTCAAACCTTCTTTCAATCGATTTTAGCCGTAATATCGCTGATGACTGTGAATTCCCTAATAAGACATCAGACTCGTTAAAAGGAAGACGTACAATATATCTTCCGTCTGATTGTAGGGAATAATTTTCACAAAAATGTGTTTCACATTGTTTTTCTTCCTCTGTAGAAATACTCGATTCTTCTGATATTTCCTCCAATTCCCAAAATCTACGCAATAATCTATCTATATCAATACCTGTATGGAGATTGATGATCGAATTTTCCTCAAACCTTTCGGTTAACTCCCCAGCTAAAACCCACCCAAAGATTGTATCATGAGCAATTGGGTTATTTAGTCCATTTGACATACCTTTTGTATTTAAAATTTTAAAGAATTGATCGGCCCCAATTAAAAGATCAATTTCGCCTGGCTGATTATACTCTGGATCTGCTAGTTCTAGATCGTTAATTTTATTTAAATTTAGTTTGTCAAATTTGAATGATGGAAGGTTTGATGTTATTCGGGATAGAATTAAAACCTTGAATTTTAATTTAATGTGATGATTGAGTCTTGATGCAACGGTTAGTTCCGTAATCCCATGCGAAACTGCTGCTGTATTTGAAGATAATCCAGATACCGATACTCGAGCGTTTCTTCGAGGTAACTACAGTCGTTGGACACAAGATTCTGTTATAAAAGACTTCTGAGATTCTGAATCTAAAAGTGCCCGACACTGCTGAAGTTCACCTAATGAGTTCATAACCATAACACTGGCTGTAGGTAATATCGTTTGTGTTATTGGTTTAAAATTATTTAATTTATTTTTATCTGTAGTTTGGTTTGAATTAGTAAAAAAAGATTTGACTGACTTACTATTAGTTGCAATGCTTGTACTTGGACCTTGACCATGTTCTTCTTCCAGATGTAGTAATTGATGATGTCTCTTAGAACATTTATCGCATTTTCCTTTGACATGACACTTGAAAACTGGATGGTTATTACTTAAACCTTGCACATATTAGTGGAGTTTGTATGCATACTTGTAAAATTTGGCGTTGCTTTACGTACCGGTTTTGATTTATTTGTTTGTCTAAATCCTTCAGTGGCGTCTGCCCTTTGATTTAAAAAGTTAAATAAATCATTCCATGTGGGACAATCTATTGAAATAATATAGTTTGCCCATTTCTGTTGGTTGTCATCATCCAATTTATTGACCACTAGATAAATTAGCCATGGATCCCTAGCTTCATATTGCTGTCCGAGTGCCTTTAATCCTCGGATTACTTCATCACATGTATCTGTAAGATTGCGTAATGAAGATGCATTTGGATTTCGTACACATGGTTGATCCACAAATGTTTGTATAAATGAATTTACTATGTGCTTTTTTTTATCAAAGCGTTTGCACAATCTTTGTAATTAGCTTCAGTGATTGCCATGTGTTTTAACAAGTTACTGGCTTCACCTTTTAAGCATCCTTTCAAATATTGAAATTTTTGTGCCGGCGATAGTGATGAATTTTCGTGTATAGTTTTATTGAACAAATCATAAAACGACTGCCAATCCTTATAACCACCATCAAAACATGGTAAATTAATGCGCGGTAGCTTTAAATCAGATACCGGATAATGATTAAAGGAAGAAGATAAGGTGTCATTACATGTTGCATTTGCATTAGCTAGGTTAATTTGGCGAATATTACTATTAATTTCGGCTATAGAAAAATAATATTTTTCTTCAAAATCAACTAGATCTGATTCTTCAGTATCGCTAATATTGGCAATTGCATCTTTCACTATTATAAATTCTTGTAGAAGAGCTTGAGCACGTTCTAAACGAGTTTTTAACTGCTCAATCGTCTTAGCATCATCATTTTGAATAAACGTGACAGTACGCGTCATCTGACCTTTGACCGCAGCGCGCTTTTTCAACAATCCTTTTAGATTTAGCTTATCCATTATAACTAGATTCTAATGCAAATTTAGTTCAATATAAATATGTACCTTATAGTCTTAATAACACAAAATCACTTTATCACTTATCTTACAAACACTTTTATTAAACACTATATTATTAAATTCGGACACCAACTTAGAAAGTCATAAATTCAGTTCAAATTATAAATTCAAAAAAATAATTAATAAATAAAATAATTTTATTAAATTTTATTGTTTTTTTTTTATTTTAGGTCAAATGATTAAATAATAATAAAATAATAAACGCCTTATTCTTGTTAAATTGAGTTTTATTTCACTAAATACGTATTTCGAAAGCTATGCTTTCATTGACAGTAGTAACTGTTTTTAGATACTACTGTCGATGAAATCATAGCTTTCGAAATACGTATTTAGTGAAATAAAACTCAATTTAACAAGAATAAGGCGTTTATTATTTTATTATTATTTAAATATCTTGTTACAGCTTAGAACTTTTAAATTAAAATGTCAAGTGGTTACAATAATCGAAAAATACGATAAAAAAAATATACTTAGCGACCGTTTGAGACAGCGTCCCTCGGTGTCGTTTCCAATTTGTATCCAGTTCACCAAAAATGCTGATATAAATCCGTCTCGAAGGACCAATGTTTTTGCGGATATTTATTGTAATTCAATCAATTTGTAAATCAAACAATAAATTTATTTTAATAAAGAACTTATATTCGAACAAATGAATTTGAATTTATTACAGCACGAAATAATTTTATAATTTTTAATCTTATCTGTTTGAAGACTCGAATTAAAGAGAGCGATCTTATTTTATCTTGTTTACATTACAGTTATAATTCCCAGTAAAAAAATATCCTATATAACATTTAAATTGTACCGATAATGTGCTATAATTACCAACTTTACATCGGTAACGTTAATTAAATTATTCGTTTACAATTCAAGTGTCAGATTTAAAATTATATAAAACAAACAGTTGACATGGAAGAAAGTAAGCAAAATTAAATTTATAATTCAATTAATTAAAAACATTATTCTTCATGTAGCACGCTGCGTAGACATGTTACACCGTTAAAAATTATTTCAAAAAATTAACAGTGTACATTTTTAAAAACTTTGTTCTAATACCTATTCAACGACATATCATTTATGAAAATCGATTCAGTAGTTTTTCTACAATCGCTCGTCAAAATGCACTCACATCACAAAATAACAAAAATTGAGGGGCACCCTGTGAAGACCCCTGGTCGAAAAAAAAATTCTAAGAGAACTTGTATTTTTTATTTATCAAAGACTATCTATAATCAAAAAAGAATCAAAATTAAAAGGGGTCAAGTCAAAACGTTGTTGAATCTTCGTGAAATTGCTCATTTAATTTTTTCAGATATAATATTATTTAATTAGGAGTAATTAATAAAAATATAAAATATTTTAATATGAAAAATAATGTTAAATTTTATAATGTGTTAATTAAAGCTCTCAAAGATGAAAAATAAAAATAAATATTAAAAGATTTTTATTATTTTATATTTATCAAAACCACGACTACAAACCACGACACTGAAAAGTAGCTGTAATTATGTTCGTCAAATGGCTAAAAACAACCGAAATGTAACCGACACAAACACCACATAATAACTGAAAAATACCCGTAATTGTGTGCTAGCGATTGCAATCCCGGGATTTTTTGCTTCACAAATGTCGGGATTCGTCATTGAAAAAAAATCCCGGGTTTGCAATCCCTATTGTGTACATCAAATGACTAAATATTACCAAAATAGAACCGCAATTGTGTACGTCATATTACTAAATATAACCAAAATGTAACCGACATAAATACCATCTAATACCTGAAATATAAACGTAATTGGGTCCGTCAAATTACTAAAATCAACTGAAAAGTAACTGAAATAGTAACCGTACGAAGACTGAAATGTAACCGACATGGTCCTCGTTCGGTAACCGTTATCGCCCATTGTATGACCAAAATACGGTAACAAATCAGTTCCGTTACCACTTGTGCCCGATAAAACTTAACTGTCACCGATAACATTTCGGTCTTTTTACGGTTACAAATAGTGAAATTGGTTGTCGGGATAAGTATAATTTAGGGAGGGTTGTGGCATGGCCGGACAGCCTTCTATCGAAACAGGGTCTTGTCTTAAGGCACGCATTGTTGTTTTTGTTATTCTAAATTTTTTGTAGCTGAGGTCGGTTAGAAGAACCTTTGCTCCAGCGAGCTAGTGGCAGGGTGATCGCATGCAATGACCAACTGGAGGACCTTTTCCGAAAACCAGAGTAAACCTTTTATTATATAATATCTCATGCTAATTCGTATGTCAATAACAGGAACTGGAGTACGCGGGATTTTCTCACCCTATAAGCAAAAATACAAAAAATATACGATTTTTTCAAAGCAGGTCAAACAAGGCTGTTTGCTTTTTACATAGCGGATTTTGAGCGATGAGTATGAGAATGTCTAGTCTACCAAGGCCGTCTTATCCAATAGGCACCATAGGCACTGTGCCTAGGGCCTACGAACTTTAAGAGGGCCTACGAAGAAAAAATAAAATTCATATGTAAACAAAGAAAAACAAAATAATCCTATTTCAATATTGTTATTTATTTTTAATTTAAAACACGATTTAAACAAAACTTTTATTTAAACAATAACTATTTCACTTTAAAAAAACATAATAAGACTGTTTTCCAATCCATGCTATTCAGTACCAAACTTCTAAATTGTACTAAAACTGTCAAATTGGCAGTTTGGCCGTTCCAATTCAAATATATTCTAAATTGACAATTAAACATTGTTTTGTTTGTTTTTTCATTTAATGTTAAAACCTAGAATTATATACGGTCTGTCCGACGAGGAGATTTCTATATAAAATATTGAGTTGCTATATTATATGAGCCGTGTTCGATTTGACTGAAGCAATTGAAGCAACTGATAAATTCAATGCAATTGTTGTTGTTTTTTCAGTTGTTGCAGTCAAATCGAACGCACCTATGATTATATAAGGCATAAAAATTTAGAATTAAATGGCGGAAATAGTCAACTAAACTTTTGACTATTTCAATTTAGAATTTTAGTACTAAATAGCATGGATTGGAACACAGTCTAAGTAAATGGTGTTTTCTTTGTTTACTAATTTTGAGAGAGATATATAATAGCTATTTATGTATTAAGGGCGTAAAGTTAGTCTCTTTTGTTTAAGAGTGAAATTCGCCACAAACACTCGAAAGCAAAAAAGATACTTTATGCCCGAATTACATACCAGATTTTTTGTACGAGTAAGATTCTGTATTATTTGCATAAATTAAAATACATGTATTTACACAAAATAGTAAAATATTTTTTGAGAAAATTGTTTAATCCAAGTAGTTTTGCTTTTCATATTTATTTTCCTAAATTTCTATGTATGTATATATATGTTTGTTTTTTTGGAAATGGGCAGGCATAATGTATTTTTATTTACATACATATGTTTGAACAATTTTCTAATTCGAAAATGGGCATAAAGTATATTTTGTTCTCTTGAGTTCGTTGGATGTTGTCAAAAATATTTACGCTTTAGGGCGTAAAATAGTAATTTTAGGCATTTTTATTTCAAAAAGAAAAAAAATAAAATAAAATTGACGCACAATTTTTGAATCGTAAAAGTGCATTTTACGGTTTACTGAATAAACCGAGTAAGCCATAAAATACACTTTTGGGATTCAAAAATTGTTCGTAGAGCAGGCCTTTTTTTCCTATTGAAATAACAATGCCAAAATTGAAATAACAATGCCTAAAATTGAAATAACAATGCCTAAAGTTATTATTTCGAAAAACTACTTGGATAAAATAATTTTCTCAAAAAATGTTTTACTATTTTGTGTAAATATATGCATTTTTATTTATGCAAATAGTACAGAATCTTAGTCGTACAGAAAATCTTGTATGCAATTCAGGCATAAAGTATCTTTTTTGCTTTCGAGTGATTGTTTCTCTCGAATTCGAATTGTTTCTCAACAATTTCACTCTCAGGCGGAAAAGACATATGTACTTTATGCCCTTAATACATAAATAGCTATTGTGTTATTTATTGTATTTTATGCTTTGCTCTAGCTAAAAATCTAGATTCAAAAAAATCTTTTAGGGCAAAAGAGATCACTTTTTTGGCCAAAGAGAACACGTAATGTCCAAAAACAATTAATTTAAAAGCAAAAAGGGGCGTGTCAGAGCAATTTTTTGCAAAAAGAATTCGGCATAAATACAAATTAGAAAATTAAACCTTGATTGATGAAAGTTTGAAAATTCACACGCTGTGATCTGTTTGAATAATGCACATAAATATTCATATATGGGGGATTCTTTTACAAATCGAACTGATTTGGACAAAATCTGACCAACACATTTTTGATTTGGCTGAAAATTTTTAGGGATTTTATTTTTTATATCGAAAAAAAGATATACGTGTTCGAGAATTTTTTTGGAAATACAGCGTTTTCAAATTTCAAGAATCTCGTAATTTTTGGCTTGAAGACTTATTTTCAAAAATTTATAACTTCGGTTCTATTAAAGATAGAAACTTCTGTTTTGCTTTATTTTAAAGTTAGAAAATGCTTTTTAAAAAAAAAAAATAAATTCAATAAAAATTATTAACAAATTCCTATAAACAAAAAAAATGTTAAAATCGATTTTTAGTCACTGCCCCACCCCACCCTCGAAATGTATTTTTAACATGACCATCGTATTCAACGTTTAATTTTCTATAAAAGACGTATTTTTAATTAATGGAGAAATGATTTTTACTGTTAGAAATAAATTAATTTATCGAGCGCGGGACGACAAAAAATTCTATAAATGGGTCATTCTTTTACATACCGAATAGATTAGGACAAAATCTGACCAACACATTTTTGATTTAGCTGATAAATGATAATATATTTAGGGATTCTATATCAAAAAAAAGATATACTTGTTCCAGGATTTTTTCTTTCTTTATTTTGGAAATTATAACGGTTTTAAATTTCGAAAATTTCGTGATTTTTGGCTGGAAGACTTATTTTCAATAATTCATGACTTCGGTTCTTTTAAAGATAGAAACTTTCGTTTTGTTTTATTTTCAAGCTGAAAGATGGTTTTAAAAAAAATTAATTCAAAAAAAATTATTAACAAATTCCTATTGTCATAAATAAATAAAATGTTAAAGTCGGTTTTTAATTATCGGCCAATAAAAATAAAGTGTGTTTAGTAAAACTATCGTTTTCTACGTTTAATTTTCTATAAAAACGTATTTTTAACTAATGGAGAAATGATTTTTACTGTATGAAATAAATTAATTTATTCGAGCGCGGGACTACAAAACAATTCGTAAATTTTTGTCTAGACTATGTCTTTGGACTATGACTAAAAATCGATTTTAACATTTTATTTGTTTACAACAATAGGAATTTGTTAATAATTTTTAAAGATAACAGTTTTCTTTTGAAAGTTCAAATAAAACAGAAAAACAGTTTCTATCTTTCCCAGAACCGAAATTATGAATCTTTGAAAATAAGTCTTCAAGCTAAAAATCACGAAATTCTCGAAATTTAGATCCGCTCTATTTTTCTAACACGTATATCTTTTAACCGAGAACCCAGAGAACCCGTAAAATAATTTCAGCTAAATCAAAAATGAGTTTGTCAGATTTTGTCCTAATCTGTTCGGTGTGTAAAAGAATGACCATTTATGGAATTTCTTGTCGTCCCGCGCTCGATAAATAAATTTATTTCTAACAGTAAAAATCATTCCTCTATTAATAAAAACTACACTGAAAAAAAAATTGAAGTTCATGACAACCTCATCTCGAAGTTGGCAGTTGATTATTCATGCAAAGAAAAATTATTTGCAAACAATTTCACTGTGATTGGGACAACTACACGATAACATTTTCCTAACAACAGAATGAGGTTTATTTAAAATTTAAAGTGTTATATCCAATATAACAGTAGTTGAATAAAGATAATAACTATTTCCCTGAAAAAAGTTTTCATTGGCCTTATATCATGAATTTTTCATTTTGAAGTTCAAGTATTTGAGATTAATTGAACTATATTTTATTTTCACATAAATATTTCGTGTGATTGTCTTAACTTCATCGATTTATAATTGTAGAGTTGTTGAAGCAATTTCGTAGTTTGATTCGCCATGTGTGACCGCACGGTGTGGTTAAGACAATTGCATTTCGATTGGAAATAGGACATGTTTTTTTCAGTGTACGGTTTTTGTTGAAACTTGAACGTAGAATACGATGGTCATACTAAAAACTCATTACGTGGGTAATGACTAAAATCGATTTTTACATTTTATTTGTTTTTTAACAATAGGAATTTGTTAATAATTTTTATTGATTTATTTTTTTTTAAATTAGCATCCTTTTACTTTAAAACAAAATAAAACAGAAGTTTCTATCTTTAATAGAACCGAAGTAATGAATTTTTGAAAATAAGTCTTCAAGCAAAAAATTACGAAATTCTCGAATTTTGAAAGTTAAAATCGCTCTAATTTCCAAAAAATAAAAAACCTGGAACACGTATTTTTTTGTCAATATAAAACCCCTAAAAATTTCTGCCCAATCCAAAAAGTGTTGGCCAAAAAGGTGTTCGGTTTGTAAAAGAATGACCCATATTAATAAAATAACACAAATTACGCAAACTTAAATATAACGGTGCTATGCACAATCTACTATTCTAAGACAATTGAAAATCCAAATTACACTGTTCAGAAAATAAATCTGGTGTACTAATTTCGTTTTCATAATTTATATTGTAATGTGCCTAGGGCCTACGAAAGGTTTAAGACGGCTCTGTAGTCTACTTGCCATTTACATAACAATCTGTACAACAAAGTTTTTTCTGTCGTAAAATGACGATTTTCGAATGAAGATTTCTGAGAACCATCTCATAATCTTGATTTTTCATCTGCATTCCATTTTCCATGCGTGCAATTTATGTGTTCATAAAAACAATACTATCAGTTGGTACTTTATGTTTCTTTATTTTTGTTTGTTCTCAATCTGAATTGCTCTTTATTGTATTTATATGTATCTTCACTGTGATATGCTTTACTTTTTTTCTACTTATATTATTATTATATTTAGATATTTTCTTTTATTTTTTCAACATCTTCAATCCATTCCATTTTTCTTTATATGAATTTATTGAACAACAAAAGAGCGACGTGTCACGATTTTATGTTTTTTTTTTTGTTCTTTTATTTTTATGTTACGTTAACTTTTCTTTTTTATTATTATAAATATATGTATTGAGAAGGAAAAATCGAAACAAAATGGAATTTCTTTATTTTATACTTTTCTTATATTTTTTGCAGTTGTTGGTGCTTAAATGAAAATAAAAAAAAAAATAAATAATAATGATAATCGAGAGGGAGGAGGAATGATGAAGGATTTCTTATATTACTAAAAATTCAAAGTCAGAAGGATAAACAAACCAAAAAAAAAATTAAATAAATCGTAAGATGAATTGAATTTATGCTTAAAATTGAAATAAACAGAAGGTACATTATTTTATGAGTTCATGATAAGTTTTCAATTTCACGTTTGTTTTGTTTTGTAAATAAATATTTTTTTTATATAAGGAAAAGGTGATAAGTCAACAACAATTTACCATTACCCATTATTTTGTACTTGAAGATTTTTCACAAACAGCGGACTACTTATTAACTCACCATCATAAGTTTTCGTAAAGATTTATATATTCATTTTGAAAAAAAAAATTATTCATAAAACCGTTCCCAATTGGAATTTCACTAATAATTATTTTTTAATTGAATATTGAATTTGGAAGTTATCATTATCTTATTGTCATTGTTTATTGTATTTATATCTCTTTTGTTATCTTGTGTTATGTTCATTTTGTATCGCGTTGCACATATACTTAAGGTAGAAACACAACACGGACGATAACGTCGGACGATAAAAAAAAACGTCTACAATTTCGCTGTTGTAACCACAACAAAGGCGTCAGCGTGAAAAGCTGTCAAAAATAAAATTGCATAAACTAAAATACTTTGTTCTTTGTCAAAATGAATTTCACAAATTTCAATTTTAAAAATAACTAATTTTTACTAATAAATAAATAATAATAATTTTTCTACTAATAACTAATTTTAAAAATAAAATACAATATACAAATTATGATAATATATAAATGAATAAAACCGAACTTTGAACATAAACTGAAAAATTAAGTTGACAGCTCAAAACAAAACGATTACAACCTCAGAAACGCGAAAAACATCAGAAAATCATATTTTTCAGTTGGCGGTACTGTCACAATAACATTAAAAATTACCCTTGCAACCAAATAAAAATAGAATTGATATCTGGCAATAATCATCGCCGACGATAAATTAGAAATAGAATCTAAATTTTCTCCGACGAAAAAAACTTTTTCGTTTATCGCTGTAGTTGTGTTTGAAATGTATGTATCCTGTGTATTCTAATGTTACTAACGTCGTCGTCGGACGATTTCGCCCGTGTTGTGTTTCTAGCTTTATACTCTCAATATTTAAACGAAATTTAAAAATGACAAATAAAAACGTACGAAAAATTAAATTACGAATAAAAATGTTTGTACAATGTACATACCTTTGAGGATGAATTTAAGATACACATAAAAACAAAACAACGCATAACAATTGCTTTTTGAATAAATCTTAAAGAAATAAAAAAAAATGGGTAATGTTTTGTTGAAAGAAACGAAAAATGTTGGACAAAATAGGGGGCAGTGAATTGAATCGGAATAAATTATTATATGAACAATGTTAAGTATCAAAGAATCAAAGAAAAGAAATAATTGCATGACTTTGCACGAATATTGAGCAATTGAGCCGAAACTAAAATAAAAACAACAGAAATATGGTGGAAAAGTTAAGGCTGGTAATAGGATTATTGTATAGTATTTGGTTGATTTTGATTAATTTTTTTTTGTAAAGGTAAAAGTGAAAGTCTAAGGTTCGTAGACGTCTTACATGAATATTAAATTATGGTTCAATGAGTTTAATTTACGATTGGCATGTTAGCTTATAGTCATTAAAATTTTCTGGCCTGAAATTTATGCAAGCAAGAATTTGTTGTTTGCAGTAAGACGAAGGTCATTTCCCTCTCCACAATTGAATTAGATTCCTTTACTCGTATGCATGTAAGTTTATTCATTTTTACTCCATTTTTGAGTGCGATAATGAAAAAGTGATTCCTTTAGACATATGTCACTTGATCAAGATTCCTTGAAAGAATAAATCCCGCCCGGAGAAAAACTGCCACAAATGAGGACCTAAAAAAATTCGCCGATTGGGGTGACAAAAATTTGGTCAATTTTAACTCCACCAAAACACAGCTATTGATTGTTTCCAGATCAAAGTTAAAGACCGAGTTTCCCAACGATATTTCAAATAATATGTGTGACGACCAAATAGACAAATGTGAAAGCATTCGTTTATTGGGAGTCACAACCTCCGTACTCCGGTACGATCATATAATGGCCATGGCAAAGAACGTGTCAAGAAAACTCGGCCTCCTCAATAGATGTAAAAAATATTTCACTTCGTATCAATTACTCCACATTTATTAGTCCTATAGTCGTCCCTATATGGAGTATTATTGTCAAGTTTGTGGTGCTGCATCTGTCACCATACTGGCTCTTTTGGAATCTGTTCAACAGCGGGATATACAAATTGTTGGTGATCGAAATTTAAAATTAAATCTTGATTCCCTACAACATCGTCACACTAACTTTTAAAATCAACATTTTACTCATGTCAAGATTACTCACTGTCATAGAGATAAAATGCAAAGGGATTTCTGTGTGCGTACATCGTATCGGATAATAATCAAGATGGCGAACGAGTAACTTGTATCGTGACGGTTGAGTGAATATAATTTAAATATAATTTTTAATTTAATAGTTCAAAAATGAATAAACATTCCACAGCCAAAATTGGTGCTTCTAAACATAGTTTTTATCAAACAAAGTTTTTTCCTTGTCGTAATCATTTATGATCAAACCTAAGGTGAATCTAAATAAAACAAACAATTATCTATATGTGTTTCCAATTATAAAATAATGTGTGTAAAAGTTGTGTCCAGATATCAATTTTCTTTTATGCCAATATAAAATAAGTGACCATAAGACTATATAGAAATTTTCAAAACCTCAAAATATAGCCTAAATAAGTTGACTATGTTTTGTTGTAAATAATATCAGTGAAACAACGAAAGTGTCTCCAAAAAATTCTGTAATGGTGGGAACACGGGACAACGGAAAGGTTACTAGGAATAGACCTGGTACACCACCAGTACCATCTACTTCAAGTTCTGATATAGCAAACCAAGAACTCACTCACTCAAATCAACCATCTAATGCTGATATCCTTGAAGCAATTAGTTCTCTCCAATCAAACATTAAAACAGATATGGATATCCTATCAACCACTGTTACCAATATTCAAAATGAAATACAAAAAATCATATGCACCGTGGATAATTTAAATAAAGATGTTAATTTGAATAAAAAAGAATTAATTGTACTCCAAGGACAACAGGCTGATTCATTACTTATCATCAATCAACTAAAACGGGAAGTATGTCAATTAAAACAAAATGCTTTATCAAATGATATTATTATAGCTGGTATAGAAGTAAATACAAATACATATAATACATGGGAAATGATTAAAGTCATATTCCAGGCGCTGCCCACTGATCTTGATCTGATTGACTCTTTCCATGAGCGCAAAACAAATTCCAGCAGAAATAATCAGAATAACGTGAAACTACTTCAAATCTTTATTCGATTGAAAAATGGTCAAGCTAAAGCTTGCTTGATGAAAAATAAAAAAAATTTGGGTAAATTGTACTTAAATCAGCTGTTTCCCTCAACTACCATGCCTGCAAAAGAAGTCCACATAAACGACAGACTCACACCAGACTATGCCAATATTTTAAAAAAACTGAATGTTTTAAAAAAGAAAAAACTAATCCGATATGTCTGGTATAGACATGGTTTTATATACGCCAAAACCACAGGCAATGTGGATGAAATGCCAACAAAAATCCAATCGCAAGAAGAATGTTCTCAATTTTGTTCTGAAATAATTGAACGATCCACTCATCACTCAACGCCATAATTCAAGAAAAATACATGTTAGAAAAAACGAAACAAACATCTGAATTTGTCGAGGCTAGTAAGTCAATAAATGGATTGAACATCCTTTACATTAATATTAATCGGCTAAAAAATAAAATCGAAGGACTTGAAGAATTGATGAATAGTCAGGGCGTCAGGATTGATATACTAGTTCTAGTTGAAACTTTTCTAACTTCTGACGACATTAACATAAATATCAGAAATTTTAGGGCTTATCATTTAACACGTGAGAGAAAGGGTGGTGGAGTGACCATATTCGTATCAGATGAACTTGATTTCGAGTGCGATTTTAGTTCCTCCTTCCTTGAAAACGATTTTGTTGTCATAAAGTCCAAAAAGTTGAAATAATAATATTAATAATATTAAAGATAAATCTGATACTCGTGTCTTTAACTATTTATCCAAGATCGCGCATAACGGGTTCAACATCGTCAATAGTCTGGATGATAAATTTTATACAAGGAAATCTAACACAATCCGAACATTTCTTGATCACATACTTTCCTCTTTCTCAGCTCCTTGTTACGTGCTCTATAATGATTCTTATCTGAGTGACCACAAATTCCTGTTATTTACGTGTGATATAAATAAACACTGCTCTTCTAATAAAACAGAAAAAGAAATCATTAAAACTAACTTCGCTGAAATTGATAAATATATCTCCTGGAGATTGATTTTGTACAATTTTACTCTGGCTTATGCTCTGTTCTCAAACAACATACAAAAACCAAAATTTTGCGCCAAGATTGTATCCCAAACAACTGTTATACAAAGCCTTGGTTCACTATAGAATTGAAGAAAAAAATTAAGCTCCGAAACAAATTCTACAAACTATCACAAAAATATCCCGCTAACGACTGCTTTGACATTTGGAAAAAAAACCTTAAAAAAGAAATACGTTCTCTTATATTTCAAGCCAAAGCCAAATATTATTCAAACCAATTTCAAAATAATATAAACAATCCCAAAAAAATTTGGTCTCTGGTTTACGAAATCTTGTCTAACTTATCTGGAAGTCCTCCCTCAAATAATAACGCTTTAAATGACAACGGTGTTATAGTTGATGATCAACTTCAAGTTGCTTCTATCTTCAATGATTTTTTTGTTACCATAGCCAACGATATTACAAGTCATCTCCCAGAACCACCAGAATCTCCAATGCATGAAACTCAAAGTATTAGTGGTGCGTAGTGTTTCCAATTATCCGTGATTTTAACTCTCCGGATATCGAATAGTATGTAAAGCAATTATCCGGATATCCGGATAATAATCCGGATAGTGGATTTAAATAAAAACAATATGTAGTTTTAAAAAATAAAAATTAGTTAATAATTTATTTTCATCTGAAAAATAATATTTTAAAAATGCAAGAGCGTTTAACATTGGAAACTATAACCGATTTCTAGTTTTCGTTAAGAAGCAACCGAAAAGACTCTTTCACTTTCGTTCGAAGTAGATTGAATGGTCTTCAAAGCATCAAACAGCTTTTCTAGGTAAAGAGTGAGTATTTTATTTATGCTTTTATAAATTAAATTCCTTGTCCAGTGAAGAATAATTATTTGAACGATTACCTTTACTATGTATTTTCGATTGGTGAAATTGTATTTTTCAATTCCATGACTAAATTACATCCGGTAAGTTCGGTCGGAGTTGGAGAGTTTTCATTTTCCTTAACTTCTTGTTCCGCCATTTTTAATTTAACATTTTTGGTTGTTTTGGTATCCGGTAACAAACTTTTTATTAACGTTTTTGCATAATGATAGCTTATGATTTAGGAATATAACTAAAATCGTCAAAATTATTATTTTGGAATAGTGTTGAATTCTGCACCAAAATCATTAATGAAACTAGCTCAACATTTCTCGTTTTGTTAATAGACTGCCTTAATGTGATTAACTTTAAATATTTTTAAAAGGCGATGTATAGCCGAGTGTGTTAAAGCACTAGTCTATGCATTGTTAGTGTCGACGGTTCGAATACAGACCAATCCAATATGGATTTTCTGGATTAGAATTACAGAGCCGATTTAGATGTTAAATATTGGTGTCGGGTAGTTCAGAAGTTAGTTTAAGAAGGTGATATAGGCTAACCGCCTCAACCATTTAGTTAAGTAGAACTAAAAAAAAAAAAAAAAAATATTTTTAAATTACAAAATTGAACCGTAAATTAAGACACGGCAAAATACTGTTTTTTAGTTCTAAATAAATAACACTTCTAAAAATTCAAATTCAAAACAATTGCTGGAATGATAATTTTTAGATCAACCAAACGAAATCGTCTATATGAAAAAACTAAGCTTTAGATTGACTGTACAAAAAGGTCTATTATGAAAAATTAGTAGTAGCTGATTAAAATTTTTAAAAAGGTAAATAGCGCAAACAATCTTTTTTGCTTTAATTTAGTTATCCGGATTTTTTTTGTGAATCAACCGGATATCGGATAGCAAAATTTTTACGAATTATCCGGATAATTCCAATCCGGCTTAAACCGGATTGGAAACACTAGTGGTGCGTTTTACAACTTTGACCATATTAATGAAAACGAGGTTGCTGAACTAATAGATGAGCTAGATACAAGCACTTCAAGTAACCATGACTTGTTATCGGTCAAGTATTTAAAATCCATTGCAACAAAAATTATCCTATCTTTAACTCATAGTATCAATAAAACTTTCGACACTGGATGCTTCCCAAACGTCCTTAAACAAGCAAAAATAATTCCAATATATAAAAAAGGGTGTAAACAAGATAAAAACAACTGCCGCCCAATCTCAATCCTTCCCATAATTTCTAAAATCTATAAACGCCCTATACAAAAACTGCTAAATAAATACCTAAAACATAACAATTTAATTGATGCAAATCAGTTTGGTTTCTTGCAATCCAGTAGCTCTCTTGCGGCAACTTTAAATTTAGTTGAACTCAAATATCAAAGCTTACAGAACAAAAAAATGACAGCCAGTTTATTGATTGATCTTATGAAGGCATTCGACTGTATTAACCACAAAATTCTAATCAAGAAGCTAAAAAGGATTGGGATCAAAGGGCAGGTACTAAAACTACTTAAAAACTACCTATCTGATCGAACTCAATTTGTTCAGATTGGAAATTCCAAATCTGAACTCAAAAATATTGAATGTGGTGTTCCCCAAGGATCGATTCTCGGTCCAATTTTATTCTTAATATATGTCAATGATATTTTCAGTATTAAATTTAATGGTTCATTACAATTATTCGCGGATGACGCTATTCTAACGTACAGTTGTTCCAACAATGTTGAATTGCAAACCCAGATGGCATCAGATTTTACCACACTGGACAAATGGCTGATTCAAAACAAATTACGACTTAATATCAATAAAACACACTTCATCAACTTCTATATAAGAAACCCAATCGGCGTTGGCTCAATTCAACATATTAAGCTGAATGACGAATATATCAAAAGATTGGAATCAACGGTTTATCTTGGCCTTCGAATAAATTCACACTTTAATTGGGCAAATCATGTTGACTATGTGAAAAATAAAATATCTCCTATAGTTGGAGTGTTCAACGGAGTAGGCAAATATCTATACCAGAATGTAGCTCTCAATGTTTACTTTGACTTAATACAGTCTCATCTAGTCTACTTGTTACCTATCTGGGGGAGCGCAGGAGAAACTAAAATCCAGCAATTACAAATATTGCAAAATCAAGCTCTGAAAAAACTGAAATCCTTACCAAATCTTACTCCAACAGTCCGACTCTATAGTGAAAAGATTCTCCCATTTAAAAAACTTATTGAATATGAATACATATGAATACTCACAATCTATAAAATTTCCAATAACTTAATCAAATTTAATAACCCGCTTGTTTCAAATAGTTCAATATCATCTCGATCTGGAAGATATGCAGCTAACTTCCGTCCTCCAAGATACACGTATGCAGTCTGCCAAAACAGCGTATTTTATAAAGGTCTCCAACTGTTTAACAACCTTCAAAACCCAATTAAACAAACTAACATAAGTAAATTTAAAACCACAATCAGATCTCAGTTGTATGTTAATTTTGTTAATGAGTACAACATAAGTCATGGCTTGTGAATGTAACTCAACATGTAGGATGTACTAAGTTTAGGATTCAAATCTCACCTAGCCTTTCTAAATTACTTAGTTGTTCGATTGATTGTACCTCGTTCATGTTACTTGTATCAGATATTCGGTAAAATTTTAAAAAATTTCTGCATATTTTTATGTCAAGATAACTTTAAGAGAGAATATGTATATATAATTCATAAAAATGTAACAAAATAAAAAAAAAAAAATAAAAAATAAAAAAAAAAAAAAAAAAAAAATAAAAAATTAATTATTATAATTTAGTAGATAATGTGTCGATAGACACAAGTGAAGATGGTCATCTTCTTCTCACCGATACAAGTTTGTTATCCAATTCTAACTTGGTTAGAGTATAACAACAATAGTGATCAACTAGAGAAACAAATTGTCTAAACCTGAATCTAATAAAAGTTTTTTGGTTTCTTATACTTCGCTAGAGTAGTGACCTATTTTAGGTTTATATAGCGAAAATTTTTTTGGTAGTGTATCTAGTCGGCTAGCCCTGATGAGAATGATATACTTTTTTAAAGTGTAATAAAAAGTTCTTATCGGTTCGAAACTAGATCGATCGACAATTTTGTGGATAGCAAAAAAATTTCATAAATTGCACACCATATTTTGTTAGATTCAGTCTTATTATTCATGATGGGATTATTTCCATCGGAGTGATGTAATATCACAAATAATTCATTGAATTAATTATAATTTAGTATATAGAAAATGTTTTCCACTATGAAATGTATATTTTTTTAAGAAAATAAAAGATTAAAAAAAAAAAAAAAAAATGGAATTCTTTGCCCGAATCAATAGTCTCGCAATTGCCTTTAAGTTCTTTAGTGTTGATAAACGCAATAATCCAAGCTCAGATACATAGTTATATGATAGCCTGTTCTTCAAGCAAGCAATATTATCAAGGAAAAAACTAGAAATAAAATAAGAGAGCTACTGTTGACTAAATAGAGTGCCTTCGCAAGCACCCGCAAGATATCTTGGCTTATAACAAGACACTGCTAAGTGGTATTGACAGTAGTTTGTGATATCTTCTTTTAACATATATGTCAATAGCAAAGACTAGAGTACGTTAGGTTATCACACATCCGTGTATAAAAAATTTAAAAAAAATTACAAATCAACATAAACTAAGCTTAAAATTGATCGTTTTATATATGTAAAATAAAATTTTCTCATTTATACATTTCGAAATCATTTATAAACAAACCTATATTCCAATCATCTTAGTACTGAAAAGTGTTCAAAAGTCACTCGATAACAATAAATCGATTTATTAATATTTTTTTTAACGTTCGTATTTTAAACATTTATTAACAAATTAGTATGATTTTCTTAACAAAGCGTATAAACCTTAAAAAAATTACAACAGGTCAACAATACAACAGGACCAACAATTTTTTGGTCATTCGAGCCGGATGGATAAAATTTCAAAATTTTAACGATTTTTTCTAGAAATGTTTTATACATTTTATGATAACCTAAACACCTGATTTAGTGTTAAATTTTCAACAAAATTATAAAACATTTCTAGAAAAAAACTTTAAAATTTTGAAATTTTAGCCATCCGGCTCGAATGACCAAAAACCATGTTGTGTTTTGTAAGGTTTATACGCTTTGTAAAGAAAATTATACTAATTTGAATAGTTAAATAAATTTTTAAGCAAATAGTATTTATTCTCTTCAAGCAATCATCAGTTTAAGGTCAGAATTAAATCAGACAAAATATGTTCAGAAAAATCAGCGTTCTTCGTTACTGGAGATAAGAAAAAATGAGCTCAACGAATCAGATTTTGCAAGCCTATAGTTGCAGTTACTTTTTTGTTTTTTTTTTATTGTTTTCATTTAGATAACATGTATCCATAATACACAGTAGAAAATTAAATATTTATGCAGGCACAACAGTAATTAGAGGAGAGAAGTTCTTTTTTATATTCTTTATATTAACCTTAAAATTTTGTAGGCTGTAGCTAAGCGAAAAAACAGTGGACTCCACAGAGTTCCAAAAAGAGATTGTTCATGATAAAATAGACGAGAGATATTTCCCAATTCAACCAAAGAATGCTACAAGCGAGGGATCATGGGTGTTAAATGGTAGACGAGTAATGCGAGAAAACTGGTGACGTGGAGGCATTGCTGGTTTTATCTCAGCTGAACACTTACTATATAGTAATATTTGTAAAATGTACAGATGAATTCAACATTACGTGTATGATCGAGGGTATCCAAGGAGTTTGTTAAATTAGCAACATTAATTAGCGTGAATGCGCGGCGTTGAGTTCTATCTAATGTGAATAAATTCTGGTCTGGTCTATTGCGGTTATGTGGGTTAGGACATGCTTGAATTTTAAAAGTATTGCATTCCACCCGGTTAGTTTTTTCCAATTTATGGATAGTATTAATGTTTTGTGAAACTTAGAATAGTATGCATAATGGCTTTCTATAAAGTACGATGACTGCATACCGACTAGACCCGCTGACTTATTTACATTTTAAAAACCTTTCATACAACTTGGGAGCGAAAATATACTTGTTTCATAGAGTATTTACTATTTATTAGGGAAGAATCCAATAAATTTGAGGCTGGTAGTTGTGAGACGGCTGCAAAATGAGAAGCTTAAAGATTGGTGTTTTGTTCAGATGTGGAAGAACTTGTGATGCCTATTTGCGCATGAAATTTTTGTTGAACCAAGCCAGCAAATGGCCAGGACGATTTGGGGTTATAATTGCTATTCAGGTATTCTCAGATTTTGTCGCGGATTTTCAAGTCGTCCTTTCGTTTGGCATTGTTTACGACATTTTTCGCATTTCTATGGGGATTCCCAGAAGCTCACAATTATTAGTAGTAAAGCGTTTATTGAAATAGTACGTGAGTTGTATGTTTGGAGCTTAATTGCTGGCCGGCAGGCTTCATTAAACCATGAGGTATAAGCAGTCCTCAGTTTTTGAACGTGTGATGGAATAAAATATTCCATAGCCGATCGAATTATCTGCATTTTTATCTGGAGCTAAATTAACCCAGATGACATTAGTCAAGAATGTCATAAAGTTCATAAAGGTGAAGTATTATCTATTGCATTTATGTTTGCTTCAGTCCACGCCTGGCAGTGATCAGATGAGCCAATAGGAAAATCATACATTTTGCTTTATCTATCGGGGTGAGTAGACAAGAATAAATCCAAAAGATGAGGGATGTGACTGCTAATGTCAAAAATTCAATTGAGTTTATAGACAAGCTGAGTGAGATTGTTGATTTCTGCAAACAGATCGGTGGATTCACCTTCACTGTTCCGAGAAGCAGAAAGAGAGAGAGAGCCATCAGACATTTTGAACATAAAAAACACCCGCTGTAGCTCGAGCTACGAGTTGAGTTTGACAAAGCATCAAACTCCTTTTAGGAATCGAGACACAGAAAAAAAGCATGCATTTCGATTTGAATTCAACCCCTAAAAAGCTAAATCTCAGATCACTGTTGGTATCCAGATTTTGCGGAAGAGAAAAAAATTTCATTCCTGATATAGAGTACTATACCATAGTTTTGAAATAGCCTATTAGTGTGTAGTTTTTGATTTATGAAGTAAAAGCACCACCGAGACTGTAGATTTAATAGCTCCAATGCAAGAAAAGTTGGTATCCGTATCATGTACAATAACTTACGTTACAACACGTAATGCAAACTTTTCTACTAAAATAGTGTAAATTTGAATGAATTATTAAATAAAAATTAAGTTCATTTTAAAAACGTATTACAAATTTGTTGACCGTTGTTGGCAAATTACAACACATAATTTGCATGAATAGAATTGCTGATTTGTATTTTTTTTTAATGTATAATTTACGGGTGACATATGAGTTAACGTGAGATATCATATCCCACTGACAATAGCAAAGAGATATCTATGGCCAAGGTGATATTTTAGGGGTGCAGGCAGATAAATTCTATTCAGTGAACGGTTGCGTGCTATAGCGAGGAATCGAGGAATATGACACTAACTGGATTATTGGCATTTCCATACTTGTTCGTTTCTGCAAGTTTTTAAGGTTCTGTTTTTATACGGAACACTATTGGTGAGAGTACAACGTGTTTTTCACATTATTTCGATTATCTTGTGAACCATTAATCCGATGAACTCAAAATTTGAGGTGCTTATAAAACTAACTTATCCACACAAGATGGTGGGTTAAAAAATAAATAAAGTTGTGTTCGTTTGTTTTAAGGAGGTGCGATATAAAGCCTTTGAAAACATACATTTTTTTATCGAGACGTGTAGGGTATCATATGAAAGGGCTTCATTTCAGCATTATTTAAAAATATATTTTGGAATTTTACACCTCACCATTTTTTGTATAATTTCGAAAAATGACGTTTTCTGGATGTTTTATTGCCCCGAATAACTCCGACCCTACTTCATCGAAAATCTTGAAATATATTTATAATGATAGAAAATTGAGTAGGTTTTTAATGAAAAATATAGAAAAGTGGCAGATACTCATAACTATATTTATTAAAGGGGTGGGAATGTTAAGGGGTAAAAACATCATTTACTGGTTCATGACCTGGTTCATGTGGGGTGTCATTTAAAAGAGCACTTGATTTTAGAAATATTGCCATTTTTTTTAGAATTTTGCAATGCATAGTTTTTGAATTATTATCAATAAAGTGACACAAAAAGTTGGTCCCCCCCCCCTTGCATTTCGAGCCTAATTAACAGAAAAATCTGAAAAAATTCATAGAGACAGGAAGCTTGATAAACTCTGAACGAAAAATATAGCGAGCTCTCAAATAATTATATTTTTGTGCTTTTAAGGGATTGGGGTGGGGAAGGATGAAAAAAAACTTTTTTGACCCAAGCGATATCATTTAAAAGAGCACTAAATTTCCAAAACATTGCAATTTTTTTTAGAATTTTGCGGTACACAGTTTTGAGTTATTCTAAAAAATGTTCAAATTCCAGACCGTTCACACCCTCCCCCCCTACGTTTCGACACTGATTGACAGAAAAATTGAAAAAATTCATTGAGACAGGAAATTTGCTATATTTTGAACGAAAATTATAGCGAACTCTCAAATAATTATATATCTGTGTGTTTAGGGGATGGGTGTAAGGGGGGTAAAAAAAAACTTTTTTTGACCCAAGCGAGTGGGGTATCATTTGAAAGAACAATGAATTTCCAAAACATTGCAATTTTTTTTAGAATTTTCCGGTACACAGTTTTTGAGTTATTCTAAAAAATGTGCAAATTCCAGTACCGTTCCACCCCCCTACGTTTCGACACTGATTGACAGAAAAAATTGAAAAAATTCACAGAGACAGGAAATATGCTATATTTTAAACGAAAATTAAAGCGAACTCTCAAATAATTATATTTCAGTGTGTTTAGGGGATGGGTGTAAGGGGGGTAAAAAAAACTTTTTTTGACCCAAGCGAGTGGGGTATCATTTGAAAGAGCACCAAATTTCGAAAACACTTCAATTTTTTTTATAATTTTGCGGTACACTGTTTTTGAGTTATTCTAAAAAATGTGCAAATTCCAGACCGTCCCCCCCCCCCCTACGATTCGACACTGATTGACAGAAAAAATTGAACAAATTCATAGAGACAGGAACTTTGTTATATTTTGAACGAAAATTATAGCGAACTCTCAAATAATTATATTTCTGTGTGTTTAGGGGATGGGTGTGGGGAGGGTAAAAAAAACTTTTTTGGAACCAAACGACTGGGGTGTCATTTGAAAGAACACTTAATTTAAGAAACATTGCAACATTTTTTAGAATTCTGCGATGCACAGTTTTTTAGTTATTGATAAAAAAAGAGCTATTTTAAGTGTATGTATACCACCCTATATTTCGACGCTGATTTATAGAACAAATATTCCCTATTTGGACCATTAAAATACTGGTTAAATCTTTCTTTAGCTAACATAAACAGCTATGGATAAGATTTAACCTCAAGTAACATTTTTGATCAATGTAGATGTGATTGACATTTACGATTGATGTTTACAATTAAACATTTATTCTGTTATGCGTCCATAGTCTGGCGATATAAAGACTTTACAACATAACTTTATGTCATTTATTTTTGATATTGTGTTCTTTTACATTCACGGAACCCTTGGCGAGCGAATTTTATTCGCACTTGTCCGACTTTTTTTTAAATAAATTTGCTTTTTATCTTTTATTTCATTTTTATTTTCACTATCATACGTCATATTTTTATGTTTTTAGATTTAAAATTTGACTATTCATTCGTTTAAAAAAAACATAAAAAACAAACAAAATTTTTCCGCCCTTTAACATCGCGGAACGCATGTTGTTGTGTGACCTTGGTTTTTAAATGTTTCATGTGTTGTTGTGACACATGTTGTAAGAGCTACTACAGAACACATTTTAGTTTATAAAATTTCTTAATCTTTTAGAGAATGTCATGTCAAGATAGATCGGAAATGAACTTGAAAACCCTTCACTGACTGGTCTGCCCATTAGTTCTGATTTGTTGGGACTCTTTATAATATTTTCGCACTAAGATTTTGAGGGCAATGCTGTGGAATTTCAAGCAAGAGGTTTCGTAGTAATAGTTATTGATGTAAGAAACGATAAATGTGCAAAATAACAATTATTGCTATACTTAGGTGTGGTAATGATCCACGTCCTCATTCCTCAGTTCAAATTTAAATGAACCAAAAATTGCATTACTTCAAGTGAATACCAATAGATCATCTAATTCTGTTTTTGGTAATATTGATTTATCGGTTAAATTTGCCTCTAAAAGGGCAAATTTACGATTTTATGTAGTATCAACCTTCGAAAACGATTTATTTCTAGGTTAGATCTCTTGATTAAATTTAAACTAGGTTAAAAACAACAAAGCCTCCTAAATGAATAACGTTTGCAATTGGATCATGTAATCCAGATGCCTACATCATACAATGGAATTAGACTGGAAAACAACGGACATCTTAAAACAAGTTATTAATGTAGGCGATTATTATAAAACTAAAACAACAGAGCTACTACAATGGATCACCAACAATTCAAAATTTGAGGTTTAAGAGCTAGATCGAATGATTAGTTTTGTAGTAATTTACTCATGGAACAGCACCTGGAACAAACCTTTGGTATTGGTACAAAAGCCTTATAAAATATTCAGATTTTGTTTGAGCTCCCAAAAGCTTAACCTTACTACAGAGAAAGATGCAACTTTATTAATGATAGATTTTTCCTGACAGCTGATAGCTTTAACGCCTACAAAGCTTCAAAGACTTCATGCTTGGTATATAAGTTCGAGAAAAATGGCACACTCGCTATCAATTTTCTGTCATGCTGTTTGGGTTATGCAGCGCAACACATACGTTTAATGTATGTATGGTTAATGTATCATTTTTGCCACACAATTTGCAGTATAAGGTGTTTGTGTACCAGTTTGATATTCTAAAAATGTTGCTAACCTTTATAAAGCATTTAAATCTATTAAAACGGAGATAGAGCTTCTTAATAACGAACTATAATGTATTAGATTGTTTATTGGCTAAATTTTAAAATTCTGTACGTGCATTTTTAGGTCCTTATCCTATAGATAACCTCATTTTGAAGCCATTAGTGGGGAACGGCACAATTTTGTTCATAAATCAAAATTTTTAGTTAATCGTATTCTGTTATCAGGACAAATATTTAGATGTAGTTGTTTGTGAATTTGTCAACACCACTGCGTGAAAAAGTTTGAAACTATTGCTTGATTTCAATTTAATTTTTTAGTGTGTCATTTGAAATATGTTGAACAACAGTTAATCCGACAAAAAAATTCAGTAAAAATCTTACCAATGAGTAGAGAGAAATATATCGTATTCTTTGAATCATATGAGCTCACCTGAAAAGAAAAAGAAAACATTGATTAGTAAGAAGATTTAAAAATAAAACGTGTTCCTTAATTAAAAGTAACCAAATCTTTTAAACAGATATTATAGAAACCCGAATAAACCTAGTTCCAAAAATTAATCAGAATAAGTTACTATAGAGTTTGTCAAGAGTCCTAAGTGATTAAATGACTCTGAAAGGAATGATGCTAAGGAATGATGCTGGTTAGATTCCAAGTTAGAATTAAGGTACGAGATTCTTTCGGACTTTCTGCTTTTCGAAGCAATTTTCCATTCAATTTAAACAAATAAATTCTGTTTTAGAATAAAAAATTTCTAACTTCAGTAAAATGGTAGCGTTCAGTAATATGGTAGCGTTCAGCAAATTGGTTTCTAATTTTGGCATTATCCTAGTTTATCCCTCCAAATAGATTTGCGTTTTTTTTCAGATAAATAGAAAGATTAGGTCCTCTGCATCCTAATTATGAAAAAAAAAATTTGCGGAAATGAGGGAGTCAAAAGTTATAAAGGATCAAACTTTCAATTTTACCTTGGTCCCCCCTTTGGTTTTTTAAACTTTGAATTCAGTTTTTAGATTTTTTTTTTACTCAAATTGGGATCTTACACAATTTCGATCAGAGATAGAACCGAAACCCCCCTCAACGCGCCCCCCCACGCGTCACCCACCCCACGCGCCCCCCCCCACGCGCCCCCCTCGCGCATCCGCGGCGCAGGGGACGCGGAAAACGCGGGGGGGGGGACGCGTGGGGGGCGCGTTGAGGGGGGTTTCGGTTCTATCTCTGATCGAAATTGTGTAAGATCGCAAAATTGAGTCAAAAAAAAAATCTAAAAAATCAATTCAAAGTTTAAAAAACCAAAGGGGGGACCAAGGTAAAATTGAAAGTTTGATCCTTTATAATTTTTGATAAATAAAAATAAAAAAAAAAAAGAAAAAAAAAAAACTAAAAAAAAACACCAAAGGGGGGACCAAGGTATAATTGAAAGTTTGATCCTTTATAACTTTTGACCCCCTCATTTCCGCAAATTTTTTTTTTCATAATTAGGATGCAGAGGACCTAATCTTTCTATTTATCTGAAAAAAAACGCAAATCTATTTGGAGGGATAAACTAGGATTGTACCCTAATTTTCTAACTTCTCAGTAAAATGGTAGCAGAGAAATTTTTCTTGCCAGCGAAAGGTCACCATTTAAAAAACCATAAAAAAGGTCACCATTTAAAAAATTCCTACCCATTTCTGAACAGTAAATATTTTGCTAAATGTAACTATATGAACATTGACACTTGCAGTTATCCGATATAATAGAGAAATAGAAATCTAGAAGAAAACTATTGAAACACGACCACAACAGAGAAATCGATTTCAAAACTGCCATTATTTCAGCAAATGTATTAAACCTTAGACAGATGACATTCTCACTTAATCAAGTAATAAAACGCTCACATAGAATTATGCGGCGACTAATTTCTAAAACCAAGCAAATTGGTATTAGCGGTATGGTAATGAAATATTCTATCTGAGATGAGAGAATATGCTAACGTTCGATTTTGGGCAAATTCATCGAGCAAATCGGACTCAAATAACTAAAAGTAATAAATCTCTGATTTTTCGCTCAAAAAGTATACAACATCAAAGCAACTTTTAATTTTGCCATAAGTGTTTTCCCTTCCCAGAACAAAATAAAACATTATATATAGATACATATATGTAGCATTTAGTTAATATTTTTCAGGAATTTTAAATGATGAAATGCGGGACTAATAATAATTACAAAAAATGCTTTGATTATGTTCATATATTTGTCACAAATGGTCTGCTCGTATGTATGCAATCAAATAATTCATTATGTAACAATTTCCCCACAAACAGGTGGTTATCGTAAGCAGCATAGAAATCGTAAAAAAATTCAACTCAGATGCAGCTTTACTCATATTATTTTAGCAACTTCTTAAATGAAAATAAAAAGTTGATGTAGCGTGTTTTCAGTGAGTAATCAAAAAGTTATTAGCTATTAGCAGAGCATTTTAAGAAAGATTTTAAGTATGACACGCAGTAACGTCGTCATTTATATAAGAAACTTTAATATCACCTCTTTTTATTTCATCCGCAAGCTAGTACGAACTGATAAAAAGGCAGGATTACTTAGATGTAAGCATTGATAGCATGCTTACTAAGTAATCACACCAAAAACATCTTGGATGAAGTAAAAAAAATTTTCCTCATCCGAAAAAAACTTGTTTGAGCAACCTCGAAGCTTTTGTTCTAAATTAGTACTCTAATTGTTTCGTTTTGTGTTATAAAGCTGTTGTCCAATCTCCGTAATTTAGAGTCGCCCTACTTTCTCACACGCACTAATTTATAATAACAAGAACTTTTGGAGTTGTTTTTGCCCTTTTCAAACACGGTTTCTTGCACTCAATTCGTAATCATCTCTTACAATATTTTTTTCTCAAATTTGTTATGAAAGAGATGTGCAAACTCCTTTGTGGGTACAATTTTCAACGAAAAAAGTTCCCAAGAAACAAACTCACCGTTTTGTTATTGTTTACAAACGGCCGTTAATTTTCTATAAATATCGGTTCTCTAACGGTCTTCTGTCTCGTATTCGACTTTTTGTCTGATTGAAGTTGGTTTGTTTGACGTTTACGAAGGGTGAGGTAGTGGACATTGAATCTTCTAGACAAATAAAAACATCAAGAAAAATGTCTCCGGAATGACGAGGATGATACATTTTTGTTATCAGGAGGGATAACTGAACTATTCCTGATTAACGGAAGCAATAACAGCGGTGGTTGGAGTCTTGCTTAAGTTGTCATTTTTTTTTTATATAATATGGTGAGTTGGATAAATCTAATCTACTAATACAAAAAATGTTATTGCCTCAGGGCTGAAGATTAATAGACTTTATATCAGATTAGTGTTAAATGTTAATGGGATCGATCGCGATTAATGTTAATCCTACTCATTATTAGTGTGCTAAGAAATTCTGAAATCTCACACCAAACTAGTTACATGTTTCGTTGGAATAACGGTAATGAAAATCGTCACGAGTTGTGATTCTATATCATAGTTTGGTGAGTTGGCATAACACCACTTGTAAAATGATGTCTTATTAATTTCACAAACTAGAAATTTCTTAGACTAGAGTATCTTTCGCATTTTGACATATGATAACCGCGCACAATATATTAGGAAAGTTTGTACGCCTCTCCCGCCGAATGATAAACCCAGTGCAATTAATAACCGCTGAGAAGAACATAAAAAAAAATAATAATAATAAAAAATTTAATATAAATTCTGTTGTGCTGTCCTCGGAACTATTGTGACTGTAATTAACTGATTTTTAGTGTCATTGTTTGTGTATAAATAAGAAAAAAAAATTATTAAGTAAACTAAATAGTATTAACTGTGATAATCAAACAAATAAGAAACTTCCTGTTGTGTTTATATTAGATGTAAAAGAAAAAGTAATTGTTAAAACATAAAGGGAAAAGAAATTATCGCAGCCTCAACTCATAACCTCAATATTTTGTGGTAACAAATTTATGATTGTTTGTTTGAGAGTTCGGGGTGTAAAATAAGCTGCAGGATAAAAACCATAGGAAATTAAACAAAATAAATTCAACTATATGTATATTGGTCACACAAAGTGAATATTATATTATTAGTTAATTTACATGGGAAGGCTATTTTACCAACTATTTCATAAGGACTTTAATTACCATAAATTAAGCAAATAAACTTGATGTTAACATAATAAACTTATTGCGAATACATGTACTTGCCAAAAATTCAACATCAGCTTTCACTTTTGATTAAAATAAATATGAGAAGAGGCTAAGGCCTGCCTAATGGGATGGAGATGGGAGTCCGACATCATAATGGGGTGAGTCATATTTTCATTTTGGTTTATTTTATGAATGATTGATTATGGATATGTGTGTAGTTATATGAGAGTGGGTATATGGATGTGTGTACGTGGGTATGTATGTATATTTGTTGCATGCGCGTTTGACTGTCATAATCCAACTGGAAACATGTGAACAAGAATTTTGCATAAATATTAAAAAGAAAAATTTTATTGTTATAAAAAAAAAACTTAAAAGTGATCAAAATTAAAAATGGATGGGTTATTAATAATTGATCGATAAAATGATTTAGTTTATTGTAAGTTCGATGATGGAATGAAAAAAATAAAATTCGTGAATTAGCCGTAACGAATAGATTAGTCAAAGAAGATATTGCGGATGAAAAAGAATATCTTCATTCCATTGTTATCATACAAATATTTCGTCCAATTATTGCATCTCAACGGATATTGTTTTATCAATTCAATAATTCGTATACTATATTACAATGTGAATATGATTGCAATATTATTTTCGAAGAAATTTTTTTTTTGGGTATGTTTTTTTTAATTAAGCCTGAAACAAGAATAGAGGAAATATTACACCGGCATATAGGGATATGCATCTCGTTTGTTAAACATATGTGTGATTCTGATGTGATTTTATTAAAAACAATTTCAAAGCATGGAGATATATGAACATCAATATTGATTCATGGAATGAGTTATACAAGTATGATTGGTCTATACTAGTTGGAAGCAGTTGAACAACTTGTAGTAAATTTTAATGTACGAAAGGTTGTATTGAAAGCGTTACCATCAGTTACCGAAAAGTTAGAACAAGATCCACTCTTACAACGAAGTTATGCACTAAATTTAGTTAAACCTAAAGTTTTTGTCATTATATTCGAGCCGTCGAACCCAAAATCTTCCGTCATCTGATAGTCTTTTCCTAAATATTTTGTTTTGTCATGCAATTGAGCCTGGGAAAAAATTTCTGAAGGTTCAAATAAAACATTCCAGAAAAAAAAAAATATACAATCTTGCTTACTATTCTACAACGGAAACCAAAATAATTGATATTCTGGTTGGACATTTCATATCATACCTATCATCAATCATAAAAATGAAATCAAGCTAATGTGTTTGATTGAATATGGTAGCCCGGTTGTATCGCGTGGTGTGAATGTACGAACGGACGTGGTAAGGTTGTTTACGTGCCTGGGTGTGTGTGTGTGTGTGAGTGTGTGAGTGAGTGTGTGAGGTGTGACCACGTGTGAATGTGTGCAGATAATTGTGGGGTTGGACGTGGTGATCGTAGTTTGTTCACATACGGGGGTCGCCAGGGTCTACTAGTTCGCCTCCCTCTTCTTTTTTTCCGTTTATTATTATTTTTTGATACGCGTACAATTCTGACATTTGTGCTGGAGTAGCAGGTATACTATGGTCAACCCTACTTACTGAAGCTAGTTTGGGGCATTACAAATCTCGCTAGGTACGCGGCCTGCTATACCATTTCGTTGATTATACAACATTACATTTGTTGAACATTACATTGCGCTTCATTACATTTGTTAAAAATTTTAAATACGAAAAACCTTTTTAAGCGAGCATTTACAGAAAACAGCTCGAAGAATAATCTTCAAAGCCTCTTGGGATTGTCAGTAAATAATTAATTAAGACAAAAATTTTTCTATAAAGATAATTCAAACATCCAGGTTAATCTGCTCCTAGAATAAAATAAATGATGGCCCTGGGAGCCTCAATAACACGATATAGCAATCGTGAGCTGTGTATCTTTATTTTTTTTAATCCTTTTTGTGAAAACATCATTTAATTATACTCGTTATAACTTTTTTTATATTTGGAATGCAACCAAAACTATATGGCGAAAACAAAATGAATGTTAAATGCCAATCAAAATCAAAAGCATTGACTTTATTTTGGAAACCAATATTTATCTATCTCATTTTGTGACTTTCACACTTCTTTAAAATGATACATATATATAACTCACACACTGCAATTCCACCGCGTATACCAATAAAACACAATAAAAATCATTTCAATACTACCAAATAAAAAAAAAACCCAAAGGTCCCTCAAAAATCAATCAATTATTCATATTGGAAACATAACTCAGCTAAAACTAAGAAAATGATATGCCCTGCCTTATATCAATAATTCAGCATCAACGCTTTTGCGCATGATCACCTTACTTTATTTCATTTTCGTTTTAAAACAAAAGCTATATTCATATAATATTTACGAAAAAAATAATAAAAAAAACATTTAATGTATTCGACGCATGGGAAATGAGAACAAGTTAAACATTTTGAAATAAAATATAGTGAAACGCGGTATACAGCAGAATTATTTTATCATATGATTTTAAGTGTTTTGATAGTACGGAACAATGTATTATCTATAGTATGAACAGTGTGAGGACTGTTTGATTTAAACTTTAAATGAAAATGTCTATTTAATAGAATTTGTTGGTCGTTAAAAAGAGTTGTAGAGTCTTCAAATGTTTTCATAAATTAAAACTTTTAACCTAATTAATTGACAATGTATTAAAGCCACTGCAATGAATTAATTTAATTCTTGTAATTAATAATCTTAAGTCAGAATCATCTACAATCTGCATCTACTTTCATAATATCAAATTAGCTTTGCTATTGAGTAAACCACATTTCTTTCTTCTATTTCTTTTTTATTATTCTGAATTTTTGTTTGTCCAACCACAAAACAATTCCCATCCAATTTACAAAATTAAAAGAAAAACCCAAAAATTCTATTCCTCATCCTCCAAACCAATCCTTTCAATCAGATCAATTTCCCTTTTAATTTAATTTTACACACATGCACAAACAGATATTCGCATAAAAAATCGTGATCGTGATATTTTTATTTTTTTTCCCTTAGAATTTCTTACATTCTAAGAACATCGTTTTGCGTATTCAAATAATTTTCAACAACAATTTCCATTGTCTTAGTTTTCTTCGATTTCTTTTCAATTTCAAGATTTCGTTCTTTTTTGTTCCATTTCGAATTGAAATTGTTGATGATTATGAGTTGATAATAAAAAAAAAAAGGATTTCACATTCGTTTAATTTTTTTTTTTTATTGCATTTTATTTGTAAAATCTCACAGGAGGAAAAATAAAACAGAAAATTACATGAAAACTGATAAACAAAATAAGTAACAAACGTGACTCTCAGTAGTTACAGGATGAAATGGAATTTATTTATATTTATTTAATTCAAACTGATTTTGTTGTTCTTCAAGAGCTTAATTGTTATTGTAAAAGGTATTTTATTGTCAATTTTATTAAAGCGATTTGAATCTGTTGTTTGGTTGTTGGTAAAATTATGGAAGGATTTTTTTTTTTAAATTGTAACTTGAATTCTATTTTTTTTAATTAATTTCATTCCGTTTACTTATGAATTCCATCAATTGTTTTATTTATTTTTCTTAATCATGATCATCTTCTTAACATTTTATATAATAAACAGAAAAACTAAAATTCAAATTTTCCCAACTAAAAAAAATTAATAAATAAATAAATCTGAAATTATCTAAAATAAATAATGAAGAAGCAGAAGAAGCAACCGTTAAAAATACCAAATAATTTTAATGTTTTTTAATAATGTACATTAAGACATACAGACAGACAAGGCAAGTCAAAACATATATCTTTCATGCATCACTCTCTAATAATAATTTATTGGAATAAACAATTAAATTTAAGTTTTTCTTTTTTAATTTATACTTACGTTTTTTCAAATAAACAAAAAAAAAATTGAAAAATATATTATTTGAATTAAGATACATTTTTTTTTTTGAAAATTAATACAGTGTGTTGTGAAAAAACGGTTACAGGTGGTTTCGATTTAGATTCGTTTATTTAATTTGGGGTGAATTTTGGTTTATTGAATATCAAATAAATAATTTTTGGTTTAAGGTGGGGTGAATGTTCTACCATTTGTGATTTTCTGGATTTGCCGGCTTGAAGTATTTGAAATACATCAATAGGGTCTCTAGGTAGTAAGAATTTCATTTAAATTGCATTCAAGAATGAAACAACATTAAAGAGAATGTTTCTAAAAATTCCTCAAACTACAATTCTGTCGAAATTTTTTGAAAAATTAAAAATTAGTAAATTAATAAAAAATTTTTTAAAAAATCTTCCACTGGAAACGAACTAAATTTTTTTATTTTCCCGTCCAGGTCTCAAAACACAAATCCTGAATTATGTAAAGGAAAAGTGACCGGCATCAAAAATCGAACCAGGTAACCTTGAGCTACAAGGCTAGTGCTTTCTTAGATGCATTTACTTAAGACAAAACTTTTTTTTCTAAATTAAATTCATACATCAGCTCAGAATGAGATTTTTTTTTTCAATAAATGAACAAAAATAATATCCAACAAAGCTGGAACAATTTTTTTAAAATTTGATATAGGCTAATATTTCATGACAAAATGAAGAACATTAAAAATAAAAAGCGAACAAGAAAACTACAGAAACAAAAATGAATTTGGATATTGTTTTTCACTTTTTATTTGTTTCTTCAATGTTAATAGCAGCGCTCCTATTAATTGATAGGAAAAACTACGTCTTTGATTGAGCTTATATATGAAACATAAGCAAAATCATGGATGGTGGAAATTTTTCAAAAAATTATTTTAAAATTATTGTAACTAAGGTTACAAAAGACTAGGTTTCTCCTCTAGGCTTACAGCAAAAAATTAAAACAATTTCAATCGATTTTTAAAAATGTTAAAACAGTTTTTTGACAAATTTCTACCATGTTTGTATTTTTTCTTAGTTTATTTTATGACATTTGTAATTTTTGTGATTATAATTTAATAAAAATCAATTATTCTGATATTCACGGCTATTCAGCAAATATTTCGGTGTGCCAAAATGGCAAATGATCCAATCGTCTTTGTTTTTCGTTGAATTATCTGAGTTTTATACAGAAAAGTTGCCAAAACACATCTACTAAATCTATTTTTGAAGAACATGCATATAATTTGTGGTTATAGTTCTGAAAAACTGAGGTAGAACCAGAAGCCTACATACCTTTACACTTTTTAATGAATAAGAAAAATGTCAGCCGAGCTTTTCAAAAAAAATAATTTGTTTTTGAAAATATGTAGGAAAATGGCATTGATTCTTTGGAAAGGTTGGACTATTCAAGGCTGTTGGTCGAAAAATTCAACTTTGCATAACACTAATTTTGTTGCCAGTCAAAATCAGTCAAATAAAATTTTCTTCTTTGTGTCCTTTAACGAAAAAACTGGCTCCCGCATAGAATAATTTTTACTTCACCACAATTTTAAATTGTGTGAAGTAATGCAATCTATCGTGAAAAAAAAAATCTTACATACCCCAAATTTTGATTTTTCTTTTGTTTTGGACCATCAAATATCTAAATTGCCAATAAACATGTTGGTGTACGTCTGTATGTGCGTGGGTGGGTGTGTGGGTGTGTGTGTGGGTGACCTTTCTGTATAGGATCTTGATGAAAATTTGGCAAATGATACAGGTTCACTTGAAAACGGAAGATCTGGATTCATTTCAAATTTGGACAATATGGCGGGGGGTCTGCCGAATACCTCTATGTTTAAATCTTGAATAACTTCTAATTCCGGCTTATGATTTTATTGAAACTTAGTATATAAGGTTTTAGTACAGTTTCCAATATTTCTGCATACCAACTTCCGGTTTGTCACTTCCGGTTAAAAAGTTTTTTTCAAGGGTTTATCCCTACTGTAGCCTACAATTACCGATCGATTTTCATGAAACGTTGGTGAAAGCTTTCAAGTATCATGAAAAAGATTTTGTCAGCTTTTGGAGTACATTGGATAAAGGGTTGGGGGGTCCACCATACAACAGGTGGTTTTTACCCAATGTTTTTTATGTTTGTCGGGAGCATAAAACATTCGTTCGTGAATCAATTTTGATGACACTTTGGAAAAAGATGCAAATATGTATGACAAGAAACTGATTAGTTTTTGAGCGATAGTGACCAAAGTAGTGTGGGGTCCCCGGAGCACCTGTTTTTTCGAAAGCTCAATAACATCAGTACCTGATAATCGAATAGAATGAAACTTGGTACATCAGCATATAGTATGGTTAACAACAGTTCTGCATCCCAACTTCTGGTTTTTCACTTCCGGTAAAAAATTTTTTTTTGTTATTTTTTGCAGTTTTTCAGTGTCTTCATGCACACTACAGCCTACAATAATGAAGTGATTATGATGAAACTTTTGGAAAAGGTTTCAATTGGTGTGAGAAGATAATTATCATCTTTTGGAACACATTGATCAAAGTGGCGGGGGTCTACCATACAAATGCTGACTTTTCACACTTTGTTTTTAAAGTTTGTTGGGGGCATACAGACTTCATTCATTAATTTATTTTAATGACAATTAGAAGAAAGATGGAGACTTAAATAACAAAAAACTGATTAGTTTTTGGACAATATTGAAGTAAGTGGCGGGGGGCCTCCCGAACACCTGTTGATTGTGTCACAATTTTTTCAATGTTTTTTGGGAGCACACAGCATTCGTTCGTGAATAAATTTTCATGACACTTTGGTAAAAGATGCAACTATGTATGGCAAGGAACTGATTGATTTTTGAGCGATAGTAAACAAAGTTGTGGAGGGTGTTTCATACACCTGTTCTTTTCACCTGTTTTTTGAAAGCTCAATAACATCTGTACCTGATAATCGAATTAGATGGAACTTTAAACATAACCATTTAGTACAGTTCACAACAGTTCTGCATCCCACCTTCCTGTTTACCACATCCGGTAAAATTTTTTTTTTACTTTTTTTCGTACAACAGAATTTATGTTTGATGGGATGCTACTGCTCTCTTTAATATCTTATAATTAGAACTACGTGAAATATATAACATTGGTTAGCTTTTAATTAAAGTATTTGATGGATATTAGCTCATTATATATCCAGAACACTATGTTTCCAGAGCTGTGGTGAAGTCAGCCTTTGCATCAGCGTCGCAATATTTTACAGAAGAAACTCAATCGCTGCTTTAAAATATTGAAATTCTAAAGAAATTTTTTAAATGTCCATCCGTTGCAAGCTGAATATAGCATAGTACAGTAAAGGCTCTGAGAATCAAAAACGATCTAGAACGTCTTCATGTGGATGATTATTCAATCTGTACTAAACCCGAATTTAAATCAAAAGTTGCAAGATTTGTTTAAAAAGCAATTTCTCATAATTTCTGGTTGCATGGTTTGACAAGGGATGACAATTTAATAAATGTTTTAACTAAAACCTTGTCTAATTTTTTAAATTAAATTTTGGAACTACATTCCAAAAAACTTTAATGGTTAAATTTACAAAACCATTTTATTAAAAAACATTTTGGTGAGTTTTATAAAAAACGTTAATGTTGATAAAAATCTAAAATGTTTAAGGAATTAAATAAATATACAAATACAAGCATATGGTGTATTACCCAAAAGACAACATATGCTTGCTTCTCATTTTAGTTTCCCATTTAAAATTATAACAATCGTCCTATGGTGTGGTAAAATTCCATAAATACCGAATTTTAACATGCGTTTACCTAGAATTCTAAATCGTTTTTTTATTTTTAAACATTTATGGTGATTCGTAAATTCAAATAACAATGTTTTTAGTCAATTTTTGAATTTCACAAAAATGCATATATTTTGTTTAGAATTTTGGTAATTCCAGAATTATAATTCACTAGACTAAATACAATAGATTTAATTTGTTGCGTACCAAGTTTTAATTTTATTTAAATGTCTTAAATTTTAGTCTAGTGAATCATATCTCCAAAACAGATAATTTAATGATTGTTTGCTATTGTATTGTTACGTTTTTAACAAAACCATAACGAAATATAACATAAAATTCTATTTAATCCAACATAAATGAAGACAGACTACAAAAATACAAAATAAAATTCGTAATGATCATCATCATTACATTAATGATTAGAAAATATATTGTTGTTCTTCGTAAAAATAAGGGTCAAAAATATTTTTTTTTACATAACTGAAGGACATATTAGAAGTATTCGTATTTCGTTTTATGGATAATTCGCGATAAATGAAGGTTAGAATAAGATCGATTTTTCTAGATTGTACGGCATTTAGTATTTAAGCGGGTATTTAAGGCAGAATGAATTTAATTGTAAACAAAATGTTGTACCGTGCATATTAAATATTATTATTATTATAATCGTGTAAATTGAAGTTATTCTTAATTTAATGGTAAATAAAGTTTTAAGTGATATTAAGTAGAAATAATTTGTGTATTTTTTTGGAAGCTGTAATTTGGAAATTTCTACAATCAACCGTTGGAGTTACGAGGCTGTTGGAAGAATATTATAGAGAGGAATATTGTTTGCCTGTTGTTGTGGAACAATTAAGGTGTTGAATACTTAATAAAAGCTGGTTCGTTGGCTTACTAATGTGATTGAACTCAGAAGGAGACTGGGAATTACGTTTATTGAATAAAAAATAAGGCCAGTTCGAAGTAAGCTGGAAAAACGTAACAGTATAAACAAATATTCATTAAATAAAATTTAGATTTTTGGTTTCCTTTAATTTTATGTTTTGATCCGGATACAAGGGATGAGTTCTTCAACGCCAACAAAATTTCAAAGTTTCTCAAACATGTTGAGGAAATCCAAATTCATTGATGCGTTCAGCTTGACGCCAAGAATTTCTATTTGTTGACAAAAACGTAAAACAAACTATTAATTCTACAAGCAGAGTTTTCCGTATAAGAGTTTTCCCAATTTTCAGCAAGAGTTTTCACTTTTAAACGCTTAGCTACTAAACATAATTTGATTTAAATTAAAATTGTGATTAAAATTTTTAGTAACCACTATATCACCCTTTTCCAAGTAAATGCTTAAACCAAGTAAATTAAAGAGTGAGAAAGGAATCTAAAAAAAATAACAATAGGAAAAAAATATATATGTACAAACAAATTAACGTTTTTTCTTTTCAACTCCAAATGCTGGTTACGGTTAATATGGATACAGATGTTTTTTTTACCTTCGTTACCAATAATAAAATTCATTCTGAAACGTTGAATTATTTTGTAGGGACATGCATCGAGCGCTTTGGTAATAAAAATATTGTTTTCGAAGTACGATGTAGCTTAGCTGAAACCAACGAGCCAAAAGTGTCTCAAATTTACCAAATTCCAGTTATGTGTGTCTTTGCATTTTCGATCTTTGGCATGACAGACAGGACTATGGCTAGAGGTTTAAATGAAAAGCGCTAAAGTTTATACGATGAACTTGTGGTACGAATAGACACAGATAATAATTTCTGAAGTTGGTCAGGATTCGGTAATTCTGAAATCGATTTCAACTAAGGCAGCTTGTTGAATATCTAATAAAAACTGTGCAATTAAATCTAGATGTTGAACTTGTCGTGGACTTTTTCTGCTTTGGAATTCATTGCGCTAATAAGAGGTTTATAATCAGTAAAAATGGTGAATTAACGACATTCAACAAAGTACCGAAAGTGTGTAATGAATAGCCTGGGACGACGCCTGAACGTAGTGTATTATAGTCTCAGATTCATTACTTTCATTTGTATTAACCTATTTAGCTCGTAATAGTTTCTCATCCATCCACCATCAATAGTCATATTTTCTTATAGTCTCCGTTACCCATAGTTTTTTATTTTTCTATATAACATTACTATTTATTTTTGTAACACCCTAAAATTGACTCATACTACGTTTCCATCCGCTTGATTTCACCATACTACTTGAATTTGAATTCTCTAAACACTAACCGTGATTAAACAACGAAGTTTTCAAGCCTCAAACCGTCCAACCGTCGCAATAAAGAGAATTAATATCCTACACTTTGTTATGCATTCGATTTTCTGTATGGGTATTTTTATCTAATTGTCTTTCCGATATGGATCTGAATTTCACTGTAATACTGTTGTAAGTTGCTGTCCTGTATCGATTAAACTTGTGTTTGATTCATTTTGATTCATTGATAATCATTATTGGTGTGGCAGAAATAATTTGTTTCGAAAAATTGTTTTTTTTTGCAATGGTCAGTATTACAAAGTTAGCGCCCGTTTCGTTTTATCGAAAAAAATCCTAACATTGATTTACATAATTAATTTCCTTACATCAAAAACCCTTTCTTCGAATATTTCGAAGTCAAAACGGCTATAAAATGAACGACTGTATAATTTTTTTCCTCTTATTCTACATTTGCATTCAATCGTTTAACGTCTCTTAGTCTCTTAAAATTCTTTTAGTCGATTGTGACTGAGTCTTTATTCACTTGTCAAATAAACAGCAGCTGAAGAAAAATTAAATTTTGGCGTCGGAAGAAAATAAAACAAAATAGCAACAGGTTGGAATAGAGTTGATTTTGCTTGGATGTCCAAAGGGAGATCGAAGAGCCACACCTGACCAAGGAAGTTATGGATTTTTAGTCTGGGGGTAATGTACAATATATTAAATGACCATCTGTGATATATAATCCTTAAGTAAAACGTTACTCCAATCGGATGCTAACACCGGTGTTACAAATTATCTGCACCGCTATTTTTGTGAAGGCTATTAACTGTGTTATAAACTTATGGAACCGTAATTAATTTTTTTTGGAATATTACAAATCCGGGTTATACAAGTAGCAACATTTTTTCATGTTATTCACTGATGATAGAGAAGGTATAACCGAGAGGAAAATTTGGATCATTAATGGATATCAGTTGTTGAATATTAGTGAATTTTTTTGAATATAAGACAAACTTGTGTGTGTCATTTGGTAAACCGTTTCTTACATATCCGGCGTGATTTCTACTGAGATAGATCCGGAAAATTATACAAATAAGTGCCGTAGTTACTGACCTTACCCAGCATCGTGTTCACCCGAGGGGTGATTATAATAATAATACCACATACGAGGGGGAGCAAAGCTGTAAACTTCGGATGGTGTTTGCGGTGAAGAGCATGACAGGCTAAAGTGGAACAGAGAAGGAAGGAGGGACGTGATCTGGATCTAGCCATGTGGTGAGTGTCACTTATTTTTATTTTTAATTATATGTATGAATGAGTATGGATGTGCGTGTATGTGAGAGTGAGTATGAGGGGTGGGGTCATGAGATGCAGGTTTGGGTGAACACATTTCTATCTTATATTTTATTTTAACAATATGGAGTATGATCAAATAAAAAGAACTGAAGTTTCAAAAATAAAATAAATGTTAATCGTCAACCATACCCGACTGTTGGTTTTCTTGTCAACCATGGGCTACATTCATCGAAGTTGGTGTTCTTGGTGGAGTTTGTTTTGTTTTGGCGTTACTTATGCCAGTTCTTCCAAGTACTAGACCTGATCAACATATAGCAATGACAGAGGGAACCATGGAGTTATTATTGCAAGTTTTTTTTGGGTTTCTTTTTTTATTACGACGTAATCGTTCGAGTACCGACAATTATATATGTCGTTTCGGATTACATCCACCACCGCAATCGTTTACAATTTTTATACCAAATATGAAGAAAATATGAACCACTTCACAACTAAAATTGATCGGATATGTAATTATCAGGCCCAGGAGATCGAATCTCAGAACACTGAAGTTTTACGATCTGGTTATTTGTATAGGTTAGGTAACTCATCGGTATTACCGGATCGTCGAACAATATGGACAACTTTACTCATACTAACCAAATACAACCGATGTCTCTAAGATTATACAACAATATTTATCTTGGCCTCGATTTGATTCTTCATCGAATTGTATTTTAAATTGTTGATTGATTACCGAAGCGAGAACTCGTAGCCAAAAATATATTGCTGATCATATTGGGTCAAATACTTCATGGACTTGATTGGAATATTAACAGTATTATTAATTGCTAAAATATAAAAAAAAGGGGAAAACAAAAATTTTATTTTTTTTCAAGATAAAAATGACCAACTTTATTATAATTTTTTTCTGATTTTCAGTGGCTTTGTAAATCTGTTTAGACCAGCTAATTAAGCATGTAATATTCAACCAGTTTTTTTTGTTTCAGTAGTTCTCCAACTTGTGCCTTATTAAAAATTATTAAGTAATGATTCATTACCAATACACATACGTTGATTTTTTTTTATCCTGTGTATATGTATTCAGTATTGGGGATATCTAATTAATTCTATCGTCCTAGGTTATCTCTATTGGAACAAATAACAACGTATCTATGTATATACAATTTTTGTAACTTTAACTTTAATTCGGACAATAAAAGAATGCATTGTAAATTAAAACCTATTAATTATATTAACCAAGAGTAGCAAAATTATAAATAGTAGTTGGCTTCAAGTTTGTTTGAATGTGGGTGTGAATGTAGGTATGGGTGATGATGTGCATGTGTGGGAGTGTGTGAGAGTGTATGAAGCGAGCGAGGGTGAGAACTTGTGAGTGATTGTGGGGTTGGACGTGCTGATCGTGGTTCTTTCACAAAAGGGCCGCCAGAGTCTCCCTTTTTCACTTGTATTTTTTTCCATTTCCGTGATCTTTCGTAAATTGCGTACATTTCTGCATTTGTGCTGAAGCAGCAGGTATTACTCAATCAAACCCGCGATGGCTGAGCCTTAGTCGTGACGGCTTTAAACTACTCAAGGTACGCTTCCTGCTATGCCATTCTCATTGGTTCGCCAATGAGAAAGCTCTTCATTACAAGTGTTTGATTGCCAAATATATAGTGAACAATTAAAATCGGAATATTTTATTCCCGCTGGGTATAATATGTTGGTTAAAATGGCTAAAGGTTTCAAGAATCCATTGGTATATTGCTGCAAATCTTTTCCGATAGCTATGTTTGAAGTATCAGTGTCATACTGAACATTACGTCATCTAAAGGATGTGCTAAAAGCAGGAACTGAAACCGAACCCGAACCCGAAAACTCGTTCATAAATAAATAATAAATATCAAAGAATTTTTCCTGCACATAAAAAAAATTCTGTGCACATAAAATAAATACCAAGAATTGACTAAAATAAATTTAAAATAGTTTTCTATTTCTCGTGTTTGTTCACGTTTTCGCCTAACGAACGGCATTTTTTATAGTAGTTTACTACAACACAAATAAATAGTTAAGTTTCTCGCATTCTTTACTGATTGACAGCAGTATATCTCGATAACAGATTTAGATTAATGCTAATTGCCGAAGATATTTGCTAAGTTTCAAATTTTAAGAACAACAAAAATTCTTAAAAATAAACAAATGGAGAGAGGATGATAACTTTATGAATATAGAAATTTCTAGTTCTTCAGAAGAAGATGAGGATATCCTTGAACAAGTTTTAAAGAAGAATGAAAACTCTCAAACTTATTCGGCAGTTATAAATGTCAACTCTTCCATTGAAAGTTTAGTTACGAATGAAATGAAAATATATGAAAATTATACAAGGCTGGCAAAAGAAAAAAACTATTTTAGGATTTTGGGAGCAACATAAAATGAAATCACCATTATTGTATCAGGTGGCCCAGATCATCCTCGCAGTTCCTGCTACGCAAGTTAGCGTAGAGAGGGCATTTTCAGCTTTGAAATTTTTTTTGTCACCCCGAAGAGCAAATTTAAAACAAGAAAATTTGAACAATATTTTGATTATTAAATTAAATGAGAATTTTTTTGAAAAATAAAGTTCTTTGAAAAATAAATAAAATATATTTTACTTTTTCTTCTAAATTTTGAAACCGAACCCGAACCCTGAACCGAACCTGAACCTGAGCTTTCTATTTTGATTAACCCGAACCTGAACCTGAACCCAATTTTTTCAGGGTTTCAGTCCCTGGCTAAAAGTATTGAAATGGCAAGCGCACTTTTGGTTTAAGAAAAAGCTTTATCACACTTTTTAGTCCTATGAAAATTTTTCACGGTTTTCTGTTTTTTTAGTAACAAAGCCAAGGTGAGCATGAATCGGTGATAATAATTGATCAAGGTTTGGTACAAAACGATGATAATAATCAATCATACCTGTAAACTGTTAAATATGTCAACGGATGTGGGTACTGGAAACACTATGATGGCTTCGATTTGTTTCTTTGACGGATCTTTACTATGTGTAGCAACCTTGTGGCTTAAGAGTTTAATAGCTTTAACTCCAAATACAAATTTTGATATTTTTAGTATTAATACCAAACTCTGCAATCATGTTAAAAAGTAATTGCAAATGCAATTTGTGCACTTTTTTTATTTTGGATGCTACAAGTATATCATCGATGCATGAAAAATGACATTCGACAGAATACAAATAAGCCAAAAGGTTTTGTAATTGCAGTTTAAGCAATATCTTCCACAGCCGCAGGTATTAAATGATAAGCTCGGACGAAATCCATTTTTTTCTGGATGAAATTTTGGATGTGTGGAATAGGAATAGGAAACCTTCTATAATCTCCACACGATCTCTAAATCAATTTTTTTTCTTGACCTTTTTATAACCGCTACTATATTTTCTCCCATAATTTTAAAACTTCACTACTTTTCTATAAAAAATTGGACTTTGGCGATGTTCCTTGAAAATTAAAAAATATTTTCAATAAATCTTTATCTGTAAATAAAAAGTGAAATATTTTTAAAAATATTTTATAATTTTCCAAAAAATGTCAAAATCCAAAACTTCAATATTATGTAATTTAAAATTTTTTGAAGCAAATTATAAAATGTGTTGCAAAGCAACCGAATTCTTGGTTAAATATTCGTGATGAGGATCATATACCAAAGAGACATTTCTAAATCGTCATTTGAAAGCTTTCTACTGTTGTAAACAACGCCGCGAATGTTGTATATTCGTAGTGAACTACAATATTACTTGGTCGCCGCGTCAGTTAATCCGACAATTATAGGCGCATTTTTTCGTACAAAATTTGATATTATAACCTTAAGCTTAAGCGATTTTTTATCTGACAAACTCCTTTAGTTGTGTCAGAACGTGAAGTGAAATTTGAATCCGAGGTGACGAATTTGTTTGATATTCAGAAAACTTTCACATCAACTTGCAATTCCAAAGCAATTCGTTGAATGATTTCTTTCACAATTAATTGCAATGTTCAACCTATTACAAATCATCACAATAGTTCGACCAATAACCTTCCGATATTTGTTAGTTCGATCAATCATTTTTCGCAATCAACAACATCAACCATCAACCAATTTAAAAAAAAATATTCACCTATGAAAACACCGTAAATTAAATCTTACAAAATTGAAATTATAATTAAAACACAAAGCTTAACAATAACTCATTTTGGTTTTAGTTATCGTTAAAAAAAAAATCACAAACTGAAATCAACTAACTGCAAAAACTATTAAAAAAAATTCCAATAAAATAATAATATTACGATCGTTTCGCATGACTTGATTATGAAATAAATCATTTTCTTGTTCTAACTCTATTTCTCTCCCTTTCTCTCACTCTACTCAATTTCTTTTAATTTTCATTAGAAACACAAAACTTTAAAGAAAGAAATAAAATGATAAATCTATAATTCAAAAAATAATTATAGATACATTTAGCGAAATTGTCAGTTATTAATAGACTTGTATTTTTTGTTTTTAATAAAACAAAATTAACCGCAATTGCAATAAACGTTTATAACAACAAAATCACCTTCATCATCATCATCATCATCAGGTAACAACATCATGCGATTTGTTATAAGAAGAAAAAAAAATTAAATGTTTTTTACAAATGATTAATTTTTTTTCATAAACGTAAGATCACAACTTGAGATCTTATTTTCTATTTTGTGTTATTATTTGTAGGCGGAACTTTTTTTTAATTTTTTAGTTTGATTTAAAGTTGATACAAAATAACAACAACGAAAATGGATGCAATAAATAAATGAAAATATTATCACCGCATAGCACAACAAGAACAAATATAACAATATAATCTATCAAAAAAATGTCCTTTATTATACAACAAATCATTCAACAAAACAACTCAAGTCTCAACACACCGTTTGATCAATACTAAAGAACAAAAAAATAAACGACAACAAAATTTGCTAAACGAAAAAAAAACTTGAAGTTTAACAATACCGACAACAACTAGCTGCTTGCCTGCTATAAATGGGCAGAAAAAAAAAATTAATTATGTATTCGTATAAAAATTATGAAAATAATAATCGTAAAGAAAGAAAATTGCAACTGCATTATGACAACCAAACAAACGACGACGACGACGACATTAATAATTTTTTCTACAAAATTTTCTTGATTTATTTTCCTCGTTTGAAAATTATGAAAAGAAATCGAAACGAAAAAAAAAAACATAGAAATTTGTCATCGATGATGGAAGTGCAATATTGTTGAATTTATATGAGTTTTGTGATTTAGTTTTTAATGTAATAAATTGAAAATCAATAGTTCGATTTCTTGCGGTTTTTTTCAGTTACGGTAGGTCGAAGAAGGAAAAGAGAGTTCACTGAAGTTTCAACAAGACATTGAAAAAAAATTCACAAATAACAGTTAGAATTGTAAACATGAATTTATTGAGTTTAATTTGTTTTATATATTACATGGTCCTATGAGCCGGATTGTGAAGACTAAATTTTATTTAAAGTAAATTGAGACACGTAGACATCAATTTTTTTAATTTTATGTTTATTGCTTAGTAATTAACTGCTTATTTTAGCTACGGTGTGCTGCGTCTAACTGTTATTACGTCTAAAAAAAAACACGCAGAACTAGTTGCTCCTTTGATTCGGTCAACTGACAGAAATCTGAAGATATAATGTGATGAATCCGGTCGAGATGCCAACTGCGGCGTTCTCATTACCAATTTTCAACAACTTTGTTGAAAACACATCATATACACTTTGATTTAGTTGCAAATACACTCGAATGTTAGTCGTCAATCGGTGTGTACATGCTGACATAAAATTGATGATTTGAGGAACGCGTATAGTTCGTTTGATACACATGATCAGGATATTACTGTAAGAATTTGTAGAAAATCACCAAACAACAGAATCCAGGCTCCACCAAAAATGTTTTTGTTTCGTGCATTCGCACCAAAAGATCATAATAGGCAAAAGCAATGGAATGAAGAACGTTTTCGCAGTCTCTCCGTGAGTATTGAGGAAGAAAATTCAATCTGTTGAATTGTTCACAGCTCTATCAAAAAATCGTATGCAATCTTTTGTTATTGATTCAATTGTGGAGTAGTGACTGTATTTAATTATTAACTATTACGACTAATGCTGCGCGGTCGTATGGTTGTTCTCTATGTAGCTCGTGGTAAAATACACCGTGCATTGAATGATTGGATGATACATAAACTCGTGTCTTGTACCAAAATGTCTCAACCAAAATTTCTGAAGTCATATGTTGTGTTTGATTTAGAGCTTAGAAACACACACGATACAAAACATCCTCAGTCTGAATCATAACCGGTAAATATAATAATCGCAAATAATGTGCTGAAATGACCCAAAGTTAGACGTACACAGATATCCATTAAAGGTTCACAGTTGTTGAAATGACATAAAAAACCATGAACATGCACCAATAACAATTGAAGAAAATAACATTCGTCATTATTTGTTTGCACATTGTAGATGCGGCCCAGAATGTCTGAAGCAACTACATTTGGATGTCTTACAAATAGTGTTCCTTATTCCTGATGCTAAAACGATTGATTTCGATGACGCGTTTCATATGTGGTTGCTAGCTAAAGCATTTGTTTTACAAGCCGAGAACAAACTTGAGAATTTTGATGACGGTAGTCATGACTCTACCCACCTCGTTATTGAAATATACCCACTGTCTATTTGCTAGATGTATTACCAAATTGACTATTGGAGAATGTCTTCTTAAATGAAAATATGCACGAAGTTTTCTTGTTTCTCCTGACAAAGCGACTCAACGCTATACGAGCGACCCATAACCATACTGAGATACTTCGTCATTTTATTTGTTATACATGACAGAGTTACAGTATTCCACATTAATGTGAGCCTCTACAACTTTGGACAATATTGGTGACTTATCGCACAATCCAGCGAATGTTCGTATGAATATTATAACCTTTGAGCTACACAATTAAAGTTCGCCTAGTGTCCATGGTAAAGATCGTCGACGATACAATAGAATCCGTCATTTTCTTTGATTGTTTCAGCAATCAGGTCCATCAGGTATTGCTTGGAACACTTACTGTCGGTCATATACAGGATGATATATTCTTGAAATCACCGTAAGTTTCATGGATAAGTTCTCAGTTACCACTGCATGCAATTTCGGATCAACAGCTTCGCTTGAGATTTTAGGTGAAATATTTGTATCGATTTCATCCGGCCTGGTTTTCAACTAACCAAACCAAAATGTAAACATGAGGTAGACCACGCGTTTGTCATTCAACGAAATAAATTCCCCTACAAACTAAACAATACACATGTTGGTGATGTCATTTCTATAAACTACATCGCATCTTGCCCCTACTCATACATGTGGCACTCCAATATGGCACTCCAATGTACGTGGCTACCAAAATTGTCAGTTTTCCCACATTGTTTACCTCGTCGCCGTCGGCATTAATACCATCACGAAGGTGAATGGAGAGATGAACGGCTGTTGACTCAACTCAAACATATTTTTGTCAATCGTTCAGTTTCAATTTTACATACATGTCAAACTGATGAAAAAAGTGATGAAAAAACGAGACTCATCAATATGTGATTTGTTTTCACAGTCACTAAAATATGTGAATCTTGATTTTTAATTTTGTAAACAGTGTACACCTGAAACTAAGGCCTCGAGTCACGCTAAAAGTTTTGGGTTTATCTAAAACTAAAAAGTGATTATAGGTTAGTTAACGGAACTAAACGGAAAAAATGACGTTGACATATTACCAATGACGGCTTGTGTGTTAGAAGATGTTATCGACGTCCACCTCTAACGCCATTTATTAAAAGTAATCCAAAGTGGCAAATCACCTCTGTATTATAGTAAACAAATAAAATATTCAAATCGATCAAGCCATTTCTGAGTGTTAGCGAGACTACCGAATATATTAATGTTTTTATTCACGTGTGGTCCTTCTCTTCCTAAATAATAAACTTTAACAGAGTTGGTCATGATCACAATTTATCGTCCAAGACAATCAAAATTTTTTTATTGATTTTATTATAGATATATAATTTATTTCATCCGAAGATTCAAATCATTGGCTCCTTTCCATCCTTAGCCTACGGGGCTATAAAAATTGAATAATGCCAATATAAGCGAGGGATGGTAACACCCTAAGTACATCTGCTGGCCGGTGCGAATTCCAGTAATAGATGAACAAAGCATTAGAGATGACAAATTAAATATTGTAGTGTATTTATTATACTGCCTATCTGAAAAGCCACTGATCAATGCACACAATAAATCTTTCATTTTTTCGAAGATTTTTACTGTCTATATGAGACAGTTCCTAACCTCGACTTTTGGAATTATAGTAGCACGACTTATATTGCATTAGAAACATACTAAATCAGACGCAGGGGTTGACACGTTTCAGACAAGTGTAACGACACAGTTTTGCATATTATTGAATTAACTTTTCTTCTGACCCTCGGGTACACATTCCATATGAACACGACAGCACATATTTTGGGTAAATCAAAATAAAAAGTTAATGTGTAAATCGCTTTCTGTTTTACGTACATACATAGAATTTGATGTGAAACAAAGATAATGAAAAGAAAGAGAAAAATATATATTTTAGCTGACATCACCTATGTTGTTAAACAACAAATTCACTTCAGATTTAACATTTGACATTTTCAATAATTGTTGAATTTTTCAGAGCTATTTCAATGTTTCATGTTACAAGATTTAAAAAAACGATTTTCGGCTGTCGCTCTGAGCCATCCTGAGAGTCATAGGATAGCATAGTAATGTTTGTGACTTCAACTCACATCCTCAATGTAAAAGATAACATGGTGTTAAGTACACTTTGCTTGAGGTACGCTGGCCAACTCTACTTTTAAGATTTGACCATTGGCCTATTAGATTACCAAATTTATTTTTATCCAATTTTGTGTGGTATGGACTTTTAACAATCATTTGGATATCCTCTGAAAGGAAGACAATCGCCCACATGCGTTCCATAAAATTGCTTACTTTTTCAGTTTGTCTTTCAACCGGCATAGTATTTTAGTCAACAATGGGAGCAATATAGTCCATAAGGGCAGCATATGGACTTTCAAAGTTTTGGTTTTTTAGCATGAGAGTACGCAATAAAACCGGGGTTGAATACCATTTATCTTTAGTTCAGTGATCGCTAGATCCCTTTATCTAGCTCTTGTGAACTTTCCTATTTTTATTCGTTTAACCATACTTTGGAACACTTAAAAGACCTCGACAGATGTAGTTAACCAGATGAGTTAACCAGAAGAGACCCAATTTACTTTACCCATGAAGTGCTTTAAAAAACAAGAAGGCTAAAATCAAAGACAATCAACAAAACGTAACTTGAGATGTGTGCGAATGAATTTTCACAAATATAAATATCCAGTTTCGAAATGATGAAAAACAAATATGTAATTTTATTATTTAATTTTATTACTATTAATATGTAGTTTTCAAAAAAAGGTGTTTTAAGCTTGCTTGTCAAAAAAGAAATGACAGGAGAAAACATTAATTTGTAGTCATAAAAACTAAAAGCGCGCCAAATTATTATACACCACTATTTGACATAAATTTGGTAAATATAATTAGTTATTTAGTTAGACATGCTCAACTATAGATGGCAGTACGGGTAAGTTGGTTGCTTTTAGCTTTTAATATTTACAAATATAAATTAATTCAATATAATTCAATTTCTTTTCAGTATAACTCGGAATATAAATCAAAGGAAAATGTAAATGATACAAGATAAGTGTAAACAAAATTATTTAAAGAATATAATAACAATAATAAAATTTTCTTTCAGCTTCCGTTTTTTTTTTGAGATTGTGATGATTCTGAACATCCCGCGCCCATTGACTCATCAGAGTCAGAAGGTAAATTGCATATTTTGGAGATTGGGCGAATTATTTCCCCACGGTTTGTTTTAATGCCCACAACTCGAACTAAGCCGTCTTGACCTGGAACTATTTTGATGATGCGTCCCATCAACCATTTCGTAGGTGGTACGTCGTTCTCTATTACCACAACAAGATCACCTAAGTTTGGATTTGTTGCAGATGTTTTCCATTTGTGGCGTTGTTGCAGTGATAATAAATATTCCTTATGCCATTTTTGCCAAAAATGCTGTACCATTCGCTGAATATGTTGCCACCGGGATAACCTATTTTCTTTGATACCCAAGAGGTTCGGCTCTGGTAATAGTGTTAGTGAATGTCCTATTATAAAGTGACCTGGCGTTAAAGGATCTATTTCGTTTGGTGTCATCTCACATATCGGTCGAGAATTCAGGATGGCCTCTATCTGTACCAACAATGTTGTCATCTCTTCAAATGTGAGCCGTGATTCTCCTATTACTCGTTTTAGGTAATATTTGGTTGATTTTATGGCTGCCTCCCATAATCCGCCAAAATTTGGTGCAGCAGGTGGAATAAAATGCCATTCGATATTCTGCGTTGCACAATACCTCATTATTGATGAATCCTTTAGCACCATGTTTAGAGTGGATTGCAGTTCCTTTTCAGCGCCTATAAAATTGGATCCATTGTCACTATGGATGTGACCACAAATTCCTCGTCGACCATGAAAACGTCGTAAAGCTGCCAAAAATGCCTCAGTCGTCATGTCGCTTACCAATTCTAGGTGAACCGCTTTGGTTGCCATACATATGAAAAGAGCCAAATATGACTTTATTACTTTCGCACCTCGCAATCTGGATGCCTTAATGAGTAGTGGCCCTGCATAATCTACGCCTGTATTAAGGAATGGCCGATGATACGTAACTCGATATTGCGGCAATTGTCCCATGAGTTGTTGTTGTTGTTGTGCCTTCAAGCGGACACACCTCACACATCTCCCGATGACTGCACGTACTTCATCCTTGCATCTAATAATATGATAGGTGTGCTTCAATATGGTCATCAAAGCCTTTGGACCAGCATGCAGCTGATTGATGTGCTCATCTCGTATGATCAAGGTTGTAATATAACTTCTTGATGGTATGATTATTGGATGCTTCATATCATATGAAACATCTGCCTTACTCAATCTGCCACCGACTCGCAATAAACCCCCTTGGTCTATAAATGGCAAAAGACTTATTAATTTTGAATTTTTATTGATTTGTTTATTATTAGTGAGAGCGTTGATCTCCGAAGCAAAGGCATCAAACTGTGTTCGTCTTATGACTAAATTAAATGCGTCTTGTTTGGCTTCAATAAACTGACGTGAGAACTCGAGGTTATCAGCTACTTTGATTGATGATCTCGTACGGAACAGTAGCAAAATTCGAACAATAACGAAGAGCACCTTTGAAAACCTTGAACATCTATCGACGAGCGCGGAAAGCCAGTCATTTATTCTTTCTATATTTATCATCGCCACCGAATTAAGTTTTTGTTCTTTTAATGCTTCGTCTGGAATTTCTGAAGTAATCGTACCTTGATTGGGCCAATCTATCTCTGGTTTCTTTAACCATTGTGGACCAGTCCACCATAAGTGATGGTTGATTAACTCGCCTGGAAGCAGACCTCGCGAGCCACAATCGGCAGGATTTGTATTTGATGGGACGTGACTCCATTGACTACGGTTTGTGTATTGTAGAACATATAACACTCTGTTTGACACAAAGGTCTGCCATTTCCTCGGACATGATGATATCCAGTTCAGCACTATTGTTGAGTCGGTCCACAATCGATACTTGATGGTTTGGCGCTTGAAAATATCCAATAGTGATGTCATCAATTTAGTCAGTAATACTGCAGCACACAATTCAAGACGTGGAATGCTTATTGATTTTATCGGTGCCACTCTTGTCTTCGCAGTAACGATAGTTATAATATAGCCATCTTGCGTCTTCACTCTGCTATATATCACCGCCGCGTATGCCAATTCAGATGCATACGAAAACCCGTGTAACTCCAATTCTTGACCTTCCTGGGTATTCTAATTTCTTCTAATCTATGCAAATCTCGTCTAATTGTTGCATAATTCTCTGCGATTATGGCTGGTAACGGTTCATCCCACTTCACACCTAATAACCAAAGCTTTTGAAATAATATTTTTATTTTTATTATGACTGGCGATAACCATCCTATAGGATCAAATATCTTCGACGCCTCGGATAGCAAACAACGTTTTGTGAGTACATTATTTTCCAATTTCACTTTAAATTAAAACACATCATCTTTGGGCGCATATCTTATACCAAGTATTGATTTAGCTTGAGAAGAACTGATACCTTCAAAGTTCTTAATAGAAACATCCCTGTCGACTTCTGGAATATTATGTACAAGTTCTTCACTGTTGGAGGACCATTTGCGTAGGTTAAACCCGCCCTTACTCAGCATAACAGTTAATTGTTGGACAATCTGCTGGGCATCCTCTAGATTACTCGTTCCGGACATTAAATCATCAACGTAGAAGTCATTTTTTAGTACATCTGCTGCTTCTGGATATTCACCTTGGTAATCTGATGCGAGTTGGTTTAACGTCTGCGTGGCCAAAAATGGAGCGGATGCTGTGCCATACGTAACTGTCAATAATTTGTAAGTTTTAAGTTCATTTTGTGATTCTTTTCTCCAAACTATTTTCTGGTACTTGCTATCCTTTGGACTAACCCAAATTTGTCGAAACATTTTCTCGATATCAGCCGTAAAGATTATTTTATGAGTACGAAATTTTAAAAGAATTTCTACCAGACTTGACTGCACGATCGGTCCCACTAACAGTTGATCATTCAACGACTGCCCATTGGTTGTTTTGGCTGATCCATCAAAAACCACCCGTAATTTGGTAGTTGTACTGCTTTCTTTTTATTATGCCGTGATGTGGTAAATAATACTGATTAGTACCAGCATCTTCTGATATCTGCATGTGACCCAGTTGCAGGTATTCGTCTAAAAATTCAGTGTACCGTCTCTTGAAGCTGCTATCACGTACAAAACGTTTCTCTAAACTACACAAACGTCTTACAGCCATAAATTTTGAAATCTCTAGTTTGGGTATATCGTTCTTAAATGGTAGACTTACGATATATTTGCCATCTGCTGCTCTTCGAACCGTGTCTCGATAATGCTGAAGGCATCTCTGTTCTTCTTCGTTGTGCGGAACTGCTTCCGCAATCTCCTCTATCTCCCAGAATTTTCGCAGTGTCAGATCAATGTCAAGATGCAGATTAACTGGGACTGGATTACTTGTTCTATCTTCGTTTTCAATTGGAGTGCCGGCTATCACCCATCCTAAACTCGTATTATGGGCAATAAGATGTGACTTTGGAATTCGTTTTTTACCATCACCTATGATGTCGAAAAATAGATCACTCCCAAGTAAGATGTCTATTTTACCTTTCCTGTAGAAATCTGGATCTGCTAATCTGACGTTGTTAATTATTTGTAAGCCCATAACGTCTTTGACAGATGGTTGATACGAAGAAATAGACAGAACAATTAGCACCTTTGCTGATACTTCATAATTGTCATCTTGGAATCTTGGCCTTATACGCAAACAGGCAACCCCCTTTGATACTCCCGCAGTAACATCGTTGAGCCCTTGAATTATTATTCTGCCATTCACTTTTTTTAATCCTAATCGCTGAAAGCATTCTTCTGTGACAAACGACGTTTGAGATCCAGAGTCAAGCAGGGCTCGACAACGTTGCCAATCGCCACTAAAACGTTCGACTTGAATTTGGGCCGTTGGAAGAATTGCATTTTCAATCGAGTTGGAGTGGCCACATGATGTTGTTTCAAGGTTGCTGGTGCTGACTTGCAAGTGTAAAATTTCACTATGCTTCTTCTGACACAAACTACACTTATGCTTAGATCTGCACTGGTACACTAAATGCGTATCACTCAGACAATTGTAACACCTGTTGTGTTTCTTTATGTACTCTCGCCGCTGTTGAACATCCAAAGCGCGAAAATCAGTACAATCGACGAATTTGCGGTCTTTACCACAAAATGCACAAGTTACTGCCACTGCAGTGTGCATTGCCTTAGAGTGCTGAAAATTCTGCTTTGGAGATATGCGTTTTGAAGGTTCTGATTTAACACCTTGCAAAGAATCCATTCGTTTATTTAGAACGGATAACAATTTATCGAAGGTCGGATATTCTAACTCGGCTGACTCTAGCTTCCACATCTGTTTTGTCTCAGCATCCATCTTTTGACATGCAATGTAAATGAGCCAAGGGTCCCGGCTCTCTGCATCAGTGCCAAGTGCCTTTAGGCCACGTACCACCTCATCGCACGTATCGTGTAAACGTGCTATCGATTGTGATGATGCTTGTGTGATTGCAGGCTGCTCAAAATACGTTTGAATGAATGAATCAACAATATATCGCTTTTTATCGTATCTTTTACACAACTTCTGATATGCTTCGACATAATTTGCATCATTTATTGGAAAGTGACGAACAAGAGCGAGTGCTTCACACCTCAAAAGTCCTTTAAGATACTGAAACTTCTGGGCGGGCGACAAAGTGGCATTCACGTGCACTGTTGATCCAAAAAGATCAAAAAAAGATTGCCATTCCGTGTAATTCCCATCGAAGGGAGGAATGCTGGTACGAGGTAGACGAAATTCACTACCCGACGTTTGCGTAGTATTTAGAGTTTGGTCCAAATTTACCGGGGTCGGATTCAATGCAGCCGACTTTCTAATAGCACCATGTAGTTTTGGAACAACTGAATAGTACTGCACGTCGACAGCTTCTATATCCGTTTGAATAACATCTGAGAGTTCAATCATTTGATATTCCACTTCTACGAAGTCCTTGTATAGCTGATTTATTTTCTCCAATCGCACCGTTACATCATCTAGATTGGTGTCGTCTTTCATAGTTATTACGAAATTTTCTATTCTCGTAATTTGACCTTTAATATAGGTTCTTTTTCCTTTTAGTAATTCCATCTTCGAACAACTGATGCAAAACTACAATTTGGATCACTAAACAACCAACACGTGGGACGAGAAAAACGCCAAGGTACCTAAGTACGAGTATAATAAACTTGTAATAATTAAAGTTTTAAACACCACACTGTTTCACTAGAATTCTTTTTAATTCACCATTCACTTAAATTTAGGATGAAATAAATAATCACTTTATCACACTATGAAATACGGTTTTTTTTTTAATTTATTTAGAATTACAGTATATAATAACTTATTTCCAGTGAATTGTTTTTTATTTATAATATTAAAATAAATTTATACTCAATGCGTTTTTCCTCGATCTGCTTGTAGTTTTGATTGATGTAGAGCTCCTTTCCAATTTGATTTCTAAACCTGGATCCTAATCATCCGACTCGAAGGACCAAAAAATGTGCGAATGAATTTTCACAAATATAAATATCCAGTTTCGAAATGATGAAAAACAAATATGTAATTTTATTATTTAATTTTATTACTATTAATATGTAGTTTTCAAAAAAAGGTGTTTTAAGCTTGCTTGCCAAAAAAGAAGTGACAGAGAAAACATTAATTTGTAGTCATAAAAACTAAAAGCGCACCAAATTATTATACACCACTATTTGACATAAATTTGGTAAATATAATTAGTTATTTAGTTAGACATGCTCAACTATAGATGGCAGTACGGGTAAGTTTTTTGCTTTTAGCTTTTAATATTTACAAATATAAATTAATTCAATATAATTCAATTTCTTTTCAGTATAACTCGGAATATAAATCAAAGGAAAATGTAAATGATACAAGATAAGTGTAAACAAAATTATTTAAAGAATATAATAACAATAATAAAATTTTCTTTCAGCTTCCGTTTTTCTTTTGAGATTGTGATGATTCTGAACAAGATGCACAACCTCGAATGACTTTTCTTTCTACCATTTTTTCTTTTTAAATTCAGAGTTATAGATCCGATTGCAATCCATCCTAATCGGTAACAATCTTCGAAGCTAAATATTTAATTATGAAAAAATTAAAGAAACGAATCTTTTACTATTAGACAAATGATTGTTGAGACTAAAAATGATGAAGCCTAATTTAACTTACATATTTAATTTCACAGTTTACCAAAACCTGATCATATCAATTAATTTTGACGATCATAAAACTCAACGGATTTTTTCTGTTCGTTATGCAAACAAAATTTACATAATAAAATCAATTTTCCACTCAACAATATGACACGATCGTTAATTAATCATTTCAATAAGCAAACTAAAAAAAAAACAAAATAACTTAAAGTTGACGATCAAAAACCTCTGAACATTATTGTCATATATTCTTTTTTTTCGTTTCCAAGCTTTCTACAGAAGTAAATTCGAAAACAAAGAAATAATTTAAACAAAACCAAAGATCATTGTCTCGCGATCAATATTTTCATTTTGTTTCAACCAAAACAATTTTTTTTCTGTTTGTTTTAAACTATTAAAGGATCAGATCTGGAAATTAAGAAGGAACAAAAATAAATAAAATAAAAGAATTATATACACAAAACGATCTTAGAATCGGTATTGTTATTCCTGAGAAAAAGACAAAAGTTATAGATATTGTTGAGGTTTAATGTTTTTGTTTATTTTTGGCAAAGAAATTTTTATTTTGTTGTTTTTTTAGGTTAAAAAAAATCAATAAATATTGGACTAAATCTGATTTTTTTTTGTATAGAGGGCAGGTGAAGGGTGATTTTACTGTCTCGAAGGTGGTTGAACTTTTTGTTTTATATATATTTTATTATATTAAAAATATTAAGATATAAATGAATGGTTTTAGGTTTGGTTGAATCTATCTATGGTGTTCTAAGATAGATTTTAAGGAAATAGCGCATTTGAAACAGATTGCTTAAAGTTTACATTATACAAAGCTGGAATAAAAACTAGACAGTCATTAAAAAATCCAGAGAAAATTTGGTTTTTGATTATTTGAAAGAATTAAAATTAAATCCTGGAAATGAAAACGATAAAATATAATAATTTAGTAAGATTACACATAGAAACAACCTGTACAGTGTGTAGTATATTAAACAAAAATTGTAACTTGATTCAGCATAATATAATTTATTTATAGTCCATCGAGCCGGGTGATTACAATGTACTCAACAATTACATACAGTCAAAGAGTTTCAACTAGCTACATCCATTTTGTGTTTGATAATGACACATTCTCGATATGAAATGAAAGTAGCTACATACACAATACTACATAGGAAATGCATCGGTAAAGGTTTTGATTTCGAGACTTAAGCTATCTTGTTGAAATATTTGTTATTTTATGACTTGTACGTCATCTTTCTATGACTTATCTTGGACGATCGTATCTAACAACTTCTTTCAAAAATATAAACTGTTCAAAAGTAACAATGCTTAAAAAATATTCTTCGTAAAGGCTCAAAAGCACATTGAAGGCATAAATACAATGCACTAATATACCAGTTGGGATACAAAGATATACCAGTTTTTACATATTCTAAGATATACTAGTTTCAAATTATCGTATTTCGAGTGATTTATTTTTGATCAATTTTTTTTTTCAAAACTCATGTTTTTTTTTTGTTTTGTTTTTGTTAACTCATAAACCCAATTAATAAAATTTGATTCACGAAAAAATTTGATTCCAACTCATTTTTTCTCACATCTAGGTGATGCAGTTGGAAAGCAGAGGAAAAAATTATGTTATTCACAGAAGACGATTTTGACCGTTACAGGATACTACGAAAAGAGGAGACCCATAGACTACATTCGTCCAGAAAATTGAATTAATAAATGTGGGTATCGAAACCAAGCCCAGAGATAAAAAGTCTCATAATCTACCAACTGAGCGAACCGAACGAAACGAAAAAACTACTAAAGCAAAAATAACATAAGGTTAACAATGAAAGAACTTGAGTAGGAAACGAGAAAACCATTTCTTTAGATGGCCATGAAAAACCAACCTGATTCCTAAGAAAACAATTTAAAAACAAAAGTTGTCTGTGCGTCATGAACTTACGCATTCTGCCATACACCCACAGAACAAAAAAAAATTAAACCTAAAAAATTTAATAGTTAGCAACTGGAATTTAATAACCAAAGGGGGTTTTGAGAGAGTGGTCTGGTGAAATCGATGGACGATTAGCGGGCAGAGGCGATCTAACTATGGTTCAGAACGAAAAAAAATTTCAGAATAAACAAAATATTATAAAAATAAAATTAAAATTTAAAAAAACCACTAAATTTGGGGGCTAAAACCAGGGGCAGTTGATCACTATATACAAAAAAAAATCTAAACAAATTAAAAATAACGCAAAAAACTTAAAAACCCATTTTAAAGTGCTAAAACAATCTTCAGCATTTTTCATATTAGCAACCTTCGTGCTACGTAGAGACACAAATCAGAGCGGTGGAATTTTAAGAGAATTCTAAATAAAAATTTTGCTACAAAGACTGGACAGGAGCTTTTGAATTTGAAAGTAAGAAGTTTTGGTAGAGGACGGTTTAAAAAATAAAGAGTTTCAAATAAACCTTTCTTGTCGGGTCACAGAACTATTTTGTTCGAACAATTCAGTACGAAAGAGAAATTATTTACTCCCTACCCGAAACCCTTGAAATACAAGGTGCGACCTATTTGGAAAGAAAAAAGAAAAAAAGAAGAGCTTTCTGAATAGAGCTAAACAGTTTGAAAGCTGGAAAAAAATATACAATGGAACTAACCACCTATAATGAAATCAAGAAGTTTAAGAGAAGCAGCCTTACATGTATAAGTACAGCTTATATATGGCTGCCGCCACACTAATGTAGGACTCCACTTACATGATGACAGCACCACGACTGATAAAATGTATAAGATGCTGAGAACTAGAGTAGTGGAAACCAAGGTAAAGGATTGTAAAATCAGCCTGAGTCCTCCTAAAAGATATTCACAAGACGGATTGGCTTTCTCCATTCAAATGAAGTTTTCCTTGTATCTGTCAATTATTGTATGAACCAAGAAAAATCATTAATCAAGAAAACGAGAATAAGAAAATAACAAATTATATTACAATTTATCTCACTCTCTTTTAATATTTATTTTAAAAATAAATATAACGTCAACATGAAGATCCCACGATTACATAAAATTTTCCACATACAACATCGCCCAACATGCCGCAACAATTTTTTTTTTGTTTTGCTTACAAATATAATAAAACTTTTACTATTCCACTAATATAATAGTGACGATCACGCGAATACATAAAACGTTTCCACTGCAAAATCACAAATCACTTCGTTCTTCAAGAAATTTTCACTTGAAAAATTTGGTCAGTACAATCTCATTTTGTACCAACCCAAACAAAGAAATATAATAAAAAATATAAAAAAAATGAATCAACTATTTTTTTCAAATTATAAGTTTAGAATCTTATCTAAATACAACCATTAACATCTAGATGGATTTTCGTTTTCTTGAATTATTTGGTTCTTGTTCTTTGAAAAATTTAATTGGAAAAAGATAGTTGACATTATTCAATTATTTGTTTGTATTAAAATTTAAAATATGGAGTACACAACACTTCTCTCCCCCTTCAGATAGAAAATGTTAAACAAATTTTTCAAAATTTTCCCTTTGGATATTTTTAGTTTTTAAATCTTAACTTAATTTTAACAAATCTATAACTTTATTAACTAATATTAAATTATCATTCTTTAAAGTTTAAAATAATGTTAAATTGAATTGGAATTTTTTAAAAATACTATATCAAAAGCTTTTGAATTTTGCTGCTTCGTATTGTGATTTGGTATTCTGTCTGGTTGTACATATCGTCATGATCCTTCATATTTTTTAAAATTATTTATTGAGCAGTTGGTTATCCTTTGAAATTATTTGAAATTATTAAGCCTAGAGCTCCAACAAAAGACATATTTGAATCTAATTTTTATTTAGAGAATTGCAATTTAACTGACCAACATTTTTTTAGAGACATCATCAATTTTACCCTATTTAATGACTTGCTCAAATTTTATTCAAGATCAATATAAAATTTTATAACAACTTTAATTACTGATCTGCGAATTCAGTCACTCCGCTGATTCGACTGATCTGGTTAAATGCTATTTGCTTCTTATTATCGACAGTCATAGTGTAACTAATTTGGTTATCCATTGATTTTGGTGATAAAAACCTATCGATCCCCGATTGCGAAAATATATCAAAATCATCCGAAATATTTTTGAATATTAGCAATAGTAGATTTTTATACAAGTGGTAAAAACGTCTCCTTTTAGTTTTTTAGTTAAAAAGTTTTTACCACGCATAGAAAACGCTATTTTTTCTGCGCTTGTAATTGTAAATATAAATGATAATTTCTTTGGTATTTTTTGTATTAAATGTAATTTAATACAAATTACAATAATTGTTTTTGTAATAAATGATAATATTTACAAAGTCATCAACTAAAAACTTACAAAACGACATATCTAAATTTGACTGTGTAAAAAATAAACAATTATAAATCGCATTTTTACCAGTGTAAAATAATGTTATTATTGTGTTCGCCCACAGATGGAATAATAACAGGCGAACACAATAATAACATTATTTTACACTGTTAAAAATGCGATATATAATTGTTTATTTTTTACACAGTCAAATTTAGATATGTCGTTTTATAAGTTTTTAGTGCATGAATTTGACAATATAAATAATGAAAATAGTTCATATATTTTTTCTAATAACTTTTACAGATATTACAGATATTTTTTTTACCGACTGGAAGTCATCGTTTAAAGTATAAATTGAAAAAATTGTAGGTAAAGCTTCAATTAAAAACAAATAAAAATAAATTTTTTAATAAAATTTATTTATTTATTTAATAAATTTTTTTTTATTTTTTTTTGGCGGAAAGAACTCAGAGAATATATTTTATATCTGACAGTTAATTATCGGAGGAAAAAATTATACGATATATCTGATACAAAATTTATTTTATCGCTCCGATATCTGCGATATAGAAAAAAAACACACTCATTATTAGTTTAATTAATTAATTACACACAATTAATAATACTGCCATATTGACAAAAAAAAACACAGCAACAGAAGCAGTAAATCAAATTCAATCTCAAATATTCAATTATTTATTCAATCCTTTAAATAACCACCACCTGTAGGTACAGATGTAAAAGTAATATTACCCATGGTAAAATTACCGGTAAAATTGGTAATATTACGTAATATTACTTAGGCTTGGTAAAATTGGTAAAATTGCAATAAAATTTGAATAATCTTTATTTAATAAAAATTAAAGTTTGTGCTTTTTTGTTGACACCGCGTATAATATCTCAGCTGATCGATCGATTTACTGCTGAACACCCATAAATGTAGGCAATTTTAACTTCTCTACGTGTTGCCACAGAGTACTTTAGGGAATCATTTATTTTGTCTACAGGTGTCGATCAGTAGGTTGGAATGGTTAGTTATTTCACCTGGTAGCAATAACGCAGCTATTCTGGATGAGGCAAAAGCTAAATCTTTTTCATTTCGGGATCAAATTGCTGCCATGAAGAATGTTTCTTGCAACGCAACGAACCATAATTGATGCTTCGTTGTTAATTGTTGCGGCGAATCGCACGTTCATATTTAAATATTCCTTGTGTTTTTGAAGGCTAATATCGTCGACAATTTGAGATTTATATTTAACCATGAACGAGAAAGAAACAATGTATGAATTAGATTTTGAAGTGACGAGTTTCAGACGTTATTAATATATTTATCCTAGTGTCGACCGTGGGAAGTGTTGTACGCGAAAAGCGATGAAAGAAGCTTGATTGGGATCCATTGCGTACAGTATAAATGAAGTAAGTTTTATTGAAAATGCTTGCAGGTTATCTGTCAATTTGCTCTTTGCATTTGAGCCATAGAAATGCATTTCTACTTCTATTCTAACATTTTCGAATACCAAAAAAGTGCAGTGTTTTCAAAAACGCAAAGTTTTACATAACGTGAAGAAAGCATTTATCGTTGAAGCCAGTGTGTTCAGGATTTATTGCATTTTTGCAGCTGTGAAAATAGCGGCAGCCTGTTTTCTAGATGTCCTGCTAAAGAAACAACAGCTGAACTTCGTTCATGTATGGATCCCACATGTATGGTTTATGTATGGATGAAAGAATCTGCTTTTGTTGCATATGTATCTCCAGCTGTTTGTAATACTCTGCAAGTGAAGATATTTACACTCGATAATAATATATTTGATTTGCATTATATGTTTTTATAAACTAGAAATGATTGTGATAGACATCAATTTTGAATTAAATGAAATTGGAACTATGTTTAAATATTTTGAAATAGTTTTATATTTTACCAATATTACCAATTTTACCAATCTTACCGGTAATTTTACGGTAAAATTACCACAAATATATTTTACCGGTAAATTTACATCTGTACCTGTAGGTGACCACCGAAACTTTTTTACTTTTAGTCCTAGTGACTGAAAACATTTTTAGTCACTACTTAGAAAAAGTTTCTCTTTCACATAGGTTTTACTATATTTTAAAATAACATTTTCGTACCTTGAAGTAGAAAAAACATATATTCGAACAATTTTTCGCGAGCAAACAAAAAGCTTTTCATCTTTTGTCAAATGTACACATTCCTGAAATAATTTAGTACAGAAAACGATGAAAGAAAAACTAAAGCATTAGTTTACAATTTCGTTTCTTAAAACTGATGCGAACTCTGCTAATACAATTTTACAAAAAACTTTATAATGTGGATTCGAGCAAGACTTACCTTTGTTTATTGGACAGTAATAAAGTTTAGAGCAGTCCACGACCAACTTGAATAAGCGTTGAATTCAGAATTGTTTAAAATTTTTTTAAAAGCCTGAATTCACAACAGAAAGTACTTGAAAGTCAATAACCGATATGAAGTTGCTGAGAGCTACATTTGCAAGAGTCTAATTCTATTTTATACTGCTTGTGTTTTTTACGTCATTGACCTACATCTAACAGTTTTGAAAAAATTGTATGGCTTTTTCACCTCTACCTCACATTCTTTACTTTTTAGGTTTTCTCCCCACCAAAAAATTTGGTGCATAACCCTGCTTTAACCTCTCCTTTTCAAATATGATATATCATGCATCTGTCAAAAATTTCAAATATTGCTATAAATTGATTAATTTTTCATTGTTTTGATATGTTTGGCCACCTCAAAACAATTTGGCCACCTCAAAACAATTCAAAAATTGCACAAACGTTCAAATTCGCAGAATAAAATTTTGTTGCAGGAAACAAGCTAAGATATGTACGACTTATAATATGAACAAATAAATTTCATAGTGCAATCCATCGGAGAAAATAATTAAAATCGTATATAAACGTAAGAATGAAGAATGTAGAATGTAGAATGAAGACAATTGTACCGGGTGATTTTTTTAACCTGAATCTTTCAAATATCTCGAAAAATAAGCACTCTACGGAAAAAATGTCCATATTCAAAATTTAATAATTCCGTGGGGGAAACACATTAGTGCAAAAAAATAGTCCCCCACCCCCCCTCTTTGTAGGTTGGCGGGGGTAACTTTGAATCTAAAATAGGAACCCCATTTTTTTATTGCAGATACGGATTCTACGGGTAAAAGTACGTACGATTTGACTAAAAAATTTTGTTCGTTTCATGATAGATGTAAATTGGCCTGCCAGATCACCAGATCTTACTTCACCACATTTCTTTTTGTGGGGCTATCTCAAAGAGAAAGTTTACAAAGAAGAACCAACAACACGTGTGAATATGGTTGGGCGAATCAAAAATGCTTGTACCGAAATTCAAGCAGACACACTTCTCAGTTGTGTACAGTCATTTGAAGAGCAGATTAATAAGTGCATTGAAGTCGAAGGCCATCATTTTGAACGCTTATTTTTAGCTAAAATTTGTTTATTCACCAGCCATTTACATTAATAAACTTTTTACAATAAAAACATGATATTTTTTATTTCAAACTAGCTGGACCCGGCCACGCGTTGCAGTGGCTTAAGCCGCAATTAGACTATTGCAGAACTCTGCAATATTTCTGCAATAGTAGTGCAATGGTAGTGTGTAAAATATTCATTGCAGAAAAGTTTGGCAATGAACTCATGGCAAAACATTGCAATGAGTCATTGCAATGAGTCATTGCAATGTTTTGCAATGAGTTCATTGCCAAGTTTTTCAGCAAAGAATATTTTACACACTACCATTGCAGAAATATTGCAGAGCTCTGCAATAGTCTGATTGCGGTCTAATTAATTAAGTCTGGTTGAATATAATAAACAAAGAAAACAAAACACTCACCTTTCTAATATGTTTTATTTCATAATACTTGAGGGTATACACTGTTTTTTGTTGATCCATTGACTGTATGGATACAGAGATTGCCTGGTTTGCCAACTCTAGAACATATAATACGCAACATATAATTGTCCATGTGAGAAACAATCGTTATCTTGATCTAAACCACATACTTCCAATGTTTGGCCCTGAGCTTTGTTGATGATGATTGCAAATGCCAATCGAATTGAGAATTGCAATCTTTTAAATTGAAATGGCATATCTGTTGGTATCATGGGTATGCGAGGAATGAGGACATCTTCACTTTTGAAAGCTCCATTCAAGATTGTTGCTTCTATAACACGTTGCTCAATAATTTTTTTACTGTGAGTCGCGTGCCATTGCAAAGTTTTGGCTGATTGATATTACGCAACATGATGATTGGCACACCAATTTTTAATTGCAGTACATGTGGTGGCATCCCTGGTAGATCAAGTGAATTCAAAAATTTTGTTGGATAGTTAACTGCTTCATCTGCTTCCATGACGGAAGTGTCTACGGACTTGTATGTGACTTCCTCGCTTTGAATATTAGACAGAATTAAACTGTTAAGTTCATTGACGTCTTTGTTTTTGGCTGCAAGAATGATTCGTTCACTCAGCCAATCGGGATTCTTATGATTAATTTGAATATCAGGAAATACTTTTTCAATTATTTCCTTTTTTGACGACACTAAATTGCAGAAGTTATAAGGCAGTCAAATTCGTCCTTTTGTTAAATCAACCGGCACCTTTCCGTCACCAATTCTCAGCAATTGATATTGAGAATATCTCAGCTGATTTATCTTTTTGGAGGAGAACACGCAAGTTTGTAGTTAATTTTAACCTTTTTACGTGTCGCCACAAAGTAGAATATTTCAGGCAAGCATTTATTTTATCCGCTGGTGTTGATCGGGGAACTACAGGTAATGTTTGTCTGAAATCTCCTGCAAGCAATATTAATGCATTCTCAAATGGTCTGGTATTTCCACGCAAATCTTGCAATAATCGATCAAGCGCTTCAAGTGATTTTTTGTGCGCCATTGTGCATTCATCCCAAATGATTAGTTTATATTTCTGCAATACTTTTCCCATTCCCGATCCTTTGGAAATGTTGCATGTGGGCGTTTTAATGAATTGCATGTTTAATGGCAATTTCAAAGCGGAATGAGCAGTTCTTCCACCTGGTAGCAATGTCGCAGCTATGCCGGACGGCGCAAGAGCTAAAGCTATGCTATTTTGCGATCGAATTGCTGCTAAAATCAGTCTGATTAGAAACGTTTTGCCAGTTCCTCCTGGCGCATCTAAGAAAAAGATTCCTCCAACCCCGTTATCAACATTTTGCATTAGTTGATCGTAAATTGTTTTTTGTTCAAACGTTAGCTTTGGAATCTTTGATTGCACATACGACAATTACTTCTGTAATCCTTTTATTTATTTATGATGGATGATAGCATGCAAATTCGTATTGATGTTATCGGCATTCAATGGTATTGCTACACTCGAATCACTTAAATTTAATGTTTTTAAGTACTCAGAAATACAGCTAAACTTACCATCTGATTCATTGGCACTTTCATAAAAATCAATAAGCGCAAGTTGTTAGTTAGTTATTCATGCAGAGTACTGTTTTATATATTTAAATTTCCTTCAAAATGGTAAGTTTACTGTAGCCAAATGCTTTAATTTATAACAATCACAAATAATATGCAGATCATCTATTTCATTTATAATACTAAGAACAGATAATTAGTAACAGAAGTTATTTAAAAAAAACAGATGTTTAACGGTGGATTGAATCCAAAATTGCTTAAACAATGGTTCACCACCTGATCGTGCGATATATTAAAAGTAAAGATATTCACATATATTATAGAGCAATGTAAATTAATTGATATTGTTACCAACCTTGCGACGCAAATTTTAATAATCAGTTACTTTGATATAAGTAAAGGTGCAATCACGATTTTTTATTTTCCTGATCCATATGTTTATTGGGAGAAATATGTAGCAAAAAGATCTATTTTGTTCAGTGTAAAATATTGTATTACAGATTGCTTCAAGGAGAATATTTTTATAGCATATGAGAACTGAGGACATTTTTACTCCTACCGAGGACAGTCCTACCTAAAGGAGAACACGTTGCAACCTTATTGGTTTACAAATTAGATAAAATAATCTTTGGGCCTATCACTATACGAAACTAATCGATTAAATTGAGCATGAAGTTAAAATCGACCATAAAGTGATTTGAGAATAAAGCAGGTGAGACACTTGTAATTGTTGACAGCCTACGTTATAAAACATTTACATATGTATAACGAAAAAAAAAAAAATTAAAAAAAAAAAAAAAAAAAAAAACTATGTAACAACCTTCCTGTATTTGAATGCAACGTTGTGTCCAAATTTCAAAAAATTCGATCAAGTACTTTCGGAGATTACCTATTTTGAACAAACGAACATTTACATTTTTATTTATTTTATTTATATAGATTTATATAGATGTATTACAAAATCGTAGGCGTATGTACTTAGTAAAAGAAATCGAAAAAATTGAATTTCGTCGATTACAGCGCCATCTATCATGAATCGAATAAATTTTTTTAGTCAAATCGTACGTACTTTTAGCTGTAGAATCCGTGTCTGCAATAAAAAATTGGGGTTCCTATTTTAGATTCAAAGTTACCCCCGCCCACCTACAAAGAGGGGGGGTGGGGGACTATTTTTTGGCACTAATGTGTTTCCCCGCGGAATGATTAAATTTTGAATATGGACATTTTTTCCGTAGAGTGCTTATTTTTCGAGATATTTGAAAGTTTCAGGTTAAAAAAATCACCCTGTATACAGCACGTGATACACAGTAAAACAAAAAGGGAGAAATATTTTATTTTTCAAATTTAATATTGTTTGTGTTTTCTGGAATTTTATGAAATCAAACATTGGTTCCGAAAAAAATATGTGCAGTATTCCAAGTAGTGGCGTTACCTCAAAAATATTTCAATTTATGGTTTCTATTTAAATCGTTTTTTAACGAAAGTAGATCACACGATTAAATTCAATAATCATCATCACAATATCAAAATTAAATCAATAAATAAAATATTAAAAAATCTCCAAAATTAAAATGAAAAACTAAAACTAAACCGGAAAACACAAAATATTTATTGAAAAAAAAAAAAAACAAAACAAATAAACAATATTTTGGTGGAGGCGCCACAAAATTATATAACCAAACTTTTTGTTTCCTTACCAAACATCTAATCATCATGATCGTATCAATTCTTAATTTATAATATGATAAGAATAATTTGGTTGTTAAAATATAATAAATTATCAGTAAATAACCATATGGTTTTCTTTACGATTATTGTCTTACTTTTGTATCCATTTAATTTTTTATACATAGATGGCGCCTCTTAAAAATACATTAACAATTTACTCTATTAGATCGTGTGTCTGATATACGAATAACCGACCTAAAAAAATGGGAAAAATAATTTAACATTTCATCTGTCACATTTTGTAACACATTCTCTTTTGTTGTTGTTATATTAAAAAACGAAAACGGGAAAAATAAAAAATTCAGCTAATATATACAAACATGATCGTATTAGATCACACTCAAAACTACTCTTAAACTATATCGATATACAAACAAACAGACAGACAGATTAATAAATAAACAAATGTAATTCTTCTATACTGATACTCGTTTTTTTAATTTTTCAATGTAATTTGGATTATTTTTTTAATAATAATTCAATCAACAGATTCAATCGTCAAAATTTTATTCTCAATGTTTCTTCTTCGTTGTGTTTCTTTTTTTTTTGGAAAATTTAAAAAAAAATTGAAGGGAAATTAATGTTTGTGTTTTTTTTTTGATTTGTGGAAAATATTGTGTGAATTGATTTATTTTTGAGAATAGGTGACGTCAGGATGCGTGAAATGAAACAAATGTGGTGGTGACAGCTCTATGACCTTTGACTCATCCTAACTTCTACTGTAATTAGTTAAGATTAAGTTGCTGAACTTCTCTTCGGTTTAAAACGGTCGGTGCTTGGCTTGCTGATATCTGTAGAAGATAAATATCTAACCCCAATTTCTTAGAAATGCTATTTTATTTCTTCCATCTATATGTTTAAATTGTTTCTTTTTGTAGTTGACACGGTTTCTTCTAAAATTCAAAGGGTCTAAACAATAAATATTTCATACTGAGTGTGTTAAATATGGTCAAATAATTTGTTAAGAACGTGGAGATGTACCACACGGTCTGAAAGAAAATTTTTCTATAAAGCAGGGCACAACAACTAAAGTTACGATGGATGAAAAATTAACATCCAAGCAGCGTTCTGTTATTATTTTTGGTAAAACATACTCTACATATGGAGCAATTTTAGCAATTAAGCTTAGGTGCATATCGGAAATCATTTTGCAATTCGAAACTTTTCATTTATTCTAAAATTCCTTTAGACAAAATTTTTTGTGTTTCGTGCCAGGATTCGAGCTCACATTCATCAGAGATACACGTTCAAATCCCACATGTGTCTTACACAACTTAGCCACAGCGGCGATGACGAACCATATTTTAATTTTTATGTTCAGATAATTTCTAAATTGAAACTTCATCATTTTTCATTGCATTTCTTTCGGATTTTTTGTATTAAATTTCTAGACATTACGATGTTCATAGGATGAGAGAATATTTCGTCAACATCTTATGTCAACATTCTAATCAACATCCTAAGTCACGAGTGTAAAGTCATTATTGATTGTTGTCAATCAAAGCGAAACTAATATCTGACACAAGGTCAATTTATTGCAATATTTTGGTTAGGAAATATAGACAACTTTAAGGGAATTTTTAATTTGAAGGAGTTTTTTGCGAGCAATTAAGCTTAAGTATATATCGGAAATCACTTGAATTTTGCAATTCGAAATAACTTTTCATTTTCTCTAAACTCTATACTCTAAATACTTTCCACGTAAATTAAGATGATAGCTTACCTAATTTAGCTTTCTCAATTTTATATATACATATCTGAATTTGACCCCACCGTAAAAGTTAAAAGAACTTATTTTTATTTTTAAACTTATTTAAATTTATTTATCTAGAATAGATAATTTATTTATTTATTAAAAGTCCTTATTGCACGATATCACTATCCTGTTGTATTTGATTTTAAATTTACATCATGTTATGATCACACAATTTGATCAAATTTATAAATAGATTCTCTTTCTTTTGTTTCTTTTAATTATACTTTTATCACACACAAATCATTTAATTCACCATGTCTCCATATCTTCTCAATATAAAATTCCAGTCAAACGAGAAAATAATACCCTCTAGAACTACAGACCACAAATCTACTTTTTATAAATTTGAACAACCGTTTGTATTATTATTATATAATATTATGATGAAAGCTTTACATAATCAAATTTGCATTATTTTTGTAGATAGAAACATGTATTACTGCTTGTGTGACGCAACATATCAATTAACTGAGAAAATGTTAAAACTTGGTTGACTGACCTGTAGCACCCAAGTATTATTATTATGGTTGAGGTAGGTAGGTCCACGAATAAAAAATAAAATTATTTTTTATTTTATCTTTAACATGGAGTATGAGTAGAAATAAAACCGGAACCGAAATAAAATAACAAATCATTTAAAGAATTTATTTAGGTATGAATATTCTTGTTTTATTGTAAAAGCTGTTTGTTATTAGTGGCTTGATGCAATGATGGTATTTCTTTTTTTTCATTCAGAGGACTTAATAACCTCTCACTAGTTGCTAAAAACAGTCGGCGGTCTTCTCGACAAGACCAGTTTGAACAAATATTTTGATTTTACCATCATTTTTCATACAACATTGGTGAACTCCAGGCACTTCAACTCGCTGCAATACTTATGAGAGCAAACATGCGATTAAGTTCAGCGATCTTACACTGCGTCTAACATTGCAGAACTAGCTATCAAAGTTTTAGCTCCTCTTAAATTTGTTGACATGGAAATCATGTTTAAAGAACTTCCAAATAAGAAAGTTCTGATAGTTATAGCCTAAGTAAGTAAAATGTAAAATACAAATAGCCCACAGGTTCTATCTGAAGAACTAAAATGCGTATTGGTGACAAATCTTGGAAACTGCCCAGCTTCCTTGAAATCCTATCGACGTAAAAGATAAAAGCTGCTATTAAAAGTACAGTGAGATGTTGTAAAAATATGTGAATAAAATCTAATATTTATACACAATGGGCAACAACCATCGTGAAAAATACGGAAAAAATTCTAAAGCGTCTTGGTAAGCCATATCAGCATGTAATGCTTATTTCTTATCCAGCGCCAGAGAGGCAACTTAAAAACTAAAAGTGCAGGCCAAATCGAATGTTTGATGCGTTCGTTCCACTGATAGTGATGCATAAATTGCTTTTCTCAATAACAATTTGTCTACGACAAATCTGATGTGTTCCTGAAATAAAAAAGAAAACAAATAATAATAATAATTTATACTTAGAAAAACAAACAATTAATTTTACTCACCAATGTTTATATTGTTGACGTTTGGTTGACAGAAGGATTGCAGATGCGGGTTTTAGTGCAATTTTTGTTTTTATGATTGAAATTGTAGCAGTTTTAGTAATCCAACCATTTCTTAAATTGTAGCACTAGAGTAGTATGTATAGTATATAAGCGAAGCGCAAAGTTTTTATTACTCTCTTCCTTTTTTCATATTCATGGCGATCGCGAATAAAAATTTTCATATATAATTAAGTGAATTTTTTGTGAAATAAAATTATGTTTTTAAATAAAGTATCTAAAATTGAAGATATTAGGATTGATTTTTTTTATTAATTCCGTGAACAATTTCTACAAAGTGTTTATTTTTTTTGGTGATTTACAGTCCACTAGTGTGAATTTTTAGCGAATATTGCGAATACAAGAACCACTTTGTACACAATTCAATGATTTGTTAGTCGCTAATACAGTTTGCTTTGTTTTTTAGCTATCGATATTGTTGTTAAGCAAAAAGCAATAACACAATGGTAGTAGAGTTTTGAGAATACATAGAACTGGATCTTTTTAAAATTAATCTATCGTTGTCTGTTTTTTGTTCATTGTTATTTTGCTGCATTTGTTATCAAATAAATGGCAAACAATTCTTTGAAAATATGATAAATTCATAAAAAGTCAAAAGTGAAAAACTATTCCAATTAATTATTAAAATATACAAAACACACTTAACAAATGGCAAATCGGCAACATTAAAAGATTCATCAATACATTTATCAGTTTATTAAGTTTATTTATAAAGCTTCCCTCAGTATAATTGCAAAAGTGAAATTACTCCTCATCTTGTGAAGTCGTTTACGTTTCCACGAAAGTGAGTAGTCTTTTAAGTTCCAATTGAGGTCCAATAAATAAGCCAAAAATTCTTAGATATACTGGGTCAACTAGTAAGGATTCCTATAGGTTGGAATGATTGATTGATCGCAATAGCTTGGATTGCTTTAAGCATTTGAGATCATAAGAAAAAGTCAATGCTACCAAACCTTAAAACAATCTGGTTTAACCACAAGGCACATCAACATTTAACATCTCAGAGCATATTTTTAGGGCGCGTAAAAGGTAAATGAAATTTGATCATAAAAGTTGGAAGTAGTGAAGCAACAAAGTTGTTGAAAGCTTATCTTGCAACAGTCAAAACTTACCTTCTCTAATCGTTAAAAATATTTTAATCTAATAATTATGGAAAAATTTACCGAACTTGAAAAATTTGTGGTAGAGTATTAGTCAGCTTTATATGAAAAACTGATTAGTTTAAGTGTGGAAGTTTGTGAATTAGAAGTGTGATATAGCTAAAAAGTAGCAAGCAGCATTAATTTATTACTTCCACAAACATCAACAACTGCTTTAACTCCATTTTCAGGCGCCAAGATAGAGAACGCAAGTAATGTTTAACTGTATAAAAACGTAGTTTATTAGGAAAAATAGAATAAGTTACAGTAGATGGTCCACAAACCACATGTTTAAAATTTCTAGAGAATTTCAAAGTTGAAAAATTAGCTCTTTTTATTAGTTATGAAAAACTATATTCTAATAAGCAAAAATAGAGCTAATATATCAATATTCTGATCCGTATACAAAAAATGTTCACATCATAAATATATAATTAAAACTACCAATTGTTTAATATAAAAATAATAACAATTTCTTTAAAACATACTAATCGACTCATGACTAATTTTCAATAATATATTGATAACGGTGATACTTAATAATGAAAAATAATTTTTTGTTAAATATAAGAATAAATCAGTTTGTGTTCAGTAATTCAACGAGTTACCTCGTATTAAATCTAAAGTTGTGTTATCAATAAATTAATAAAAAATATCATTGTGTTAAAATAATAGTGAAAAGGTTTTCAACTTTAAGTTGTATAAGAGATTAAATCCATCATATTTTTTGGTCCTTCGATTCTTCAAGAACTTCAATTAAAGATAAGTACAATCCTTTTTTATTATTTTTTTGAATAAGTTAATAAAACTTAAATTATATTTTGTAAACCTAATATAAATAAAACAATTTTAAATCAAAATTTAAGAGATTAAACTTAAGATTACGGTATACTGTGCTAATTTATATTAACTAAACTGTTACAATTTTTCTGAATAATAAACAATTAGTGAAAAATTCATTTAGTGTATACGGTAAATTGCATACAGTTAAAATTTTATACCTTTAAGTAAATTTGTGCATTGTCTAATCGTACAATATGGCGGAAAAATTAATAAAACAACGCGAAAGAATTTTCGAATCAGTTACAGCTATGAAAACCTTTTGCAATTCAATTGATCAAAGTACGATATTTGAAGAAATTGAACCAAGGTTGGAAAAATTAGAAGAGTACTGGCAAGAATTTAAAGTCGTAGATGAAAAAATAATCGGTCATCAAAATCAAACGTCAGTGCTCACAACGTTTGAAGATTTATATTATAGAGTTCGAGCAACGTTATCTAAAGAGCTGAAAAAACGTCGAGCAAAGCCAGATCATCAAGTGGTGAACTTGAATGATACTTTGGGTGATTTTGTGGCTCAACAAAGATCCTTCTATGAGGGCATTGATCGAAACGCTAATAAAAATGTGAAGCTTCCGAAAATAAATAACGAACCATTTTGCGGTGACTATAAACATTGGCCTTCATTTCATGATCTCTACATTACAAGCGTACATGAAAACGAGTCGTTATCCAACGTTCATAAATTTCAGCTATTGAAAGGTCTCTTAAAAGATGAAGCTGCAGCACTAGTGCGTCATATTAGTGTAACCGAAGCAAATTATACAGAGGCATGGGAGAAACTCATTGAGCGGTACGATAAAAAAAAAATTATCATAACCTCGCTTATCAAATCATTTATGGAACAACGACCAGTTTCTGGCCCGAATGTAAAAGAACCTCGAAAAATAAGTGATACTTCAGATGAAGTTTTAAGAGGCTTACGAGCTATAGGCACCTCAGCAGAAAACAGAGATCCATGGCTGATCTATACACTTTGAACAAAATTGATGCGGATTCAAGACAATTATGGTCAAGTAGAATTGTAAATGAAGAGTATCCTACAATAAAAGAATTTTACAATTTTTAAATACTCGGTGCGATGCATTAGAGAGCTGCGAGTCTTCAAGTAAAAGAATTCTACCTCCAACTAAGCCCATAACAAGAGTTCATTTTGCAAAACCATCGAATGATGCTATTCGGTGTACTGCTTGTGGGGAAGGTCACTATTTATTCAAGTGTCCAACATTTAAGAACTTCGACATTAACACAAGGAGAAATTTAGTAAATCAGTATGGAGTTTGCTACAATTGTTTGCGAACAAATCATTCTAGTTTAAACTGCATGATGAGGTCTTCTTGTCTAATATGCCAGAAAAAACATCACACTCTTCTACACCTGAATTCAAATCAAACCGTACCTCAAACAAACGCTAGACATCCTTCGGCACAAATGCACATACAATCAACACAATATAATCGTCCATCAACATCTCAACATAATAATGTAAACACTTCAACACTTCAATCAACTTCATCTACCAACACAAACTTAACAGCTGTTGACTCAACACTCAACACACAACAAACATCAACAAATCAACAATCCACTTAACAGATGCATAACTCAAACACTGCATTTAAAAACGTGGATGAAACCAACAGTTATTTCACCCAAGATCAGCAAATACCACGTCAGTCAGTTCTTCCAACAGCACTGATATATGCTCGAGACTCTTTGGGGAAGCTACAACACGTTCGGGCTCTTTTGGATTCAGGATCGCAATCGTCCTTCGTTACTGACTCTTGTGTTCAGCGACTTGGCCTTAAACGCATACATGCCTGTGTGCAAATTCGCGGCCTTGGATCAACACAAGCTGGGTACACCAAGGGTCTCGTAAACATTCAATTACAATCACGTGTTTCGAAATCATACAACATCACTATAGAGGCATTAGTTGTAAACCAGCTTTCCTCTTATTTACCTGCCGTTAACATCAACATTTCGAATTGGGATCACATAAATGGTCTACAGTTAGCTGATCCAACTTTCAATACACCTAATTGTATTGATATTCTAATTGGAGCAGATTTCTTTTTTGAAATTTTAAACACGGAACAAATTCATGCTGATGGCTTACCAACCGCTCAAAATACGAAATTTGGATGGATAATTTCAGGAAAACAAAAATCTGCTCAATCAAAACATGTAGAATTACAATCATATCATACATATACGCAATCAACATCGATTGACAATAAAATATATGATACGATGAAACAATTTTGGGAAATAGAAGAATTGCCAACATTTTCACATCAAACATCGGAAGAACTACAGTGCGAGAAATTCTATAATGACACTCACAGAAGAAGTAAGGAAGGCAAATACATTGTTAAACTTCCATTTAAAACAACAGATGCTATGCTGGGAAATTCTTTAACCCAAGCAAAAAATTGGCTATTTGCAATGGAAAGAAAATTCTTAAAAAATGCTACGCTACATGAAGATTATAAAAAATTCATGGAAGAATACATTCAGCTTAAACACATGGAAAACATTCCTATAGATCAAGCTGGACTACTACCAGAATCAAATACATTTTATTTACCGCACCATGCAGTATTTAAAAAAGATAGTACTACCACAAAACTACGTGTAGTATTTGATGGTTCATGTAAAACTACTTCAGGTAGTTCACTAAATGATTTACTGCTTACAGGTCCCAAAATTCAAAACGATCTGATAACTATCGTGATTCGCTTTAGGATGTAAAAAATTGCATTTACTGCCGATATCGAGAAGATGTATCGGCAAATTCTAATCGAGGAACCTGATACAAACTATCAACGTATTCTCTGGCGAAACACTTCAACAGATCAAGTCAGTCACTATAAGCTAAACACAGTTACCTATGGTACGTCAAGTGCTCCGTATTTAGCAATCAGAACAATAAAACAAATAGCAAAGAACAATGTTATAGAATTTCCAGAGGTAACTAAGCGAATAAATTGTGATTTTTATGTGGACGACATTCTTTCTGGGGCAGATACTGAAGAAGAAGCAAAGGGAATTCGAGATAAAATCACTACAGTAATGAAAGATGGAGGTTTTAATTTAAGAAAATGGCAATCAAATTCAGTGGATCTTCTAAAAACAATTCCAGTTGAAGAAAACAGAATAGATCCGAAACTCATACAAGAAACGGAAACAGTAAAAACGCTCGGTTTATATTGACATCCTGGAAATGATGTGTTTTCATTCAAGGTAATTATTAATCCAGATATTTCTCCAACCAAGCGAAATATACTATCTGAGACATCTAAAATAGTTGATCCGCTTGGTTGGATCTCTCCTGCAATAATAAAATTAAAAATAATCCTGCAATTTCTTTGGATAATGAAATTGGAATGGGATGATGCACTTCCAAATAACATTGCGCAAAAGTGGATCTCCATTTATCAAGAACTTAACCACCTAGAAAAAATTCAAGTTCCTAGATATCTTTCAGCTAATAAAGCAGAAGGCAGCACACAAATCCATGCATTCTGTGACGCTTCTGAGCAGGCATTTGGAGCTGTGGTGTACATGCGTTCAGTTCAAAAAGATGGAACCATCAAGACAACATTACTGGCATCAAAAACAAAAGTGGCCCCATTAAAACAAATTTCTCTGTCACGGTTAGAACTTTGTGCTGCAGTTCTTCTGTGTCGCTTAATAAAATTTCTAAAAGGGTCTGTATATTTAGAAAATATGCAACTATACGCGTGGACTGACTCTGCAATAGTACTTTATTGGCTCTCTAGCATTCCTAGAAAATGGAAGTCATTCATCGCAAATGGAACATCGGAAATTTTAGAAATTATACCTAGACATAATTGGTCACACGTCAAATCTAATGAGAACCCAGCTGATCATCTCTCAAGAGGCATAAATCCGAGCGATTTATCAAAATTAACAAGCTGGTGGAAAGGCCCATATTGGCTTCAAACAGATCAAACAAACTGGCCATCAGAGAATAGTCAATTACAAATTCAAGAAACAACACTTGTAGAAGAAAGAGCAAGCATCATTAATTGTCAAGCTGAAATTTCGGAAAATATAATTTATTTCCTTTTAAATAAATATTCAAAATTACATAAACGGCAGCAACTTTATTGGCGCGCACAATGAACTAAATTCATTGCACAAACAATTATCTTTGCAATTAACTAGTTCTAATACAAGCAATTTTTATTCACAGAATAAAATAAAATTCAAGTTTAACCACGCTAGCACTCCACATTTTGGTGGTCTTTGGTAGGCATCAGTCAAGTCTGTCAAGTTCCACTTGAAAAGAGTAGTCAATGGGTCTACATTGACTTTCGAAGAAATGGCGACTCTATTATCCCAAATAGAGTCAATACTGAATCCAAGACCCTTATACCAAATATCAGATGACAGCACAAACGTCGACGTCCTAACGCCTGGGCATTTTTTAATTGGACGACAATTGATCCAAATTCCAGAACCATCTCTAGAAAGCATTAAGGAATCGCGTCTGTCAAAGTGGCAAAACATTCAAAAACGTCTTCAAGGGTTTTGGATATCTTGGTCCCGAGATTATCTAAATACGTTGTAATCTCGGAACAAATGGAATACACAATATGAGAATTTGAAAGTTGGTGATGTGGTTAGCATCAAGGAAGACAACGTTCCACCAAACCAATGGTCTTTGGGGAGAATCATCACAGTGCATCCAGGAAAAGATAACATTGTTCGTGTTGCAACAGTCAGAACATCAACAACTGAGCTCAGAAGACCTATAGTTAAGTTATGTAAGATCCCTATAGAGAATAAAAAATAAAAAAAAAAAAAAAGAGAAAGAAAAGAAAATCAATCGTTAGTAAAAAAAAAAATAATAGAATGTTTAGAATTAAAATTACTTCCAAGCAATGTTCATTATTGTACTTTTCTAATATCTTCTACATTGTTATCAATGTATAAATCGATGTATCAATATATTATTGACATTAATAGTTACGTATTCATAATTAAGAATTCAGAATTCTTAATGTGGCGGAGGATGTTTAATATAAAAATAATAACAATTTCTTTGGAACATACTAATCGACTCATGACTAATTTTCAATAATATATTGATAACGGTGATACTTAATAATGAAAAATAATTTTTTGTTAAATATAAGAATAAATCAGTTTGTGTTCAGTAATTCAACGAGTTACCTCGTATTAAATCTAAAGTTGTGTTATCAATAAATTAATAAAAAATATCATTGTGTTAAAATAATAGTGAAAAGGTTTTCAACTTTAAGTTGTATAAGAGATTAAATCCATCACCAATATTGCCCTAAATTTGAAAATTTAATTCTATAACCAAATTCCATTTAATAACTGTAGTCTGATTAACAAGATCATAATTTTATAACCTTAAATTAACATTCTGTAATCGGAGCATAGTTCCGTCAACGTTCATCATATCAATAAATCAAACAACTTTTCAATCAAATACACATTAATCAACACGACAAGAATTCTATAAATAATTTCAATAATTAATTCCAATTAATCTACTTTTATACCTATAAAAACATACAAATAGAAAAACACAATTTAACCGTTAAAACGTTATGATCATAATACTTGATTATAAATTTTTCGTTGTCTTCATTCGATAAATCAAGATCGCCATTTTTTTTTATTTTGCTTATAAATCTTTTTCTCATTAAAATCATTTAAAATTTGTGTTTTCTTTTTGTATAATAAAAATCACCATCAACTTAAAAATATTAATAAATTAGATAAATAAGACTGAAAAATTTATACACAAGAGGAATGAAGAAAAAATCAAATCGTCGAACCTGCTACTTACAAACTAATTGAAATACATTTCAACCAAACCTAATTAATTTTTATTTTTAAAAGATCAAGATCGATCGGATTTCAATAAATTTTTTTAATCTGTTGTTCAAGTAAATTTCCTATTTTCCTTGTAACGATCATGTCGTTTCCACTCCAAAAACATATCTTTTTCCATTTTGTTATCAACATCATCCTCCATAAGTTTATTATAATAATATAATAAACTTATATTTTTTTTTTGTCTTAATGATCGTAGTTGATCGCGTACACATAATGTTTAAATTTTTTTTTTTTTGGATCATAAACTCCAATCGATCGATGAATATTGTTGTAGATTTTGTTTTTTGTTGTTTCATTTTTGCAACTTTCAAGTTGTTGTTTTTTTTAATGTTTTGTTTAAAGATTTTATTTTTTTTATTTTTAACAAGATCGCGTGTTGATCTTAAATTATGTTTCGAATTAGATCAAGATATGATCAAGATTTTAAGTTGGTTTTAGTGGAGATTTTTTTCTGTTACTTTATTACATAGAAAAATTGAAAGAAAATTAAATTGGAAAATTGTCTTTGTTTGTTTAGTTATGTTTATTGTTAATTGAATGTTTGAGTTTAAACTACTGTTTAGATGTGGAACAATATAAAAAGAAGTTTTTACTTGTTTTTATAAAAACAAGATACGGACATGTAGTGCAAGATACACACAACATCGCATTCATTATTAAAAATAAAGGCAATGCCTTTCACATAAAAGTAAACACAATTTAAATTTTGTGGTATTGAATATGCCTCAGTTTGCAGTTCTGAACACAATCTCTCGTTTTAAATAAATTGTCATAAAATATGGTCCATCGAGCCGGATCATCCAATTAAAATAACAGTTCGCCTTTTACAACGCTTTTTGCAGTTGAGTAGTTGTCCCGTTAAGCCCTGAGAATTATACTGAGAATATGGTCACATATGTGCACTTCTGAATAATTTCAAAACAATAAATATAACGATATTAGCCAAAAAAAAATTTCGATTCTTCCTGAATCCATCACTGTAAATTTAAAAAACAAACCAAATAACTAACGATCACATTATCGACCTTTCAATAATCCAACCACCACATAAATATCAACAAACTAAAAATAAATCAAATCAAAACTAAAAATAAAAAAAATAAACAAACCAATTTTTTTTTTCTTCGTTCAATCGCTTCACTCCGTGGTTTCTTAATACACATTAACTCTTTTGCTTTCACAACAAAACATATAAGAATAAAATACACAACAAAAAAAAATAAAGAAATTCTTCTCGTCTCATGATTTTCTTCCTGGGATGCATTATCGTTTTTGTATTTTTTTTTTCGTTAGTTTTTGTCCAAAATATATTTTAAAAAAACCACAACATTACAATGGAGCCATAAATCAGGATCACTGTGACTTTTTTAGTTGTTTTTTCTTCTCTTCTCATTTTTAACAAAACTTCTATTTCCATTGCAAAACTATATTATTATACTTAAAACAAAACAAAACTAAAATAAAAATTAAATAAAATTTACAAAAGAAAAGACGAAATATAAAAAAAAAAAACAAAATTAAACTTTTGTTGCCTGCTCCTCGACTGTGAAATAGTAGCTGTTTGTGTGGGGGGATTAATGAGATTTTTTTTCGATAGTTTAAGGTGAGTTTGTTTGTTTTTTTTTTTCATCAAAGTGTATTTTAAATTAAAACCGATTTTTACAAAGAATTAGAATCGTTAAAAGTTCAAGGATCAATTTCGAGATTATTCTTAGTCTCATATTTCAGATATAATGTAAGATATAATCGTTCTCAACCATTTAATTATTTCTAATAAAACCATGATTCAATTACGTTTTTAATCAATTTCTAACCAGTAACACCATTCGCCTTTTCTCTCTCTCGAAAAAGAAACAAAAAACAAACAAAATTAATAAAGAAAAATATATATAAATTTCCAAGGAAAAATTAACTTCTTATATACGACATTTACGTGACATCAAACTAAATAATGTCATGTCAAGCACACATCAAGACAATCAACGAAAGAAGTAAAATAAAAAAAATGATACGAAATACAACAAATGAAATCGTTTTTCTTTTCTTTTAGTTTTCTTAGTCATCACTCTTCTTTATTTCGATTAAACAAATTATTTTCCATTATTTTAATATAACTAACATCAGGTAAGGTGGTTACTGGTTGGTTTATGATTGGATGGGAGACTTTTTAAAAACTTCTAATAATAATTACAGAATTAGTTTAGAAACAATATATTTTTTTTTGTGTGGAGGGGGAGGAATGTTGTGATGCAACAAGTAATAGTTTGAAAAAATTTTTAATTACATTTTGTGTTTTTTTTGGAAATCGTTAAAAATTAAAAGAGTTTTGATTTTTTGTAGTCAGAAACTAGAAACCCCAATGAATATTTTTTACAGTTATGTTAAGATATCGTGTAACACATAATACCATTTGTTTGAGACGGATGTGTTGTGAATTCATTTAAAATAATATATTTGCACCGGATCAAGTTGGTAATTAATAATCATATAAGAGAAGGATAGACAAGATTGTTTTAAAAATATTTCAAACATTTTTTAGACAACAATTTTCCTTGGAAGATTGAAAAGGTGTTAATTTGCAATGTTTCTTTTTTCGTTTATTTCCGAATTTATTGAACCGAAAAAATCCAAAAAATATATTCGATGATAGAAAATTTAGTGAATGTTGAAAGAAACATATAGTGATGTTTATTTTCATACTATAACGTTTATGATTAATTAATAAATAAAATGAACACACTACATCACCCCCTCCTAGCGTGGCACTTCTACTTGACCAAAAAATTTAATAGTTTGGTTTTTTTTTGTTCAGAAAGTCTTCTGGGATGAATGCTGTTCTTAACCTGTTGCTTGAAATTGATGTGTGTTTACTACAACAAAATGATTGCGAAAGAAATTTATTTCGTTTTCGTCATAGAATACGGCCAGAAAAATTTAAACCTTGCCCACTGTTCTCAAAACAATCGTTCTAACGTTAGTCGTTCAAGAAAAACTGTTCTGTAAGTTTTTGTGAGTGTTCCCAAGCAACAAAAAATAACCGAGGTTGTAAAATAACTTTTGGTTTTCGTTATAAATCGGTTGACAATAAGTTATTTTGATACATGTTATAATATGATAACATTTAAACCAAAATATAATAACCAAATTATTATGTGCCACTGTAAAACGTTGGAGATATGTTAATTATATGTTTCGAAATAACGTTGAATTTTAGTTATAAAATCCTATTAGTATTACGATTAAATAAAACCTATTAATTAGATCGTATTTATAAAAACGAAGTAAAGTATAATTTTAAGTTTTCGTTATGTTACTTTATAACATCATATAAACCATCATTTTAAAACGTTGAATTTACCTGATAATAACTGTAGTTGATAAACATCCTATGTGTAAAATTTTTTTTTAATGTAAGAAAATTAAACAAAGAAAATACGTAAGAGAAAATAGAAAACATTAGTCATTGTTGTTTTGTATTTTAATAGTATATTACATATCTAGAGTTGTAAATAGCATTTTACATGCGAGGGAAAATTTTGCGCACGAGACGCGTAGCGTCGAGTGCAGTATCTTCACGAGCATGGAAAATGCTTTACAACTCGAGATTTGTTATATACTTTTCCTACGACTTTGTTTTAATGCCCAAACGCATATAATTACTTGAAAAAATGATCTACTAATTATAAATTAAATGCAAATAGTTTACAAATTGTGGTAGGCTTTGCATTATTCTGTGTCAAAATGAATTTTTAAAAATCAAATTTTTCTTTAAATAAAAATTTTTCTTTTTATTAAAAACGTGCGGTAATATATATATGAAAATCTATTACCGCACGCTTTTTTTTACTTACCGCACGCTTTTTTTTACTTACCGCACGCTTTTTTTTACTTACCGCACGCTATTTGAAATAATCAATTTACATGTCATGGATAGTGCGATGTAATTTATAATTTACTGTGATAGGAGTAGGAAAACGAATATGTGAAATCAGTGTTTGTGTTAATTAAAATTTAATTAATAATTAAATTAACCAGAAGGTTTGGTTCATTTTAATCAATTGTGAAATAGTGCTAAATTTAATTTATTCTTATATGTAAGTAAAATTAAAAAAAATCAAAATAGTTATTTTCTCAGTGAATATTGGTAGTGATAAAAATAATATTGATTTGAGACGAGTAAGATTTTGTATATAATGGAAGACTAGACTTATAGGTATAATTATCAGGTATTTATTTATTCAATTATCAGGCATTTACAGATTAATTGAGGTTTTTGCACAAAACTTGTAATTATAGAAAAGATGAATTAACCCTAAACGGAAGTTTCTCGAAAAGTTTAATGTTTTTTGTCCCACGTTTGGGTATCACATTTATATTTGAACGAGTATAAATTGTAATTGAGAAAATTGTTTAATCCTAGCATTTAGCATTTAGCTTTCGATTTCTGTAAATTAATATCAAATAAAATTAAATAAATTGGTTGCTTCAAAGTTTAGGAAAAAATAACAAAATACTGCTTCGATAAAATTTCTCAAAAAATATTTCTCAAATTTAATTTATGTAAATGTGAGCCTTTTGAAAGTTGCGTAAGTCCATTTATGTTTGATTCGTGATATTGAAAGGATTGCGTTGGATTAAATTTAAAAATATAGGTAACCCGATAGCATAGTAGAATAATTTCAAATAAATGTGAATTTATACTAACAAAAACTTTCTCAAATATTATTACACGGAACCCTCAGCGAGCGAATTATATTCACACTTGCCTGACTTTTTTAATGAGATATCAATTTAAAAATATGTATAATGAATAAATTATAAAATAATAAATGAAAAATGGATCAAATATATTTGATTTAATATATGTTTTCGATTAAATACTGCACTAGCCACAATGTGAATTCGCCATCCTCTCGCTTTTTAATATAAAGACCGCTTGAAATAGTATATTATTGAATTAGGAGCTAAAGTTGTACTTTTTGTGTTGAGTCTATAGTTTGGCAATTTGACAATTATAGACGAAACACAAAAAGTCACTTGAGCTCCGAATTCAATACACTATTTTTTCGGAAAACGTTTAAATTTGTTTCAAAATATTAAATTAATGCATCAAATTTTTTATAAATATGTTTTAGGTAATAAATTTTCTGAAATTATTTTTATTGATTTTGATTCATTTAAATGAACTGAAATGCATTCTGTTTTGAACAAATTAATAATATCATGTTATTTTACTTTACTGCCGCCGTAAAAATATGAAAATTACTTTACTGCCGCCGCGCCGTAAAAATACGAAAATTACTTTACAGCCGCCGTAAAAATATGAAAGTTACTTTACAGCTGCCGGCAGACAAAATAAAAATGGCGTTACTTTTGCAGCCGCCGGCTAAAAAGTAAGACTTTAGCTACTCCCCAGCGGCAGTAAAGTTAAACTTTACAGCCGTTTGCCGAAATACATATTTATCTGGATTTAAAAAAGCATAGATTAAACCTTTGCCTATTTTGCCAGTTTGTTTTCGATGAATTTTTTTAAAATTCACACATCATATTAATATCTGATTGGTTGTGTTCAGACTATCGTTTATATAATTAAAAACAGTATTTAAACAATGCATTGGTAAAAATTGGTGATATTAGTATTTTTCTCCAACTCTAAATTAACTTCAATCAATTTCTAGTTTTCAAAACTAATTTAATGCATTTGTCAAGAATCTAGATGATCGTGACGAAGAAAATGAGTTTACATGTGAAAATATTAAATCATGGGGACGTGCTCATTGTATACCAAAGAAATGAATTTGTGATGGTGATCCAGATTGTGTAGATGGAGCAGATGAAAATACTACATTGCACAGCTGTCCAACACGACAGCCATGTAGCGAAGAACAATTTCTCAACAAAATGGTCGCTGTATTAATAAAGGATGGCTTTGTTATCATGATAACGATTGTGGTGATAATTCTGACGAAGAAAAGCTCTGTAACTCTAAATACAAAACATGGTCATCTCAAGAATTCACATGCCAGAACTTCAAATGTATTCGTAATCAATATCGTTGTGATGTTAAAGATTATTGTGATGATCATGCGCAGATGAAATCGACTGTAAAAAAGGATAATAACACATGTTCGACTGGTCGATTAGCATATAACAATGGAAGATGTATCGATTATCATTTGGTTTGTAACAAAGCCTCTGATTGTTCTGATGATTCTGATGAACCACTTTATTGTTGTTACGTAGATGAATGTGCCAAAGGTAAAATTAACCAATGCGGACATAAGAGTGTCGATACTCTAACTAGTGATTGGGGTCTGTTGAGTAAAATCTTCTATCAAAAGTTTCTGCTATTCTTGTATTTTTGTATGAAATTTTATAACGGTAAAATAAAATTTTATACAAAAAATAAAAGAATAGCAGAAATTTTTGATAGAAGATTTTACTGAATAGTCCCCATTAGTGTGATTACAATCAAGGATATAAGAAAGTTAAAATTTAAAAACTAAAGGAAAACTATAATAAAATCTCTTTTCACTATTTCAGATTGCTGACAGATGGTAAAGCTTGTGCTGATATTGATAAATGTATCGAAACTCCTGCAGTTTGTTCACAACATTGTTCCAATACACCTGGTGGTTAAAATGCAATATTTAAAAATATACTTTTTACTGGTTATTTTTAATTTTTTATTTTATTAATAATAATAATATAAACTTCCTTCCGCACAAACAGTAAATAATATGGAAAACCATAATAACACATATGGTTACTATGTACTATAAAATGAACATATATGTAAACGAAAAGATCCAACTCCACAATGGTTGATCGTCATTGTTGAGCAGGCACATTCCAGTGTGGTAATACAAATTGTACACCATCAGCCACCATTTGTGACGGTACATACAACTGAGGGGATAAGACCGATGAACAAAACTGTGATTTACCTTTTCCAGGTTCTGATTTCAAATTCATATCTAGCGGAAGCTACTTGCTTAATAACTGGAGATGTGGTGACGATGCTGTAATGACGTTAGTGATGAAGATCCTGCTGTGTATCGTAAGTATCCAATGAAACACAATCTTTTTAATTTAGGTCGATAATCATATTCTTGGTTTCAGATAAACGTGGGAGTGATCCAGAAACTGAATTCAGTTGTTAAAATGGAAGATGTATTCCAAAATTATGGATGAATGATTTTGATAATAATTGCGGTAATGATTCAGATGGCCAGCGTACATGTGTCGTCAAAGAAACTGCACAACTGCATGGCAACATTATCCAGATCAATCAAACTATTGTTGCATTCCCAAATGGTTGTTTTATAATGGTTGTTGTTGTTGTAGCAACGGGTTTTGGTGCTAATACTCCGGCTCCATGTCCAGGTTCAGAAACTCTGCTACTGCCCTTTGGCGGTACCATAAATCTTCCTTCGTCAGGTTGGTAGAATTTTCAGGACATCTGAAAAGGTTATCTACATCGTGCGGTGTGCACATGCAGGACACTTGCGAGACAACAACCATCACAGAACAACCATTTGGCAATGCAACGATAGTTTGATTGGCCTGGAAAATATGAGTGGCATCGTTTGTGCAGTTTCTTTGATGGCACATGTAAGCTGGCTTTTATGAAAGGCGCAAATCCGTCGCTCGATGTTTTGGGTTCTGTGATGGTATTAACGATTGCCGTGATAATAGTGACGAGCTTCCAAAAAAATTTTCTAAATGCAGTGCAGAAATAGATTTGAAATGTGGAAGTAATCGTTGTATTCCAAAGTAAGCCAATTTATCAGATCTTTTATAATTTTTCATTTATTTTTTTGTCTCTAATTTTCCTTCCCAACAGACAATAGACTTGCAATTTTGCCAATGATTGCGGCGATAGATCTGACGAAAGATCAGAATTCCGTTGTGGAAAAGGAAAATATTAAAATAGAATATAAACAAGATTTAAATATGAAAAAAAAATTCTAAACTGACATCTGTGTCTATTGATTGGATTGCTGATAACTTATATTGGACAGAAACAGATGGAACAGGAGCGAAACCAAAAGGTAGAGTCATGGTAGCAAAGACAGATTTTCACTATCGTTGAGCTGCAGTTACAATGTAATAGAATTACCAAGATCTATTGAATTTGATCCACAACTAGGTCGAATAAAATTAACGATAACCATTAATAACTATTAACCCTGGGTTCCAATTAGCTGCTAAATTGTACGAAACTGCTAAATCTAAATTAAATTTTACAAAATTACCGAATTTTAATTTAAAGGAATGTAATCAAGTTGTCAAATATTATTTTACGTATGTATTTCTTCACAATTATTTGGAAACAAAATGTTGATTTATATTTAAGTCAAATAAATTGTTGACTAAATTGATTTAGCACGTTTAGTACAATTTAGCATCAATAAGAACGCAGTCTAAATATAACAATTAAAATAATTGCAAACCAACATTTTATGAGGCTATTTAAAAATATTAAACATCCAAAATTAGCTCAATTCCTACCGGATGATATTTGAAATAAAATTAACGTTAAAACAATTAGTGCGCTCGATTTGACTGAAGCTGGGTTTTAACATGCGAACTGCGGACTGTAGATGGTGTTATTAACCAATCCAAAATAAGAATTTTGTGGTGAATATAAAATTGTCTTCGTTGATTGGTTAATAAAAACTTTCATTGTCCAAAGTTCGCATGTTAAAACCCAGCTTGAAACAACTGAAAACACAACAACAATTGTATACAATTTTTCAGTTGTTTCAGTCGAATCGAACACAGCTATTATTGAAATATTAGATTTTAGTACACAATCAAATAATTTTTGCCAAAAACTTATCACTATCGCTTTTCATAATATCACCATTTCATGATATCATTTCTACCCTCAGAAGTAATGGGTATTTTGAGTTCATTCTATGAACCAAAAAAAATTATTCGTAATAATCATATTAATAAAAAGTTATTTAAAAAACTATCCTCGTCAAAATAATTACTATCGATGCGTTAGTACGTATTAGTAGAGTAGTAAAGCAATATACTATCAGAAACCCGCTGGGTTTTAACATGCGCACTGTCAAAACCCCCTATATAGAAGCCTTCTTCATATTTTACCACAGTAAAAATCGTGAACTTGTAGCGCCATTTTGAAATTAAAACTCAATTTAAAAAAAATTCAAAAAATCGTCATAACGCCATCTGTACGCCTATTCCGGCATTTCCCTGGGAATTGGGAATTGAGAAAAAAGTGCAATAAATGAAATATTTTCTAATACGAATTTGTTATTTCCCGCGACACGGAATACTAGGTAGTTATGAAAAAATTGCTATAATTTATTTCTCAATTCCTATTTCACGATGTACTGGAATAGGGCTACTGGAAAAATAAAACTCCATATAAAAAAACATCAAAAAAATTTAATCAAAAAGACTAATCCAATCCAATCCTTTTTGCATACGGCAATGTACATTGTTTATTGCAAATAGCGTGAATCAGTATGGCTACGATTAAGGAGGTTTTGGCACTGTGGACTGCGAAATTTTTTATTAACCAATCAGAGATAGAGATTTTTATTTTCACCACAAAATTCTTACTTTTGATTGATTAATAACACCGTCCACAATCCACAGCTCGCATGCTAAAACCCAGCTACATACTGGGATAAGTTGAATTAAACCATTTATGTAATATGTTTATTTAAAACGGATTTGATGATGATAGTTTTTTGTAATTTTTATTTAATTATGTGTCTATCTTTAATCAAATATTGGGGCCTATTCAGTAAAATCTTCTATCGAAAATTTCTGCTGTTCTTTTATTTTTTGTATGAAGTTTTATTTTCCCGTTATAAAATTTCATACAAAAAATAAAAGAATAACATAAACTTTCGATAGAAGATTTTACTGAATAGGCCCCATTATTTAAGAAAAATTTATATATATAAAATTAATTTTATAATAATAAGTAGATTTATTTTATTTATTATAGATAAAATAATTTTTAAATTTATTACAAATTATTTATATTATTAGATTAATAAAATTTAAAATAAATTTAAAATAAAACTTTTCACAACGTTAAATTTGAGTTTTTCTGGGTGTATTAGATCACGTTGAAACTACATTATTTTGTAACGTAAGTTATTTAATAACTGGTTATTTACAGTTTTGCTATGCTGTTGAGACTACGTTTTTCCAGCGTAATTATATTCAATTTGTGCTTTTTTCTCAACAAACACATTTATGTTGAAGTTACGTTTTATTTTAACAAGTTATTTAATAACTGGGCATTTACAGTTGCCATAATGTTTGTGGTAGGTTTTTTCTACGTAAAAATAACCAAAATATAACTTCCAATAGTTATTCATTATTCAACGTGAGTTATTTCACCATAAAATTACGGTAATATAACTTTGTTTTGTTGCTTGGGTTAGTCAGACAATTACCCGGTTAGACAGTCAGACTGACATTTAATCAGAGAGTAAGACAGTCTATCAGCCATATAGTAGGATATTCAGACAATCATATAGGTAGAAAATCAGATAGTCAGACAACCAGACATCCAGACAGACAATTGAACAGTCAGACAGTCAGAAAGTCTGACAGTCAGAAATTCTAGCAATCAGACAGCCAAAAAGTCAGAAAGTTCGACAGCCAGACAGATAGTCAAACAGTCAGACAATCAGACAGTCAGATATCAAACATCGGACAGTCATAGAGTCAGACAGTTAGACAGTCAGAAAGTAAAACAGTCAGACAGTCAGACAGACAGATAGTCAGACAGTCAGACAGTCACATAGTCAGACGGTCAGACAGTCAGACAGCCTGAAGACAGTATGAAGACAGTCAGACAGTCAGACAGTCTGACAGTCAGTAAGTCATACAGTCAAACAGTCTGACTGTCTGACTTTCTGACTGTCTTATTTTCTGAGTATCTGATTATCTGACTTTCTGTCTGTGTGACTGTATCATACAGTCAGAAAGTCAGACAGTCAGATACTCAGAAAATAAGACAGTCAGAAAGTCAGATAGTCAGACAGTTAGACAGTCTGACAGTCAGACAATCAGAAAGTTCGACAGTCAGACAAACAGATAATCAGGCAGTCAAACAGCGAAACAGTCAAACAGTCCGACCGTAAGATAGTAAGACAGTTAAGCAGTCAGACAGTCAGAAAGTCAGACAGTCAGACCGTTAGAAAGTCAGACATCAGACAGTCAGATATCACTCAGTCAGTTGAACAGTCAGACAGTGAGACAGTTAGACAGTCAGACACTCAGACAGTCAGACAGTAAGACAGTCTGACAATCAGACAAACAGAAAGTTAGACAGTCAAACAGTCAGACAGTCAGACATTCGAAGAGCCAGACAGTCAGACTGTCAGGCAACAGTGGGATAGACAGTCAGACAGTCAGGCAGTTAGGCAGTTTTTAGCTAGAGAGTCCTTTTATTAGATAGGTAAAGACCAACACAGTCCAACCAGATAGTTAAACAATTCATTCAACAAGATTATCAAATTGTTAAACCGACTAGTTCAACTTTCAACAAGATCTCAGTTTTGTCAGACAGTATCAAAGCTTATGAGTCATACTACCGGCAAATCTCACAATATCCGCAAATAAAATAAAACTCAAACCAAAATAAAGTTTTCTTAAAAGGAATTGTCCTTTATCTTGTCCAAACTCAAACCAACCCTTACAAACAAAACCATACATAATCCTTTGACTCTTCATTTAACACAAATTATAAAATCGAAAAAAAAAAGAAAATTAATTTCCTTTCAACCACACAGATCACAAATTATAAATTTTGTTTGTTTTTTTTTTTGGTTGCCGCAAAAAAAAAATCTCAGACAGACCTAATATTTCAATCAAAAAAATCACATCAATCTCATTGTTTTGTTTCGTTTTTCTTTCTTTCACTTTGTAAATGATTATATCATTAATTTAATTTCTCTTCACTTCTTTCCATCAAATCATCATCAATTTATTCAAATCGTCATTATTCATTCCACAACAAAACCCGAAAAGAAACAAACGAAAAAAAAAAATTATATCAAAATAGCACAAATAATTTCAAAGTTACCCTTAAACCAATTAATCTCATCAAAACTCTGAAATAAATTAAAAGAGTTTTCTTTTTATTTTGCTTTTGTTTGTTGATGTTGTTATTGTCATTTGTTTGAAAATGGAAAATCCTTCTTCTTCGTTTTTTTTTCTGTAAGTAGTGCAAAAAGAGAAACAGCAAAAAATCTAAACCCTAATAATATTATTTCTTCTGTATCATTTGATACATCCAACTCTCATAATCACCAAAAACAAGAACAAAAAAAAAAGAAAATCCAAACCATAAAGAAACAATATCGCTTCAATTGTATTAGGAAAACCTAACAACAACAATTAAAGTAATAATCAAAGAATAAAAAAAGAAAAATAAAGACAAAACGAAAACCACAAAAATATAAGAGGAAGATATATCTGAGAATCCCAGAATCCCAGGTTATAATCGTAATTTTATTTTCTTTACTTTTTATTCTCATCATTGTCATTGTGTCATGTGACATATTAGAAATTTTCTTTGTTTTATTTTCTTTTCTTATTTTGATGAAACTATTTATTTTGATGATGTTCATTTATATTCGTCCATCTTTTATATTTTTATGTTTTGTTGTATTTTAATTTAATCCTTAGCATCATCATAATCATCAAAGTCATTTAGATTCAAGAATATAAATAGAACAATTTTTTGTTGTTATATTATTGACCAAATCCTTTCGATTAGTATTTCTTAAATTAGAAAGAAGAAGCAGTCAAATACAAAAAACAACAAAGGCTAAAAATTAGTTGTTACAACCAACGGAATCAATTGAATTTATCAATTGCAACAGTAAGTGACGTATGCCCGAGCAGAAATTAGTTAGGGAAAGCCTGAATACAGTCAGGGCCTGATCAGGGTAAGATAGGGCAAGCCATATTAGAGCAATCTGTGGTGGGCCTGTTCCGGACCTGAATTAGAATACCCTTTTAGGGCAAACCTTATTTGAATACATCCGGCCCTGATTTGGTTTTTCGTATCTGACCCCTAGTTGGGCAATCTGATCAGGGCCTGATACAAAATACCTTACTAGGGTTTGCCCTATTTAATTTTATATGGAAAACTTGGAAAACCGTTTATCCCAATCAAGGCCTGATTGGGCAAAAGCGTTACACTCATGATCAGGGCCCTATCAAAATAGGGCTAGACTAATCAGGGCCGCATTTGAGCCCTAAGAAATTTCTGCTCGGGTGTTTTACAACTAATGTAAAATAAATAAATTTTTAGGAAAATAGGAAAAGAAAGCCCCAGAAGAAAGAGTATTAATTAGTTACTTAAAATCGAGCGTCGGACTATACCTAACCTAATTAAGTTTAAAAACCAATTATTTCTGTATGAGTCTTTGCATGTCACTTGGTAAATGTTGAAAATCAGGAAGTGCAATGCTCAATTTAGATTATCACTTCAAGCCAGAATATAATGTGGTAGATTTTAAACATGAGCATACACTCAAGCAGCTTGTTACAGTTATAATAAAAATTTAAGTACAAACTGATGGACTTCTGTCCCGCTAAAGAGAGGATTACGATCTTCGTCTATTGTGGTACTAGGTATGCAAGAAAACAAAAAAATGTTTCCATTTGCTGAAAGCCACAAGGGAAAGAGTTGCGGGATTAAACGACCACCTAATCGTGTTATGAAGGTATATGGTATCTTCTGACGCTAAGGATTTAAAAACGGAATGATAGCTAAAATCTTTACCTACCGGTTTTTTAAGTTTAGTGTGGAAGAAGAATGATTCTGCAAATAGTATAAAAAATTATTGCGATCTTGGAACCATTCCTGATGAAAGGGGAATTACAGTTAATCAAGCCAAACCCATTCATGCGGTAAAACATTAATGTTAAGCAGCATTTTGTTAAAGATGTTACGTAAAATGTGACGACTTAAGGTTATTATCTGGAACTTGATTATGTGAACCCACAATGAGTACCAAGGACGTGAGACTACAGAATAAGCTGAAGCCATCTGCCACTGCCATGCGATAGGTTGCCGACAGCGACGCAAACGGTTGGTTCCATAGCTGGGTGATTAGGTCTGTAAGCAACTTATGTAAGAGAATTCAAACCTCATCTATCACGATTAATATCAGAAGTAGGAAAGCTTTCACAAAGAATTAAGTGGTTTGGAATCTGGTATCTATGTACATGGACACTAACCATATGCAATAAACCAATCAGAAGTGCCTTAGAATTTTTTCTAATAAAAAAGCATTGACTCTGGTGACAGTAGAATAGTAGATAACACTAGCAAAACAAATAATTGTGTCAGGTACTAAAATCTTATTTCGAAGGAATGCTTTCGCAAGATCTAACTGTAGCATATCTGTTAGATTTAGATTAAAAGTAACGTGGCAGATGTTATTACTACTTCACTTCACTAGAATATTGCAGCTGAAAATAATGTGTGCCCCTAGATGAGAGCATAGATAAGGGGGTATGCAAAATAGTGGATTTAATAAAGGAAGAAAAATGCTACTGCTACTCTAATCTGTCCTGTCATAGTGTAGAATTTTAGTTGTTATACTGGAGCTCACATCAACCACAGGTCAGGTCAGATAGAACAGCACTGCTATGTCCGATTTAATCGTTTGCTACTCAATTAAAACCCACTGTTGTTTATTCTGGATGGATATTCAGTTTCTGGATTCCTGATTTCATTTGGACAATCAAAGATCAAAATTTAAATTCCAACTTCATTCTGAACTTTTAAATTTGTTGTTTTGGGCATTGACGACCAGAATTTTTTTTATCCTAAATGTTATGGCATTGATCAAATGTTTTCATTGCACAATGTGACACGATCGACATGATTTTAGATTCTACCTCTAGATCATTAGTGTATGAATCTACCTTACGCTTGCAGCGAAACATTTTATCGGAATAAACTGCATTGGTTCCACGACTGGATTTTGTTGGTAACCTCTAGCTGCACTTCAACAGTTGCCGACTTTTTACTTTTTCTTGTCACTATTGTGTTAAAACAAGCCTACAGTGAACCATCTCATCAAAACTTTTACTATAAGTATTAGAGAAAGAATAGCCATAGTTAGTATCGACAATTTTAAACCAAGTTATCAGGATGTGACCTATTACTGTGCAACCATTTTTCGATAATATCTAGCTCATATCCACACAACACTGTTCTTGGACGACAGTTTTGATTCCTACGAAACAAGATCACAACTCTAAATCCAACCCTTCTTCGATTTTAATTTCGAGCACTCCGATCAAAATTAAAAAAATCAGTCAAGTGCGAATGAAATTCACTCGCTGAGGATTCCGTGAAAGGAGAAGAACAAACTGACAGAAATAATTTAAATAAAGTTGTGTTGTAGACTTTTTATATTGGTAGACCGTTGGCACATAAAAATAATTTTTTACTTGTAAATTTCAATAGCAAAATCAATTGAAAATTGATCCAAATTATACCCAAAATGTTACATCTCGTTAATATTAGCAATAGCAGTTTTTTTTTTTTTTTTTTATTAATTAGTTAGACATGTTTAGCACACGAAATATGAAATATTCATTATTTAGACTCTTTGAATATCCGAAGATACCATGTCAACTACAAAGGAAGGAGATGAGGAAAATGGAAGGAATGGGGATATAGGGACAACTATACTAATTGTTTTAAATGATGATGGACATTTTCTTTAAATGCCTGAGGGGAAAATTCATCGGGAAATACAGAGGAAGGCATTGAGTTCCACAATTTGGCCACTCTATTAAAATAGTCGTTCTGAAAGGACGTAGTTCTACAACGAGGTGTTTGTACAACAAATGGATGGGATAATTCGGCAGCTCTTGTTTGTCGATTATACTGCGCACACGATGGAAGGATATTTTGAATTTCCTTAGAGGAGAATTCGCTAAAGTTATATTTATAGTAAATTGACAGTTCAGCCACATTTCTTCTGTGCTGGAGTGAATCAAGCTGGTCCGTTAGCTCGGTATTACCAATCAACCGTATTGCTTTTCTCTGTACAGAGTCTAGACATTTTATTGTTGACTGACAAGCACCTCCCCAAACATGACAGCAGTACTCCATACATGGACGAATAAAGGACTTGAAGATTAGCAAAATTTGCTCAGGGTTGAAATACTTTTTACATCGACTCAAGAATCCTAATTTTTGCATTGCAGATTTAGCGAGGTTGAACACATGTTTATTCCATTTCAGGTTATTTTGAATATCCACTCCAAGAAGTCTAACTGATTCAACCTCACGCAATATGTGTTAATATTGAAATTGCTGACTGCGCAGCTTGGTATTTGATATTTATTTCATATTATGAAATGCTCATTTAGCATTTCATATATTAAAGTAAATATCAAATACAGTGACACCCTTATGGTCACTACAAGATTACGATCTCCCCATTCCATTATACGCTCCAGATCTTTGTTGAAAGAATCAATTAGCAGCTCTCTATCAGTCGTAACTGCAGTATGAGATCGAAATTTAGGAGATGCATGTGATGCATGCAATGTGCTGTCATCAGCAAAACTATGGATTGGGTGCACTGTGGAAATAAGTAAGTCGTTAATGTATAGAAGAAACAAGGTTGGTGAGAGTGCAGAACTTTGGGGAACTCCAGCATTGGTTGTGAAAATATTGGATGTGATACCATCTAAATTAACATGAAATTGGCGACCTGTAAAAAAACTATGAATCCATGAGACAGTAAGATGGTCTATGCCATAAGATTTTAATTTAGCTATGAGATTTTTATGCCACACTTTATCAAATGCTTTAGAAATGTCAAGTGAAATACTGAATGTTTCACCATGGTTTTCCAGCGATTTGTTCCAGAGATGGGATACGTAGGCTAACAGATCACCTGTTGCATGACTTCTACGAAAACCATATTGTTTATCATCAATAATTCGCGACACCTCCAAATAATCTATTAAATTGTAGTTAACATATTTTTCAAATATTTTAGCTAAAACCGACAGAATTGCAATTGGTCTATAATTGTTAGGATCTATCTTACTGCCTTTCTCTGATATGGGTTGAACGCTGGCCAGCTTCCGAGAATCGGGAAATATTCCGGTTTTATAAGATAAATAGAAAGTTTTTGTTAAAATTGGAGCTAGTTGCCTAGCAAAGTTTTTAAGAATGAGGGGTGGAATACCGTCGGGCCCAGCAGATTTGTTGATATTGATAGAAAGAAGCATTTTCCGTACAATATTACAACGAAAAATAATTGGTTTCATTTTCGTTGCAACTGGGGGAATGAGTGTAGGAGAATGGGAGGTTCAACTATGTTTGAGTTTTCTGCGAAAATACGACCCAAAAGATCCGCCTTCTCTTTCGAGTCGCTCACGGGAATGTCATTCAGAACTAAGGTGGGAATAGAGGATCGAGTAAAGTTGCTCTGGACAGATTTAACTGCCTGAAAGAAACTACGTGAGCCAGATGGGTGCTCGGCGAATTTCTTTGCTTTCTTCTGGATAAACGCTTCTTTGTCCCGGTCTATTTTGAATTTACTAATATTTCTGGCTTTCTTATAGGCTCTATGGGTTTCAGGTGTTTTATTAGCGTTATACGTCTTAAATGCTTTGCGTTTATTCCTCACTGCCCCATCAACATCCCGCGTGAACCAAGGCTCAGTTTTAGGAGTGATTAATCGATTTGGAATAAACCGCCGCATTCCGTCTTTTATGATTTCAGATATTCTTATTGCTGATGTCCTAGGATCTTGATCAACACAACAAATAGTTTTCCAAGGTGTTTCATCATAAAAGTTTCTCAGTCCCTCCCGGTTGGCGCGTTTATAGTTCCAAACGCGACGAGGATTTGCTTTAATTTGTGTCGGTGATGTAAATTGCACTATTGCTGATATTAGTAAATGGTCCGATGTTCCGAGGGGTTGTTCAACTTTTGTCTTCGTAGTATCTGGCTCGTTTGTCAAAAACAAATCCAGCAAATTATTGTTATGATGTGAATTGTCTGCGATTCTAGTGGGACACTCTATCATTTGCGTCAAACCGTGATAATCTGCGAGTATCAGTTCAGCTTGCCTTCCTACGTCGTCAGTGCGCGATGAATACTTAAGCCATTCTTTATTATGAATATTAAAGTCTCCAAGAATGGCCAGTCTTGCTTAGGGATAGTCCGTGGTAATCTTGTTTAGATTAGCCGATATTTGATCAAAAAAGGGACATCCTGGGGGAGAATTTGGGGATCTATATAATCCTATTATAAACATAGTTTCAACAACACCTGAGATCTTCAGTGCTATAGAATTATGGTGCTTAGAGTTCAACTCGTAGGCCTTAATTCTCATACATGAAAGTGAATCTCTAACAAATACACAGACACCATGCTTGTTATAAAAGGAATGTTCCAATTCGTAACTAGGTATCCGGTATTTATCGGGATCCAACTTCGATGCTTTGCCACTAACAATTGTTTCGGTAAGAAACAATATGTCAGGTTTATTTTTTTCGATGTAGTGATGAACCACGTTTAGATTCGAATTGAGACCTCTTATGTTGGTGAAGTCAATGCTAAGCTGTTGGTTCCCTCTGCGGCCATTTTGTTGAGACAAAGACTTACCCTTCGACATTGCAGGTATAGCTACTGAAATTCGGCCAGGCCTAAATTTCAACACTAAACAGTACAAACGAAACTGGGTATCTCTGTCACAAAAACACGATAGCAGATTTCATGCAACAGTAGCACGATAAGAGAAAAGCAAAAAAAAAAAAATGAGGACACAAAAGACACTAATAAAATTGAAGAGTACAAATAAAGGGTTAAATTCGAAATTCCCAACTTTTGTAAAAAAAAGACATTTCATAATCAACTAACTGATATTTTCCAACTCCTAAAATAAGCCCGAGGTGGGAGGAGCTAGATCATTTCAAAAAACGTACGTGTCAAAACGTGTCAAAAAAAGTTTAGGGTAACTAAAGAGAGCTTCCATTACACGAACTTGTAAATGGTTTAAATTAGAAAATATACATTATGAATTCAAATAACAATTCAATAAAAAATGACAATAACTCAAAAGCTATGCACCGTAAAATTCTAATAAAATTTACAATGTTTCTTAAATTAAGTGCTCTACCATATGACACCCCACTCGTTAGGATCAAAAATAATTTTTTTCACCGTTCCCCAATCTCACCCCCTCAAAATACAGCAAAATATTTATGCGACACTTCGCTATAGTTTTCGTTCAGATGTTTTTTAAAATTTTTGCATTAATCAACGTCGAAACGCAGAGGGAAGGACCAACATTTTGTTGCGCTTTTTTTGAAAATAATTAGAAAACTGTGCCTGGTAAAATTCTAAGAAAATTAGAATGTGTCTTAATTTACATGTTCTTTCATATGAGACTCCACTCGTTGGGTTCAAAAATGATTTCTTTCACCCGTTCCCAATCTCACCCCCTCAAAATACAGAAAAATATGTGACTAATATTTATGTGACACTTCCCTATAGTTTCGTTCAAGGCTTATCAAATTTCCTATCTCTGTGTATTGTTTCAATTTTTTCTGACAATCAACATCGAAACGCAGAGGGGGGATTTTATTTTTGTTGCTATTTTTTGACAATAATTAGAAAACTGTGCACCGTAAAATTCCAAAAAAATTTACAATGTTTCTTAAATTAAGTGCTCTACCATATTACACCCCACTCGTTAGGATCAAAAATAATTTTTTTCACCTTTCCCCAATCTCACTCCTTCAATCCTTCAAAATAGAGAAAAGTAATTATGTGACACTTCGCTATAGTTTTCGTTCAGGATTTAAAAAATTTCCTATCTCTGTGTGTTTGTTCAAATTTTTCTGTTAGTCAACGTCGGAACGTATTAGGGATGGGGACCAACTTTTGATTGACCTTTTTTCCATAATAATTCAAAAACTGTGCATCGCAAAGTTCTAAAAAAATTAAAATGTTTCTTAAATTAAGTGTTCTTTCATATGAGACCCTACTCGTTAGGCTCGGAAATGATTTTTATCACCCTTCCCCAATCATACCCCCTCAAAATACAACAAAATATTTATGTGGCTCGCTATAATTTTCGTTCAGGGTTTATCAAATTTCCTATCTCTGTGTGTTTTTTTCAAACTTTTGTGTCAATCAACGTCGTAACGCAGAGAGGGAGGGACCAACTTTTTGTTGCACTTTTTGGAAAATAATTAGAAAACTGTGCATGGTAAAATTTAAAAAAAAATAGAATGTTTCTTAATTTACATGTTCTTTTATATGACACCACACTCGTTGGGATCAAAAATGATTATTTTCACCCTTCCCTAATCTCCTCCCCTCAAAATACAGGAAAATTATTATGTGAGACGTCGCTATAGTTATCGTTCAGAGTCAAACTTTCTTTCCCTGTGACATTTTTCAATTTTGTCTGTAAATTAAGCTCGAAACCCAAGGGGAGACCAACTGTTTGTTGCACTTTTTTGACAATAATTCAAAAACTGCACCGCAAAACCCTAAAAATATATCTCTCACGACGGATTTTAAATGATGTTGTTCCCCCTACCCATGCCTACCGCTTTAATAAATACGATAATGAGTATTTTGCATTTCCTTATTTTTCGATCAAAAGTTACCCCTTTTTCTATATTTTCAAAGACTTTTGAAGTTTTTTTATTAAATAGTCTCGGAACTAAGTAGAGAAAGAAAACATGAAAAAACGCTATTATTCAATTTTATTCAAAAAACTGTTGAGGATTCTGAATTCAAGCCCTTTCATATGATACCCATATTTGACTTGGTAAAAAGAAGTTTTTTCTTAAAGGCCTTACAAAACCACCCCGTAAAACAAACGGATACAGCTTCATTTTTTCTTGTATCTGTCATCTTCAAAGGAGAGGTAAGTTTTATACGCATCTAAAATTTCTGGTCCATAGGATTTATATTTTCTAAGATAACCGATTTTAATACAAAAACACATCGTAGTCTCACCAACTGTGTTCCGTATAAAAAACGGAACAATAAGAACAGTGATTTGGTCTTCAACCTAAAAATTTTGTTATCGCAAGACGAATCGCATGTCCCATGTTATATGCCAAGGTTTTAAATTTATTAATTTTATTTCAAAATTTTTATATTCTTAAAGTATTATCAACAATATTTAAACATCTCCTTCTCGTGATATATAAATATGCTACTTTCACTGATAAGGGGGAGTTTGTGGTGTTTTTTCAAATTAAAAATTTGAATTTATCTTGAAATTATAGTTTATCACAACAAAAAATAAAATTATTTTGTTTCTTTTGAGTATTACTTCCATGTTCTTCAGAATTTGTATATAGTTGCTCATACATTCAATAATATAAAAATAATTATTCAGTTTGATCGTTTATAAAATATTTTTTTTCTTATTAATCGGCATTGATTTTTATAGTTTTATGAGTAGTTGTTGTATGAATGTACAAAGAATATTTATTTACTTTTCGTATAATTACTTCGGTCTGAAAGACCTGAGTAATACCTTGAGTCCAAATTGAAATTCTTACCCCTACTTTTTTTAGCATTTCTCGACGTTTTAGGACCTACTGATTCTAAAAAAGAAAAAAAATGTATGTCTGTCTGTCTGCCGGCCGTCCGTCCGGCCGTCATTACTTACGCTGCAGGGAAAACCACTGGTGGGATTTCAAAATTTTTTTTTCTAAAAATAGCTTAGCTATACTCAAGGGACAGGTTCGAAAGGACGCTGTGTTCGATAACTGTACCAGAAACGTGTCAAAAAAATCATTAACTGTGTCAAAAACAGCAAATTTTCATATTTTTGGCTTAAAAATCGTTCATTTTAAGTAATTACGAGTAGGAACATTGAACTTAGAGAAATCTTGATGGTAGGGATTGGTATGTGTGATCAAAAACTAGATTATTGCATTATAAGTTTGTCAAAAAAATGTTGTCAAGTGTGTCAAAAGAAAGATTTTTATTTATTTTTTTGCCCAATTTTTTGGTAAAGAATAAAATCAATTATTTGTTTGAAATGAAATTTTATTATTATTATTGAGAATTATGGCATTATAAGTTTGTCAAAAAAATAATGTCAAGTGTGTCAAAAAATGGTTTCATTTATTATTTTACGCAATTTTTTGGAAAAAAAATGTAGCTGTTTTAATGACGTATAAATGTAATTGAAAATGAAATTGGACATGAAAATTTTTGGCTTTGTTATAGTTTTTGAAATATTTTTGGAATTTTGAAAAAAGTTTGTATTTTTGATCTTGTAATAATTTTTGCAATATTTTTAGATTTTTGGAAAAGTTTGAATTTTTAAGAATTTTTGGAATATTATTGGAATTTAAAAAAGTAAATATTTGATTTTATTCAAATTTTGGAATTTTGAAAAAATTTTAATTTTATTTAATTTTTACAATTTTTTTGGAATTTCGAAAGAAATATGAATTTTCGGTTTTGTAATATTTTCTCGAAACGCTAAATGAAGAGGTTTTTGAGTAGTTGGCTGAGTGTATCATCTTTTCACTAAATTATGTTAATTTATGATCTGTTATAATTTTTCCGGCAACGTATATTGATGTTTCGTATTAGTTTTGTAATAAATTTCAAAACAGAGATAAAAAAATACTAGTACTTTAACAAAGCGTTATGTTTGTTATACATCGCTGCCCAAAACTAAAAACCATGTCCTCATAAAAGTTGTTTGCCGAAAACTATATCAAAATCCTTAACCCAGACCGAAGTCTCGATATCTCAGAGCTGAGGGATTGCAGCCCCTCCATATTTTTCAAATTGGTTTGGTGAAGTGATAAATTAAACAAAAAAATTGCTATTGTATTAATATCTGAAAGGTTCACCCTGTCTTTTTTTTTTAGTTAGTTAAGTTTAGTTAATTGCTTAAAAGTGTTATTGTAATTCATGTGTTGTGTACATGACATTATTGAGGTATATCAAAACAAAACATTTTCTGCAAAATTCATTATTAATTATTTTTTGATTATTACTTATTTATATTTTGAACGAGGCAACATGGCTGCAGCAACTAAAATAGTATTACATCCATATATGCTTAGACCATCAAAACCTTTGTTGTAACATATGAATTTCATTGATTGTAATATAAATTCTTCTTCGATGCAACGAGAATCCTTTAATTGAGCACAGCGCTTGAAACGCTCTGATATTGAAGCGTCAATACTGCGAAATAAGATATTGCCACATGTGAATCAACTAAAGCGGTGCTTAACAATGAGCTTAACGGAAATAAGACAAATATCTGTTTCTTGCAACTCAAGGTAACATTACTATCCTGACAAGGGTGCTGAATGGAATAATCAAGAAGCATTTTATCACTCTTACTTTGGGATTATGTTTTCAAGAAATAAGGTTGCATTTATCAAATATATTCCCAATGGAACAATGGAACGTTTATTTTTATTTTACTATGCACAAATTAATTATTTTATAATATGTACTGCATTAGTTACTCGGCTACATTAATTATACATGAACTTATAAGAGCATAATTTCCGCGACCAGCCACCGTCATCGAATCCAATAAAAATCAGTTTAAAATGTGGAGGATCTCAATATATACTCCTCATATATTGGTCATTCTCCAAATTTTCAAGAATGTATCACCTTTTTTGTCATTTTCAAATAATTTGCTATTTAATTTTTACTAACCAGTTTATGTTAGATAGACTCACCTATAATTGATATTTCCCAAATATATTGAGGTTCATTTTATTTTTGTTTACATTTTGTGTTTTTATTTTTTGGCAAGTTTCTAATTACTACTGAGGGGCTACCAAAGCTTCTTCTTGACAGAAATTAACGCCGTCGAAAGAAGTTCAACTGCTACCATCATATCGTAAAAATGCTTGACCACCACCAGCATAAATATTTGTGTCAATAACGTTGGAGTTAAAGAGACAGATAAACGCCGAATAGTGAAGTCAAATGGAAACTATGGCGATAATATTGGGACAACATTAGTGAATGGAGCAGCTCTAGAGCTCTGCATAGGAAGTGAAAATATCCTTTTTAATTTTTTTCAAGGGTTGCCTAGGTCTTTGACATATTGTCAAAATACCCAGCCTTTATTGACCCTTAAAGAGAGAAGAGAATGAAGATTTTTTTGCATTGCATTTTTTTGATAGTACTGTTGTGTGAATTTATAGAATATGTAATATTTCTATTATAATCAACATTCTAAGTCACGAGTGTATTGTCATTATTGATTGTTTCCAATCAATGCAAAAATCAATGATCGACACTTGGTCAATTATTGTTATATATGCGCGCTTGCATATTTGCCAACATTTTGGGGAATTTTTATTTATTCAGGATTTTGTGAGCAATTAAACTCAAGTTACTAAGGAATTAATTTGAATTTTTCCAATTCAAAAGTATGTTTTGTAATATCTCAAAAAAAAATGGCATAACAGAGTTTTTTCGGAAATATTACCAACCACACCTTTGAATTTTAAAAAATTCAAATTAATTCTTTAGTTACTTGAGTTTAATTGCTCACAAAATCCTGAATAAATAGAAAAGAGAATGTTATTTATACTATTTGACGATGTTTTCCTCAATAATAAGAAATGTATGTGATGCTGCAAAACTGACCCTGCGAATAAGTAATTTTGAGTTTTCATAGGTAGGAAAAAAGTAAGGGAAATTTTTGTGTAATGGAGTAAATGATAAAAAAAACAATGTTAATCTCATTCATCAAAAATAGAAGTCTGAACATATGGTTAAGGGTTATAAGAGATCCAGCCATTATATGAGCACTAGGGAACTAAAATTCTGCTTATATGTAAAGCAATCCCATAAAGCAAAGTTTGAGGGACTCAAATAGTGTACAAAAATCTACCTGGCAAGACTGTAGGTTGCAGCTCAGCTATTTTAAGATGACTGCATATAATGATAGTGAGACCCATCATGATGCATGAGGCATTTGCATGAAACAAAAGAACGCAGTTTAGTTCTGAGCAGAAAGAGCTATAGTAGGCGGATTTAAGCAGATTTTTCGCGAATAAATTTTATATCTGTATGTCTGCTGGAGTTTTTAGGGTTCCGTACTTTAAAAAAGTAAAAACGGTACCCTATTGGTGAGACTTCGGTGTTCGTCCGAATTTCTAAATAATCAATTTACTCACAAACTATAAGTGCTATCAACTTGAAATTTTCTACAGTTTTTAAACGTGTTTTTCCACGCCTACTGATAACAAAAAATTCAAATATTTGTTTTAATCTATATTTTATGAACATAGATAAGGAGATAGTAAAACAAAAGTTTTTTGTAAGGAATCGAGTTTGGTCTAGAAAAATCGAGAAAGTTCAAAATATTTCAAAAAAAAATTTCAATGATTTTTCGACTGCTTAGTTTTTTTGATATTGCCATAAACGGGTATTGTCTTTCCTGTCCCCCCCCTTTAACTTCGAACATTAGAAAAGAAAAAATTTGAAAAAATTCATGGTTATGGTCAATGTTGTAAAGATTGAATCAAAACTATAGCGGTCGGGTCATCATTTCAAATGTGATTCTGAGGGGGTTGAGAGTGGAAATTTTGAAAAAAAATTATTTTTGACCTCAGTGAGTGGGGTGTCATATGAAAGGTGATTTTTTTCTAGTCCAAGCCAATTTTTTTTGCAATTTTTAAAAGCGCAGTTTTTGAGTTATGTTAAAAAATGTGACAAAAATTTCCTGTCCCCCCCTCTTAACTTCGAACATTACAAAAGAAAAAATTTGAAAAAATTCATAATTATGGTCAATGTTGTAAAGATTGAATCAAAACTATAGCAGTCGGCTCATCATTTCAAATGTGATTCTGAGGGGGTTGAGAGTGGAAATATTGAAGAAAAATTATTTATGACCTTGTTGAGTGGGGTGTCATATGAAAGGTGATTTTTTTTTCAAGTATAAATCAATTTTTTTTGCAATTTTCAAAAGCGAAGTTTTTGAGTTATGTTAAAAAATGTGACAAAAATTTCCTGTCCCCCCCTCTTAACTTCGAACTTTACAAAAGAAAAAATTTGAAAAAATTCATGGTTATGGAAAATGTTGTAAAGATTGAATGAAAACTATAGCGGTCAGCTCATCATTTCAAATGTTATCTTGAGGGGGTTGAGGGTGGAAATTTTGAAAAAAAAAATATTTTTGACCAAGTCGATTGGGGTGTCATATGAAAGATTGATTTTTTTCTAGTCCAAAACAATTTTTTATGTAATTTTAAAAAGCGCAGTTTTTGAGTTATGTAAAAAAAAGTGAAAAAAATTTCCTGTCCCCCCCCCTTAACTTCGAACATTACAAAAGAAAAAATTTGGAAAAATTCATGGTTATGGGAAATGTTGTAAAGATTGAATGAAAACTATAGCGGTTGGCTCATCATTTCTAATGTTATTTTGATGGGGTTGAGGGTGGAAATTTTGAAAAAAAATTATTTTTGACCTTGTTGAGTGGGGTATCATATGAAAGGTTGATTTTGTTCTAGTCCAAAACAATTTTTTATGTAATTTTCAAAAGCGCAGTTTTTGAGTTATATTAAAAAATGTGAAAAAAAATTCCTGTCCTCCCCCTTAACTTCGAACATTACAAAAGAAAAATATTTGAAAATATTCATGGTTATGGGCAATGTTGTAAAGATTGAATGAAAACTATAGCGGTCGGATCATCATTTCAAATGTTATTTTGAGGGGGTTGAGAGTGGAAATTTTGACAAAAAATAATTTTTGACCCCCACTCGGCATATGAAAGGTGAATTTTTTTCTAGTCCAAAACAATTTTTTGTAGTTTTCGTTTTTTTCGGTTTTGATTCATTTGATTAAAATTCTAAAATTGTGTTTTGTGAAGGACTATTCACGTAAAATAATCGTAGAAGAGGATAAATTTTACTACGTTGTAGGAAATGTATATTATAGTCAATATTGAGTGAAACGAAGTAAAGAAATGAACAAACAAGATCAGATTAGATCAACACAGTTTAACAAGTCAGATGAACTAAACTTCAGGCGAAAGGCGTTAGGTTGAAAAATTATGCAATAACATACCAGATACCTGTTTGCTATTCGATAGATTATCATTTAATATGGTTGCATTGCAAATGTTCTCTGTGAAGTTGATCACTAATTACAAACATTTTTGAAATTTTTGAAGTATTGAACTACTGTTGAACTAGAAAATTGTTACATTCAAGTTAATCGAGGTTGGGGATCTGTTCTTTTCATTAAGTCTGATACAGTATCACCAGTGCAGAAAAATAGTAGCCACCATCACTTTGAGTTTAGCTCTGCTGCCAGTCATTATGAATGTTCAACTAGCTGAAGTACAAATCCTGTTGGTATACTATATCGATCTCCCCAATGTTCAGTAGACAAATCACTCGACTGTGTTAACAATGCACTCGTTGGAAATAATTTGACGACACTTTTTCTCCGTTTTTTCCGTTGGTTTCAATAAAAATCCTCAAAACTGGCTCTCAAACTATTTTCTACAAAAAAATTTACAAAGAAAAATTCATGAACCAACAACAGTTGAGGCTACCACAATTGATAATGTATTTTCCAATATAAATAATTTAGAAGCTGGCGTTATTGAAGCTTTCTTTAGCCACCATAAACAGCTTTGGGTAAGATTCAACCCAACTTGAAACTATACTTACAAAAACTGTTTTTTCTCATATTATATACACGGAACCCTCAGCGAGCGAATTATATTCGCACTTGCCTGACTTTTTTAATTTGAATAAAGAATAATTTACTCTGGAAAGTGAGCTTCTTCCGGTAAAAAATTTCCGTAGTGTAAAACGTTTCCCTTTTCAGATTTTGTGAGAATTGCTAATACTAAATAGTCAGAGGTCAGGGGTCTAATTCAAAATTTTAGGAGCTTAGAAATTTGTAGAGATACGCTTTTCGCGACATTTTCTGTTTCTCGAGAAAAATTGAGAAGGGAAATCTGTTTCTCGAGAATTCTCAAGAATTCTCGAGATAATTCTTTATTAATTTTCTTTAATCAATAAATAATTTTCTAACCCAATAACTCCTCATAAACCCTATTCTCTAATTATAGCCGCCAGATTATCAATAGCTATCTGGGATTTTTTAAAGTTACTAGAATTGAGAGATGTTTCTGTTTAAATCAGCAAATGCTTTGTTAAACTTTCTTGACAGTCAAATCATTTTCTGTATGGGAATCCAGTCCTGTTGTTGTTTGTTTGCGTATGGATATTTATTATTTAAACATAGATTTAAGTTAAATTACAAAACGATACATTACATATAATATTTAATTTGAATTTTGAAGAATGATTACAATATTAGATCTAAATTTTCAAGCCAAGTTACAGCATCAGGAGACAGCAAATTAAGTTCTGGCAATCCTGCTGGAAACCTTCGGATTGGACAATCAGTTACTATATGGTGCATAGACTGAACTGGATAATCACAAGCAGAAGACGATATAAAACCCCAATTGAATAAACAGGAACCACAACATCCATGTCCAGTTCGAATACAATTCAAAGTTACCCACAGTCTTCTAGGTAAATCAAAACCAACGGGAATTACATCTAAATTATCAATTAAATTATGATTGAGAACAGCAGATGACGACCAAAAATCTCTCCATTTATCCACGATGCTGAAAATATCACCATTAAAAAATACAGCGCCTGAATCATAAGATGGATTTCTTGAACACAAACGCCTTGGAGGTTGATGAATTATAACATGGTGACATATTAGCTGAGGTAAATCCGCAACTTTTGACCAAATCCTACACAGCTGATCTTGTCTACGAATATTAGGTGGAGCAATATTACTCAACACATGAAGCCAAGGAACAGGTGTTGAGTGGACACAGCCAGTTATTATACGCATAGCATTGTTTAATTCAACATCAATTTTATCGGTATGGTGACTATTTAACCAAACAGGACAACAAAATTCAGCAACAAAAAACACCAATGCTAATGACGAAGTTCTCAAAGAATGGAAGTTTGCACCCCAGTTAGTTCCAGCAAGTTTTCTTATTATATTTACTCGAGCTTTTAATTTCTTCGCTACATTTTCAATATGGTATTTATATGCGAGGCTTCTATCAAGATAAATGCCTAAATATTTAGTTAAAGGGTTATGTTTGACTTGCATATTATTATTATACCAGTCCTGTAAAAATGCTCTATCAAAGTAAACAAACTATTCTTACGAATTTTGAAATCAAATAGAGGAAACAGTTTTATTCCTCGGTTTTTATAGTGTTGCGATACACAATTTCTATCGGGGGTGTAATTAAAACAACTATACTATTTGAATAAACTTTGGTCCTCACTTAGGTCACCCATATAAAACTAATCGAATAAATTAAGTCTTCAAGTGAAATTCGGCCATAAAAATTACGTTCCTTTATAGACATTATACGAAAATAAAAAGAATATTCTAATAATTCGTCAGCGATTCATCATTTTTATCATATGGATAACGGAGTCGGAGTAAAATTTTAGTTTATAAGATAAAACATGATTCTCACGATTCTCATCTAATTTAATGAATTATTCTGACAGAAAAATTCGTAAAATTGTAGAAGGGTTACGCTGACTGCAAGAAAAGCTTAGTGAGTCATAAAAAATTTAAATTTAAGGTTTAAAAAATTTAATGAGTGATTTTTGTTTGTCTTTAACTTTTTTCACATTCTCGAGAAATAAAACAAAATTTCTTGAGAAATGAGAAATAAAAATCTATAGGGAATTCTTGAGAAATCGAGAAAAAGAATTCTCGAGAATAATCTCTAGAAATTTGTAAGGAAATTTAAACGTGATATGTTTTCTATTAAATGATCTCAAATGATCTAAGAAAGAGTCTGTCAGACTTCTAGGAATTGAGGTTGAAAATGTTATGAAGTGAAATGCTCATATCCGCCTAGGAACGGTGAATTGGAATTTTTATGTCAATGTTGTAAGTTTTCCAACAGCAAAAAGCTTTTTGCCTTGCTAACAGCGAAGAGCCTTTGAACTCATTGGTAACCCAACTCTAACAAATGACATTATCAACAAACTTCCGCAGAGATCAAGTTGATTTTGAACTGAAGAACTACTCGTCACACCAGAGCACCCGATGCGGCTAATTTTTTTACGGTTCCTTTGACAAGATGTAGAACTGTTACTTTCCAGTGTGATTTTTCAATAGCATCTTTGCTGTCCTGACTCGCATTTTTTGTAAGCCTTACCTGCCAGAATTTTCTTGACAATTTTAATCCCAATTTTAAGCGTTTTAAAATCAACGTTCACAAATTTCTAAAATAAACATAATTTAAGGATTCAAACCTTAGTTATCTAAGGCAGGTTATCTTCGGATATTCAGAGACATTGTTTATAATTTATTATAATCAAAACTTAACATGTCTAACTTTCTATAAAAAAACGACTGATATACTTATGATATAAAATAGTTTTAGTTCATTCACGTTCTCATCTTTATGGAAAATATTTTTAATATTTCTATTCCCAAAACCTAAGATATCCAGACTAGCAGCTGTCAAAAAATCAGTTTCCTACCATGCGTTTCTATCACTATTGGACGTATAGCACATGATCAATTGACTATTGTTCAAGCTTGACTTTAGCTTGATTTGTAAATAATTTTTAATTTTTGATCTGCTGGTGTGACAACTGACAACCCCACGTATTCCAGTTCCTATTGTTGGCATACGAACTAATGCGATGGTTTAAATCCCATTGGTATTAGAAGTGAGATATCAATAGCCATGGTGATATAATAAGGATATTAATGGTTAACCTTAATGGAGTCAACGATAACATCCTTAATCTTAGTTATGTAATATTTCTTAGTCCACAACCTAATTTTAGTTTTGTTCGAACGATTTCAAATAATCTTACCCATCTTTCCAGTGTAGTAGTGATCTACTCTTTTGGGTCTGCAAGTACTTAAATTTCGTGACGAGTACATGGCGACCTTCCAAAATGATAATCAACTGTTTCACAAGCTATAATAACACAACAAACGCAATAACATAACAAATTATCAAACATTCTTAAATTAGTTAAACAAATGCAAAAACCAGGTTCGTCTTATTATTAGATTCGCGTTAAAAGAATAAAATGATGGATGTGTGTCAATCCTCCAGCTTTCACCCATCACAATTACAATTCTAAGAAATTTTCAAAACTACGTTCCAATTTAGTTTCAAAGTCTTCATTCTAACCAAAAATCAAAAACAAAAATCACTTAAAACTTTTTTAACCGAATCAACCCTTATCAAACAATTTATATTTACAATCGAAATATTTTCTGTCTAAACCATTTCATTTCAATCGATCGTTCAATCACATTTCACAAAATCAAAATAAAAGAAGAGAAAAAACATAATCTTTAAACTCAATCTCAACTTCTTCAGTCAGAAACATAATAATTTAAATATGATTTTTGACATATCTACCCAGACTACCCCTATCTTTCGACGACAAAAAAAATTGTCATCATTATTATTCCCGTCTGCTATAATCATTCACATTTTCACGGATCCTATCACCGTTATGAAGGTTTTTATTAATTTTTCTTATTTTTGTCTAAGACAATCAAAAGAAAAACATCAAGTTCATCACAATAAGCTTTGGAAGAATCGTTCAAGAAATCGAAAAAAAAATTTGTTGTTGTTCTGGTTCTAAGACATGTTATACAAAACTTGACTGACTGACAGTTGAAACACTTTGACATTGATAAGTTCATTGTGCGCTAAAATACGCGTAGTTTGATTATTATTATTATTATTAAAATATATAAAATTATAATAAATTTTTTGGAAAATTGTTATTGTTGTTATATTGAATCGAAAATCGAAATCAAACGCACAATCAAAATCGTTTGACAATTGATTGACATTTCAATTGATCTTATAATATGAAAACGTAAATTTGTTTTCAAATATTGAATTGATTTATCATAAGTTTAGATATAATTATATGATTTTTATTATTACAATCAAACGATAAAATTTATAGAAAAAAAAGTTTTCTTCAATTTTATTGAATTTTCCACAAAAAATAAATAAATAAATAATAGAAATTAAATTTGTTGTTGATTTGATTTTGACATTGTTGTTGACATAATGACATGATATCAATTAAAGCATACAAAAAAAAATTATCGATTTTTTGTTGTGAAAAAATTAAAAGAAGAAGAAAATTCAAGATACAAAAGAAAAACAAGAAAATAGAAGAAAAACGATTGATTGACAGGAAAATATAATTAGGATGATGATGATGATGATGAGGTTGAAGGATGTTGTAGATGAAGATATTAAAATATTTTGTATTGGATTTTCTAGTCTGTTATAAATGATTTAAGTGACATGAATGCTTAAGTGAAAATAATGGAAATGACACTTGAGTGATGTTAAATGTTGATTGAAGTTTGTTTAATTTTTTCTTTGTGGAAACATATTTGAGGGTGATGTTTGGGGAGGTTTTCGTATAGTGGTTGAATTACGCAATGTTGATGTGAAAATAAGATTTTAGTTTTTTGTTGTTAAAATAAATTGTAGTTGAGTTTTTAGCTTCCTCACATTTGCAAGGAGGTTGGAATCTAAATTGGTATAAAAAATTATAAAGATAAGAAAATGATCTATTAAAACGCTTTGCAATATAAACTAAGTCCATAAATGTCTTTAAATTATTTTAAACACGAAATTTTAAACCATTGATTCGGTTCTAACATAATAGATTTTATTCACCTTATAAATCACTAAATGGTGACACTGTAAACAACTATGGAATGAGTGAATGACAGCTTAGCGAAAAATATTTGTTTACAAAAATAAGTTAAAGTTTGTCACTGTCGTTGGTCTAGACTCTAGAGGTCAAAACCATCAGTCAAAAAGATTCAATCACCAGTAAAATACCAATAATAATAATTTAAAATGGCAACGAGCAAATCTTTGGTATTAAAAATAGTCGAACATAAATATTACCCTCTCAACCGAAATAACATTACAGCAACTGACAACTGAAAAAAATCTGTATTACAGAACTGATCTAACTTCATAAAAAAATTAGATAACAAAATTTGGACAGTAAAATTGATCTATGCAATTCTCGTATAAAATCGATTTTTTTTTTGTTAATTTAAATAAATGGTCTTTGAGTTGTTTTAAATTTGTTCATCCAGTTTGTCCAATTTTTTTTAAAAGTTGGATAGATATATAGAAATCAAAAAATTCAAAAATAAAATTGGTACGTCTATTAACCATGCCAATCATATCAGTTTGGGGACACCATTTATAAACTTTTACGACAACTGTTTTTCTTCTATGAAATATATAAGACAACGTTCTTATACTTAAAAAATAAAAAAAAACGAATTTATCCTTATGTACCTGACAGAAATGGTTATTTCTTTGAAAAAAATTACGTAAAATATTTTTGACGGAATTAATAATTGCGTTATGCGTCACATTCTCTGCAGATTAAATATATTTGTCAATCGATATTTAATGCATCACCGTATGAGGTTAATCTCAAACATAAACCCAATTTATATGCTTATCAAAATTAGCAACACAAAATATATCAAAATAATTTATGGGAATAGACATCCTAATTTTACACCACCAACCTACATATTGCAAAAATCTTGTTTATTAAATGAATGATAAAAGGAACAAAGATTAAAATTATTAATAGAATAAATCGAGTAAAACATTTAAATATATAAATATTTTTTGACAAATGACATAAAATGCCATAGCATGACGACAAAATGAAGATGATTTTGAATATGATTATTATATGAATTATTATTGTTGTGGATGTTCTGGTTGCTTTATGGTTAGTTAAATAAAAACAGTTATGAGTGATTAGTATTTTGAATGTTCTTAATTCAAAACATGATTCCAACAATGACAATCATATCAATTTGATGTGAAAGCATATATGCAACCAAATTCAACCATTTACAGTATCAAATGTAATCACAATCATAATAATCCAAACAAAACAAAAACCTTTCCATCTACAAACAAAAATCCAATCAACTAAATAAATTAAATTAAATTAAGAAACTTTTCCTTCTCTGCATATTCTTTCGTTTCCAATCGTCCGAAGATACCAAACAGGGAAAAAACTAATATTTTTTGTTGTTGTTTTTGGTTCTTAATGATGATTACTAGTGATGATGAGACAACAAGATGTTGACTTTAATCACGTTTTTCTTTTAAGTTAGTTTTTGGTTTTCTTCATTTAATTTTGTCGCATCATTTTATGTCTTGGTCAGCGTCTTTAATTAAAAAAAAAAAAGAAAAGCAAAACGATAAATAAAAAGAAGAATGGAGAATATGTGTGTTGCCTGATTTGAAATATTAACGTTTAATATCTTATAAGGGAAAAGTTATTGGAGGGGTTGGGATGGTCACAAATGTTTTGATGAGACCAATTATCAGTTATTAAGATAAATTGTTTGTATGTTTTGGTATCACATGAGTTGGTTGGTAATTTATGTTAGTTGTGTTGGATTGGATGGAGGAGCTAATTTGCTAAACGAAATTCACATGTTCAGTTAATTAAATTTATTGATGGAATGAATATATTTTGCCAGGAGTGTGATAAATTAGTACACTAAAAACTAGTCGACAAAAAATTCTGTGAAAATGATTTGAGCTGTAGCAGACTTTGAATGCAGCATAAGCCATAACCCGCGATCGCAACAGTCATGGACATTAGTAAACCTATTTCAAACACTTATTTTGATAAAAATTACAAGAAGAATTTTGCTCAATAAATCAACTATTAGTTTGGGTCACCAGCTATACTGTTAAAAAAAATCTGATGATTTATTTTGAGCCAAAGTTCAGCTATATCAACACTTTTTAAGTCGTTTTAGCTAAAAATGAATTGCTTCACTAATTTCAACATCTAAATTATTCTCGAGAAAATACATAAAGAGCTTCAAAAACTTGACAAATACCGACTTTATTGGATTTTACGAGACAAAGTTAATCTTAAACGAGAAATGTTCTCAGCAACGACTTTAAAAATTAAATTCAGTTTGTCCAACAAAAAAAAACATTGCGATATGTACAAAATTGATTTAATTCAAATTTTATAAAATACGTTGATCTTAGAGTACACAGAAAAAAGATACCGATTATTATCGTTCTATAATTTACTGCGAACGAGACTTCCTAAAATGTATGCTTGAAATTAAACTAATAGTAGAATTTAACTAAAACCCATTCGATCCTAAAATCCCAAGCATTCAAAAATCAAATAAAGTTCATGTTTCAACATCTTTCGATATCTCATGTAAATTCGAATATCAATAGGCTACGCGGAGTTGCCACTATGACAATAACTGGACTGGCATACGCGGAGTTGCTATTATAACAATAACTGGTCTCTTAAATTCAGTCTACAGCTTGAAGATCTATTCTAGAGCAATCCTGCTATAGGTTTTTGTAGCCACTCAATGGCTTCAAACAGCCCAGCGTAAACTTTGTTCTGTTTTCGTTCCATATTCTATATATGGAAAACAAAGGATAATTTATTTTTTTGAAAAATAAGTTTTATCTCATTGTTTCGGCTTGTGATGCTTTGAATTATTTTAAAATTCTCTTTCTGTGTAACCAAAATACTCTTTAGCATTCTCAAGCGCACTATGTAGGTCTCTCCATTTTACAATCCCTGTACTCCTTTCTCCCCTTATTATTTCATTATGCTTTGCCTTTAGAGGACCATTCCATTCCGTAAGCTTTTCAAGTCTATAGTGAGCTAGGAGATGCACTAACTTTGCGTACGCTTACCAGTTTTTAAAAGTCATGTAAACATCACGTTTAAAACGTTAAATGTAAAATGTAAAATGTAAAATGTAAAATGTAAAATGTAAAATGTAAAATGTAAAATGTAAAATGTAAAATGTAAAATGTAAAATGTAAAATGTAAAATGTAAAATGTAAAATGTAAAATGTAAAATGTAAAATGTAAAATGTAAAATGTAAAATGTAAAATGTAAAATGTAAAATGTAAAATGTAAAATGTAAAATGTAAAATGTAAAATGTAAAATGTAAAATGTAAAATGTAAAATGTAAAATGTAAAATGTAAAATGTAAAATGTAAAATGTAAAATGTAAAATGTAAAATGTAAAATGTAAAATGTAAAATGTAAAATGTAAAATGTAAAATGTAAAATGTAAAATGTAAAATGTAAAATGTAAAATGTAAAATGTAAAATGTAAAATGTAAAATGTAAAATGTAAAATGTAAAATGTAAAATGTAAAATGTAAAATGTAAAATGTAAAATGTAAAATGTAAAATGTAAAATGTAAAATGTAAAATGTAAAATGTAAAATGTAAAATGTAAAATGTAAAATGTAAAATGTAAAATGTAAAATGTAAAATGTAAAATGTAAAATGTAAAATGTAAAATGTAAAATGTAAAATGTAAAATGTAAAATGTAAAATGTAAAATGTAAAATGTAAAATGTAAAATGTAAAATACAAAATGTAAAGTTATAATAATGACGTCTTGCACAGGTAGAATAGAGCTATAGTTTGTTGTCCTAGTTCTTTGAAATTACTGACGTTTGCGTGTTTGTTTTCCTGATTTTTTGTAATTACTAATGTGGGAGTAATTGAAGTAGTTGTTTAAAAGTTTCCATATGAACGATAGATACGCGATTGGAGCTCACATGAAACATAGTAACAATCATCAGTAGTTTTCTGAAACACTTAGTACCTAATAAATTGATAAGCCATAATTCAATATGTACATGTTAAACGGCTGCAACACTCTATATCTATTAAATGATTAAATAATCAATATCCTTACCATAAAAAACAAGCCAGTTATTTATCAAAAAACCATCATATCTTCTCAACTAAATGGAAATTTATCATGTTTTTAGTGTGAAATGAATACAAAATTAATACGAAAAATAGACAAAATCCGACTAAATAAATTTGACGAGAATAGAATGTTTATGACGACGATGATGATGATGATGGTTATGAGATTTGACTGATTATAAATGATTTTTATTGTTATAATTATGACGATTATATGATTAGTGATAATAACAAAATTAAAGAAGAAAAAAACAAGTATGAGGATTTAAGATGTTAAATATAAAATTTTTAAGTCAATTTTTTTTTGTTTAGATGAAGATTTCTTATATATTTTTCCTTTATTTATTTTTTTTTTAATTTATGTAAGAAATTATTCGTTATGGAATGAAATTTTATGACAGGCATGACATAGAAATGTCAATTATATTATGGAATAAAAATGTGAATATCTTGTATTAGAAAAATGGAAAACGTTAAATGTCATGTAATGTCTTGATTAATTTTGCACGCTTCATTTGAATTGTTTATTTTGTTTAGTTACATTTTTGTTGAAATTATTATAATTTTTTTACTTTAGTTTGTTTGTTTATATTTTTATAAGTGGGATTATTTTTAATTTATTTTTCCTCAAAGTAATTAATTATAAGTTATAGAGAAAGATTAGTTGTTTAGAATGAACATTACTTGTTTTTAAAAGTAGAACGATTTTGATGATGAGTTGTTTGTTATGTTTGAACTTTAAATATTGGTCATATGTGTCTGATGGCGTCTTATAATTTTGAATTTAAATTAAAAATAAAAACGAATGTATACTAGTTCAAAATATTCGTTTATGTTTTCACCCTCATATTTATTAATCGACTAACAATCCATATCACAGATTGAGTTGTTAAATTTATAAAGATTGTCTAAGGTTATGTTATGTCATTTATCTCTGATTTCTTATCAGATATAAATAACATGAACTCAAAAATTAAACAATTTCCTATCCACTTATCACAACAAATTAAATTTTCCAAAAAAAAACCATAACAAAATAGACAACCTAAAACCCGTATAGAAAAAACATACATACACTACATATAAAATCATTTGTCTTTTTCCACTTAATAATTTTCATTTCTGTTTTATTTTATTTTCCTCTTCACTTTTCCTTTTTGCTTTATTTTCTTTTGAGTCTATGATTTTCAATTTTCGTTTTATTTTTTGTTGTTTTTATTTTATTTTACAAATGATTGCAACTTGTTGATCATCGTTTTTGTTACAATTTTTATTCTCATACCGAAAAAAAAATTCAATTTTCTGTTATCATCCCCTAGTTTCTGTTTTTCCTTGATCCAACATATTATAAAAATAAAATTAAAATCAGCGAAAAGTGTGTTCGCTGTTGGTTAGTTTGGTTTGTTGTTGGGTTGTTCTTTTTTTTTGTGATATGATGATGGGAATAAAATCGATTATGTTATCAAGGTGAAAGAGATAAAAAAACGTTTGAAGTAAGTTATTTCCACATATTCAGTCACATCCATCACCAATGACAAACACATCACCAAGTTTTAGTTTATTTAATTTCCATCAAGACTCATCAAAAATCAAACAAAATAAAATCAACAACAGTATGTAAAGAACAAAACTCTTCATCGATCATCTTAACCGAAAACAAACAAAAAATAATAATTCTGACAGTTTTTTTGTTGATCTAAGTAGAGTAGCTTCTTGTTATCCTCAACAACAAAAATTCTGAGACCCTTTTTCTATTATTATTATATTTTATTTTAAACTAAAAGGATCAAATAAACTTTACGTGTAATATTTTTTACATTTATTAAAAAGTTTAGATCAACAAGATCATAGATCGTCTTTTTAAATTTCTTTAAAATTTTCTCTATATAAATTCAACAGGAGAACACTTAAAAAGTATCATATTACAAATTTTATATTCGAATTTCGATTAACAAGTTTTTTTAATGAATGAAAGATCGCGAAATGTTTTGCTGGAAAGGTTATTGTTATGTTTTTAAATACAGACCAAAATTTTGTTGATGTTGTTTTGTTTTTATGGTATTAATAAAACTGTATTTCATTATTTGTATATACTATAAGCTAATTTTCATTTTAACTTAGACTCTCGCTCTACTGTTGCAATTAAATTATATACCGATTTTAAATTTAGTCTGAGTTTGATTCAGATTTTGATTCTGATTTTGACTTTGACTCTAACTCTAATTCTGCTCTGACTCTGATTCTAACTCTGACTCCTACTCTGGCTCTGTCTTTAGCTCAAACTCTGGCATTTTCTTTGGCGCTCATTCTCTTCCAAGTTTTTCATTCTCCTACTCTCCCATTCTTAGATTGTCGCATTTTCTCTTTCTCTCATTCGCTGATTCTTTAATTCTCCGATTCTCTTACTTTTCGAGTTTTAGTCTGAGTCTGACTCTGAATGTGATTCCGTCTCTGACTATTATTCTGACTCTGACTCTAACTCTAACTCTGACTCTGACTCTAACTCTGACTCTAACTCTGACTCTGACTCTGACTCTGACTTTGACTCTGACTCTGACTCTGACTTTGACTCTGACTCTGACTCTGACTCTGACTCTGACTCTGACTCTGACTCTGACTCTGACTCTGACTCTGACTCTGACTCTGACTCTGACTCTGACTCTGACTCTGACTCTGACTCTGACTCTGACTCTGACTCTGACTCTGACTCTGACTCTGACTCTGACTCTGACTCTGACTCTGACTCTGACTCTGACTCTGACTCTGATTCTGACTCTGACTTTGATTCTAACTTTGACTCTGACTCTGAGTCTGACTCTGACTTTGACTCTGACTCTGACTCTGACTCTGAGTCTGACTCTAATTCTGACTCTGACTCTGACTCTGACTCGGGCTCTGACTCTGAGTCTGACTCTGACTGACTCTAATTCTGACTATGACTCTGACTCTGACTCTGACTCTGACTCTGACTCTGACTCTGACTCTGACTCTGACTCTGACTCTGACTCTGACTCTGACTCTGACTCTGACTCTGACTCTGACTCTGACTCTGACTCTGATTCTGACTCTGATTCTGACTCTGACTCTGATTCTAACTTTGACTCTGACTCTGAGTCTGACTCTGACTTTGACTCTGACTCTGACTCTGACTCTGACTCTGAGTCTGACTCTAATTCTGACTCTGACTCTGACTCTGACTCGGGCTCTGACTCTGAGTCTGACTCTGACTGACTCTAATTCTGACTATGACTCTGACTCTGACTCTGACTCTGACTCTGACTCTGACTCTGACTTGGACTTTGTCTCTAACTCTAACTCTAACTCTGAATGTGACTCTGTCTCTGGCTCTGGCTCTGACTCTGAATCTGACTCTGACTTTGACTCTAACTCTAACTCTAACTCTGACTGTGACTCTGACTTTGGCTCTGGCTTTGGCTCTGACTCTGACTTTGACTCTGACCCTGACTCTGACTCTGACTCTGACTTTGACTCTGACCCTGACTCTGACTCTGACTCTGACTGTGACTCTTACTCTGACCCTGACTCTGACTCTGACTCTGACTCTGACTCTGACTCTGACTTTGACTCTGACTCTGACTCTGAGTCTGACTCTGATTCCGATTCTGACTCTGACTTTGACTCTGACTCTGACTCTGACTCTGACTCTTACTCTTACTCTTACTCTTACTCTTACTCTTACTCTTACTCTTACTCTTACTCTTACTCTTACTCTTACTCTTACTCTTACTCATACTCTTACTCTTACTCTTACTCTTACTCTTACTCTTACTCTTACTCTTACTCTTACTCTTACTCTTACTCTTACTTTTACTCTTACTCTTACTCTTACTCTTACTCTTACTCTTACTCTTACTCTTACTCTTACTCTTACTCTTACTCTTACTCTTACTCTTACTCTTACTCTTACTCTTACTCTTACTCTTACTCTTACTCTTACTCTTACTCTTACTCTTACTCTTACTCTTACTCTTACTCTTACTCTTACTCTTACTCTTACTCTTACTCTTACTCTTACTCTTACTCTTACTCTTACTCTTACTCTTACTCTTACTCTAACTCTGACTCTGCTGACTCTGACTATGACTCTGACTCTGACTCTGACTCTAGCTTTGTTTTTGTTTCTAATACTGACTCCTACTCTAATTCTGACACATCGATCGCTTTCACTCTTAAAATAACAACTCAAACCTAAAAATCTCCTGAATCAATCAAACTCTACTTAAGAAAAACCACAATAAACAATTCAGAAGAATTCCAATAAATTCCAAATCAACACTATTGCTACAGCAAAAACCAAATTCATATTCTATGGATGAATAATTTATCTCTGAACTTATCCAAAACCACCAAGAGGAAAAAAAATATAATTTTTATTCAAAAACGTGCTGACTTGACATAATTTTGATTTTTGTTTTATTTTTTCATATAAAAAAATTTGTGATCGACATTTTTATGATCGTTTCGAAATATAATTACAAAAAAATAAAATAAAATTGATTGATTTGGATTATATTAAATTGATCGAGTAATAAAAAAAATATGTCTTAAACTTATGATCATGTTTTTTGTTTTTTTTTTTTACGATTACTATATAAGAAAACGAAAATAATTTGTCTTTTGTTTGATGACAATTCATTTGTTTTATATTTTTGTTGTTGTTGGTGCTAAGTGTGAAATGAGTGATCGCCGTTTTTTCTAAAGATTATTTTGTTTTTTTCAATTTTACAAGAATGAGCTGAAAAGGAAATCAGAGAAAAAATAAGCTTTGGTTCGGAATATTTATTTTAGTGTTGCCATAATATCATACATATATGAAAATACTTATTATACTACCCTTGTTTACTGATAATGAGTGAACGAGTTAAAGAAAATTTTATGTTGTTGGTTGTGGTTGGAAAAAAAATTAAAATCGTTCAATAGACGTTTATTTTTTATTAGATGTTTGGTAAAGAATAAACAATAAATGATTGTTGATCGTGATGATGATTGAATAGTAAGGACAAAAGAAATAAATTTAAGTTTTTATTTGGTGTTGTTGGTGTTATGCGTCGATGTTTTGTTTTTTGTTGATAGATCGATTGATGATCGATGGATGAATAAAATTTTGTAGTGTTTTCGTTTGTTTCAAATATAGATTGTGAGATTGATTAGAATAGAAAATATAATTTTTATTTTATATAAATACTATTCGATCGTGATTATTGTGCGTTTATTCTCAATTAAAATTTGAATTAAATTTTTTCTTTGATGTTTTTTTTTTAATTTGGCGACGAGCGAAGCTTATTCATACAACGATTGTTTTATAATACTAAACTTACTGACGAAGTTGATTGTCTCTTTTTCTGTCTTCCAGATTATTATTTTTAAGATTGACCAAGTTTTAGAATTCAATGCCAGTCTTATTTTCAATAATGAAGATATTATATTTAGTATCTTAAACATGTCGAAATATTAATAAAAACTGGAATGCACATATTTCAGTAAAAAAGCTTAAAATAATGTCACTTCATATATACATATATTCAAAAAAATAAATACCTAACATACGTGAAAATCACAAAAAATGTTTCGTACCTGAAATAAAAAAAAAATATTAATTAAAACATTTAATTACTTCATCAAATTAACAAAAAAAAAATTTTTCTCAACAATTACAACACTTCTGTTTTTCATATAAAAACACAAATATAGAAAAAACATAAATAATTATCTCATTGATAAGCTTAAAAAATGCTCAATAAATAAAAAATGCTCAATAAATAAGAAAAAAAAATAAATAAAACTCAAAAAAAATGTCATTTAAATCAATCAAATTAATCTATCACCTTCGACTTCAATTATTAGTACATTTGAATTATTACATTTTTTTTCTTTAATCATTCACACTACAAGTATTTATTTTGTGTTTTTTTAAGTTTTTTTTTTATCTCGGAATATATAATATTTGGATTTAAACTTTGATTTTTTTTATTTTAATTTTATCTTAAGATACGGATATAATAATGTAAGAAATAAAACGATTGAGATGAAAAATAAACAACAAATTAAAGTGACAGATATGAAGAACGAAAATAAAATAATTTCGAATGCAATTAATGATATACGTTGATAAAGTCATTGTCTAATTAATGAGTTTATTTTATGCGTTTTGTTTATGGTCGTATGTTTGTCACAAATAGCTGGTATGGTGGGATTGTATCAAGTTTTGTTTAAAAGTGGAGCAATTTTATATCGTGCAAGGACCGTTAAAATAAATTAGAGATGATTCGTATTAAACTTTTTTTTCGTTTTTTTTAAATTTTCATTCACGTTTTGATTTAAAAATTTTCGTTGGCCCCTCGAGCCGGATAAGTATACTTATACTTACGTAAAGTGAGATACTGTTTAAGAAAAGGTTTAACTTGATTTATTTATTTAAAGTAGTTGTCTTTGGACAAATTACACTAAATAAATAAATCATGTTATATATTTTTTTAAACAGTATCCCACTTTACATCGAAGTATACTTATCCGGCTCAAAGGACCAAAATTTTTTTTAAAAACAAAACATTAATGGATATTTTTTAAGTACGCATTTTATTTGTAGTTTGGGTAATTCAAAAATCTTTCATAGAGTTGCAAAATAAGCACGGAGTGCATCCAGAACATGCTGGGAGCTTTTTTGCTTCACATTATCTGTGAAGTGTTTACAGCTACAAATTTAAAATATCTCTCAACTAGAGCGCTTCTTTCAAGCCTATAATTATATGAACTTCAAAGCACTCAAGACCTAAAATGATATTAAATAGCTTAAGATGGTGTTTATCCTTTTCTTTGAAATATGAACCGAATTTCTCGCGTGAATCCACGCAAGGTCGACATAAGACAATTGATAATTGTTTAGTATCACCGAGGAGCTCAAAAAGTTTGAACTCTCCTTCATTCCCCTAGTCTTATATATAGTTGTTATAGTCTTTTATTTCCGTAGTGAATATATACTGTAAGCACTGATTGATCCCTAAATTGAATTAGGAGTACAGCTTAAGAGGTTAAATATAGCAATACAACCTTATGATATAAGATAAAAGGATGTTTTTCCAAACATGTTGATACAGACTTTTTCCAAAGGATGGATGATTGACAGATGCTAGCTCACGGCTTATAATGTTTTATCGAAAAATAAGGCAGAGTTAAAGAAATTAGAGAAAGTTTCACAAAAACAGAAGAACAAACCCGGGCAACATTTCACTTAACGCATTCAACCAAAAGACCAAAATGGTTAAGGGGGTTATGGATGGAAACAGTTATGTGGAACATGTTACCTGACCGTAGTTTAATCTCGCGAAATTGGTTTGCGAGAGTAAATAATAGAAAAAAGAATTTATTCTAATTCTAAAAAGTAAATCTCTCTGAATAATTAAGTCAACATGAATTGGTACGCATTAGGTAAATCTCTGAATAATAAGGTCAACCAAATTAGTTTGAACCAAGAAAGGCCCATCAGATCCTGCGTTTCAGTGCCATTAAACAACAGTTTTTTTCCTCTTTTAATCATTCGTACGTGGTTTTGATTTGAAATAAAATTTTCGTTTTTGGTCCGTTGAGCCGGATAATTATTATTTACATGTTAGTTTTGGTGTTTCATACAAAAGAAGTAAGCATCTGTTAAGCAGAAAAATAGAAGCTTTACAAAGATTAAAATCACTTAAACTACTAATATAACTCGAGTCTCAAATCTCTGATACGCTTTAACAGCAATATGGCTGGGGTGTCAATATCATGTTTCATTGAGGTCAATTTGTTTGCTAGATATGCGAACAGTCAGAAGTTCTATACTAAAAAATCTGTTAATTTTATATATGTATGTTTCTATCATGGTATTTCAATGAGGGATTCTTAATTATATTAATTATTTTAATGTTATCACCCTCCAGAAAGTTAACAGAAACTGAGCTTTTCATACGGAGAACTTGACCAGTTGAACTGGTTAATTTCAGTTGCCTGGCGCTTTTCAAATTAACAATTGCGGGTTACCGTTTCAACTCAGCTAAGGGGTAACTTCGTTGTGCTTTGTTTATTTTCGGAAACGCAAACGATTACAAATTCCATACCCAATTATTATAGATGTTACAACGAATTAAATATTTTTTTATCTAATTTCAGTTTGTAACGACGGACTATTTTCAATTTTTGTTCTAAAAATAATATTTTTCACACTCAATAATAATTTTATTAATTTTCTTAAATTGTGGTAAACGTAGCTACATTTTTCTGTACTACTGTCGACGGTTTAGTTACGTATAAATGATTTTTTTTTAACTTGGAAAAAGGGGAATTGTTTATTATTGCTGGAAGGGGAAACAGAAGATCGATGGTATGATATAAAAGTTCGAATTGTTTAAAACAATTACATTTGTATAATTTTGTAAATCAAATGATTAAAATCAAAAGTTAGTATAATTTTGTAAATTAAGATAAAATTGTGATGTGGTTGAAAACAAAAGTTAATAAAAATTTTACATAAATAAATTCAAAAGCTAAAAATAAAAATTTTATTTGTGTTTTATTCTTCTTAGACTTTTTTTAAATCACTAGTTTTAATTTCAAAATTGTATTTATTTTGAAAAATTAAATAAAAATGGAACCTGAAAAATCAATTAAAAGTTCGTTCGAAGATTTGTCGAATGCCCATGAAGAACTAAAGGCTGAAGAAAACAAAAGTCTAAATGATGATAATGAAACAACGGATGATTTTTTATGTGATGTTTTATGTTGGAAATGGACAACTTATGAAAAGTCGATGGAAATTATGTGTCGTTAGCTATACAAGGACACTAGAAGATGGAACAGTTGTAGAGAATGAAGAAAATATTGTTGTTCAAACTGGTGATGTTATGAAAGTTTTTGTTTGTGATGGTAGTTTTATCCATCCATATTGATGAAGGAAAACTATTATAGCAATTGATGTTGTTATGAATTAAAACGTCAAGGCATACTTTTATATGATGTTGGAAGGCAACATTCACCAGGAAAATAAATCTTAGATTTTTTCTTCTTAAATTTTACTTTGTATAATTTTTAATTTTGTTTTTGATTAAATTATTTTCATGTTAGTAAATTAATAGTTATTTTTCTGTGATGCAACAAAATATAAGATTTCCAAGAGTGATTATTTGTTTGTGTATGAATTCAGTGGTTCAGATTTAATATAGTTTTTTTGAGCCATCCGGCGTAAATTATTATATAATATTTCAATAAAAGTTCAGAATTCATAACAAGTTGATCTTAATTGAGACTGAGGTGCACAAATGCTTTAGATTTTCGAATCCGATTCAAACTTTAAAAGACCACTCGAATTTCTTAGGACAATATTTTAATAAATCTGTTTTGAGAGAAACTACAATAGCTGGCATACTAAGAGATGATTCTAATCGCCCATTAGTAAAAAAAACTTGGTCTTTACAACCTGTTTTGTGCCAACCGAAGGTTACCTGTCATAACAACTTCAAAATTCGGTTGTCTTATCTTTAAAAAAACAAAACTTGCAGACACAACAAACGAATGTGATGTCATCGTGACCGCGAAATTATTGATTGATTTTTTTCTTCCAGCGCATGAATTTAATTTTGTCCTCGTTGCCAGTCTAGATATTTTCAATAATCTATACACTGCTTGGATATTTTTTGTACAGGTATAGTAGAGTTGATTAACAAATCGTCATAATAAACGAAGACTCTTGCATGATTGTCATGAGGTGGCACGTTGTACCCGGGAGTCCAACACTAGACTTATTTAGACACGCCATTTGTTTTGATAACTAATGCTTCAATTTCAAAAGATTGTACTCTCCTCGATCAACCGTACCCTCAACATACGATCTTATTGCTTACAAAACTTTTTTGAAAAACTGAGAAAAAAGGATAACACTGTTGGCAAGAACACAATCAAGAAACTAACTTCTTAAAGAAAAATTGGGTACTGATATGACATTGAAGGCCTTCATCCCAAGTTTGCTTATGGAATTAATTAACTTTTGTATTTTAGAATAAATAACTTTAGATGTGGACGGGATCGTTAAACTTAAAATGTTTTATAAAAGCACAAATCTTTGATGCGATCGTTAGACCTATTTAATGTACGTACATGCTCTCTGGAGGTACAAAAAAAAGTCAGAACTAAGGTGTTCCAATAATTTATTTAGATAGTGATGTGCTGTTTTCGTGCTTTAATGTGCTCATTCTCGACATTCAGAATGGTCGAATGGTTTCTAGAATGTATTTTAGAGTTTGTCGGAGGTTGAAAACTTTTAAGTGATGAAGTGGTTCAACAGTTGAGTAGAATTGATCACACAAATATTACAAGGACATCATCATTTTATTAATCCTATATGTGCTAAACTATTCTCCAAGACGCACGAAAGTCACGAAGGCATATGAGATTGGCATACAGATTTTATATTGTTAACGTAGTTGTCTTAGTGCATGGAAAATTTTTCTAAAAAAAATTGTGTAGGTGATGACAGGATACTGCTAATATTTCTACAGTATTTTTTTTTCTTGGAATATATGAAGTAACAGAGAATAAAAGAATTCAATGCTATCATCGTTATGCCATCGCACTAAACAGATTCTAAAGATGACTGACTATCTCTGGTAATGATCCATTTAGAATCATTGTTAAGTGGGGAGTGACGATTGTCATACAGGGAGGCCGAGTGAGTGAATTGGCCTTGCACTCTCATATACGTTAAATGAAAACAATCTAAATACCTTAATGAATATTCTATTCGATAATACGGTCACGTGTAAATTTGGGAATGTGACAATGAATGGTCAGCTGGATTGACGTGCTCCTTAGTATTAGAAACCTGACTCGGTGAGTGCTCTAATCTCAATTCACGCCATATTTGGAACTTTGTCATAAATTAAAGTTTACCTGGAAAAGTTTGGCGTTAGGGTCACCACTTATTGGGATGATGTTGCTAGTGAAGTTTTCGGTAAATATCGTGGTACTTTTGAGGAACTAATGCAAAGTTTTTTTGAATGCTCCCCAAATGGATAGCTTTCTGTGCACTGGGGGTAAATACACAAAAATCGAATTTGGTTCCTTTCTCTAAAAAACGCAAACCACCTGAAGTAGGCTCCCCAACTTTCAACGAAGTCAGTTTGAGTGCCATAGACAAAGTTAATTTCTTGGAGCTCAGGGCAACAAACTAAAATGAAATGGATGCAGATAAAGTCTCGAGCAAAACGTAATCCACGACATTTACAAATCGATTGTTCTCTGTTGTTTGGGGTTATGGTTTGTTGGCCAGTTTTAAATAAAATGGTCAATCAGAAACACCTGCTGAAAGTTCCGAGATTCACCTTATTGTGTATTTTAGCTCTGAAGAGCACACCCACAACATAACTAGAAATTCTCTTTCATCTTACTCCTATCGACATCTTAACGAAACAGATAGCCACCAGAATAGTGGTTTGATTAAGTTCTTCTGGTATGTGGAGCTTTACTAATATAGAACACTCCCGAATTCCGGTAAGTAGGAATTTGCCGTCAACTATTTCATTCTAAAACCATCCTCAGAAGTTGACTTCACAACTGTAATGTCTTCCCAAGAGGACTGAAAATGTCTACACGAATGAGTTAAAAATAAATGGGGAAGTCAGCTGTGGATTTCTCTGCAAAGATCCAAATTTAAACCTTTCTTCCCACCTGCCTGGTCACTGCAGTCACGTTAGCTGAGCTTGAATCTATAAAATAGGTCGCAGATTAGTTAAAGTATAATTTAATATCTATTAGAGATATCAGCATCTTTACGGACAGTTATATTGCACTCAAGGTCTAAGAGTCGGGTCTCAACTACTCAATAGTAGCCAAGAGCTGTCTGACATCTCTTAACCAGATGACTGATCAGTTTAACATTCACCTTGTTTGAGTGCCAGTGCATCGGAATAACGGGGAACTTGAAAGTTTTGTGTCACCAAGCATGGAAAGTTCGGGCATTTTTTTTGCTTCATGCAAGCTGTTGCTACAAGAAGAGGTGCACACCCACACAAAATTAAAATGGTCAGAGGACACCACATGTGTTATTGTCAGGCTCAATGAACACTGTCTTATCGGAAACATGCAAAAAAACTGGATGCTCTCCCATGACTACTTGCGCAGCTATAATGATGAGGAGAAAGAAAAATGTTTCTTCACCTTGTCTGCTCCTATCATGGTGTGCCCCCTACCTGTAATAATTTTAATTCACTCAATTTTCGGTCGCGCCTAACAACGTTTTTAGTCCGCGTGCTATTCACTACTTCACTCAACACACCACCGTTTTTACTGTTGTCAATATTTTGAATCAAACATCCAATTAAGGGTAGTCGACTCTTAGCTCAAGATATGGATAGCCGGATGATAGTTCATGGCCATAGAATGTTTTATCAAAAAATATGCAACAGTTAAAAAGATAGAAGAAATTGCCCAACAAATAGAGGTACCACAGACCGAAATGGATTGTTTCACCGACGAGGTTATATTCCTTACCGAAGTTATATACTTGGTCGTAAAGTGCAGAGTCTGAACCTGTGGAATTAGTTCCGGATTAATGATTTGCCCAAAGAAAATGATTATGCGATGTTTAAAACTTCTTAGAAAATGTTTGGTGTATTTTGTGCAGCAACAGTACTGACAATCATTAGAGACACCATAATTTGAGAATTCCGCTTGTTCCTACAAGCTGTAAAAAAATTATCTTTGCGTCTGTTAGTTGGGTTCAAAATCACTCGGGTCACATTTTCATATAACTTTTGAGTTTAAGTGTAAAACTAACTGAATTATATGATAGTTGAAATAATTGTTTGTCTCAGTTTGCAGCTCAAACCGTAGGGAAGATAACTGTTACTGTAAGTAACAGTTGATAAGGCAATATTAATCTATATCAAACTGCTTACTAATTCAAAATAACCCTTGGTAGACTTTCACATTTATTTGTTTGGATTTTTATCAATACGTCAATTACTACCATAATAATTGCTCTTCTAATTTTATTTTATTTTATTTTTATAATATAAATATCAACATAAAAAATGAATTAAAATATTATCTGAACTTGGTAGATAGAGTTTGATTGACTGTTTGATTGATTGATTGATTGACAGTATTTAGTTAGCGGAAATTAATGTTCAATTCTTTTTCATAATTATGTAGAAATAAAAATTAATCAATAACAAATGACATTGATGTTTTAATTATAAAAAAAAATTGCTCTGTTATTTATAAAATTATTTTAAATATATAACTTAATGATTATTTCAAGATTTCAACCACAACACAATATTCGAATGTTTAAGTTTAAGTTTATTTTAAATAAAATTAAAAACCTCTTAACTTCTTGAACATCCCGTAAATTCTAAGCATCATCTCACTCAATCAAAAAAAAAAATGTCAAAAATCACTTCTCTTCGGAAAATGATCGATCGTCAGTCATATCAATCAAATCACTTCAAGTGATCATTATTGTTCTTCTTCTTCTTTTTTTTTTATTTGTTTGTTGTGGTATGTGGAGTATGAGTTTTGTTTGTTGTACGGTTAGTATAACTTATCTACCCATAATCAGGATTAAAATATATTACAATTCAATATTTTCAATAAGTTTACCATTCGAAAAAAAATTCAAATTATTATTGACTTATATTTTTATTTAATTTATTTATGTCCGTTTGAGTTTGATCAATCGATCATATGACTTCTTTAACCCTTTTTCGAATTTTGTTGTATGTGAGTGAATGTTACTTTTATTTTATTTGATTTGTTTTTACGATCATCGTGTGGGTTATTATTAAAAGTCATCAACATAATCAACATCATCATCATAATCATTAATAATTTTTTTTTATATTGTGAGTGGTTTCTTGTAATGGTTTTAATAATTCGGATGTCGGATTGATTAAAGTGTTGTTAATGGGTATGTAATGGGTTAAGGTGTTATTGAAAAAAAAACAATTATTTTTATAAGCAAGAAGATATTGCAATAACCCTATTTCCGTTCTTAGTGGATAACGAATTAAGGTTGTTATATTTTTGTTTGAACAATTCTCCATGCAGCTCAAATCCATCGGATTGCAAAATGCTTGTAAAAGTTTTAATTTGTAAAATTTTTTTCATCAGTTGAGACTTGAGTGGACAAAACTTAAAACATTATTTACATAGAAGTCATTATTTTTGGTATTTAAAAATCGCCATGTCACATGTGATCACTGGGCAATGGACTCAATTTTTGAGAGCTTAACATACACATAGAGTAGGTTATGTTATTAAAATTTATTTATATGTTTTGTTTTGCGTTATTTAACTCAGTAAGACTATTAATGTAATTTTTAATTAATTAAATTAATTTTATTAATCGTTCCCAAAATGTTAAAGTAAATATTCACAATTTCTTTTAAAATTTCGTTACTTTGTATTTTGTGACCGTAGCAGTTTAGGGATTCGAATGTTTCGAATGGATTCGTAGGATTCGAATGTTATACTTTTACGGTCAGGAATCGAATACAACACACTGAAACGGTTTATAATTCGAATACGACTCAGTTTAGAGCTCAAATGCGTGTGATTCTTACGGTTTAGGATTTAAATGCGGTTCACTGTTTTTACGATGCAATTGACTATGAGATTACTTCGGGTACCTGCAGTGAATTGCTGTTCTTTACCGATTCTAGGTTATCGATATATTTATTATCGTTCATTCTGGCATGCGGCATAGAAAGTTCAGTGGTATTTTTCTTTCATTGTTTTTGTTGACTTTTGTTAGGTTTTTTTATATAATTGTGTGAGTACATAAACTGTTGATTGATCGGAGAAAAATAAAGAAGTCAGTTTATGAAAATTTTTCGAAAAATTGGAATTCATTTTATTTCGATGTGCAAATAAAAAATGAATTCTTCATAACAGGTGTTGTGCTATTAACCATATTTTTTAATCAAAAATATAATCTGTTTGAGTTAAATAATTAGTAAAATCCTATTCAATTTATGGTAAAGTTTGCAAGTTAGTTAAATTTATTTGTCAATTTTTTTTGTGTAGTTTTAATCGAAAATAATTAAAATAAGTTTTGCTTTGTTTAATGAATAATTTTTGTGCAATAAAAATAAAAGAATAGTAACTGTACATTGTAAAGTTAGTTTGATATTCTATAAATAATAACAGTTTTCACATTGTCATTTTCACATTGTCACATTTTATACAGCAACCAATCGCCTGTCGCCACATTTGGCACAACGATTGGGTTATTTTTTAGTGTTATTCAGTAATCGCCTGTGAGCAGTCCCAGCAGTCCCTGTTCTTTGTTCATTTGATTCTTTTTTCTTTTGAAATAGTTGCGTGCAATACAGCATTTCTTATGGGCTGAGGGGAGCTTTTCGAATTCACAGGCTGAGACTAGCTGGAATTTTAATCTAAAGGAACGCAACTCCTCGGATGTTGTTGATTATAATACTATTATCAGGAACGCATGGTGCTCATTTCACTGTTACAGATTAGAATTGAAATAGACTGACGTTTACGGCTTAGAATTCGAAAGCGCCTGTTACGGTTAAAAATTTAAATGCATCTTTTACGGTTTAGGAGTTGACTGTGACTTTACGATTTGGAATTTGAATTCGATTTTATGGTTTAAGAAAGCGAATTAAAAGCGACGAGCGGTAAAGAATTCAAATGGACTTTTACAATTAAGGATTTAAATGCGACTCAATGTTAAGGCTTAGAAATCGACTGCAATTTGCGCAATTTGACTTTTACGGCTTAGTTGAATTCTCTTGCGGCTGTTACGGTTTTGAATTCAAATTTGACTTTTACGGCTAAGAGTTCGTATGTGAATAATTTACGGTTAAGAATGCGAGTGCGACTTATTGTTAAGCTTAAGGGTTATAATGTGACTCACTTTTATAGCGAATTTAAGATTTCGGATTCGAATGTCACTCACTGTCTCGGTTTAAAATTAGAATGCGACTCTTACGTGTATATTTAAAGGTTGTATATTGGTAATATTACGTAATATTAATTAATCTTGGTAAAATTATAACAAAATTTGAATAATTTTTATATAATAAAAATTAAGGTTTGTACTTTTTGTGGACACACTGTGTTGCAATTGAAAAATGGTTTGCTCATTAAGAGTGAGAATATCTGCTGATTCATTGATTTGCAGCTGGACAGCCAATTTTTTAGGTAAAGTTAAAGTCTCTAAGTAGCGCCATAACGTAGTGTACTTCAGGCAAATATTTATTTTATCTACTGGTGTCGATCAGTGAGTTGGAACGAGCTATTTTTCCACTTAGTAGAAATATCGCATCTACATTTCTGTGTAAGCAAAAGCTAAATCTGTTTAATTTCGGGATCGAATTGGTGCCATGAATCAATCTAATACAAAACGTTTTACCAGTTCCTCTTGATGCATCTCCAGAAGAAAATTTCTCCTAGCCAGTTTTTGGCAGTTTACTGATTACCTGTGCTGATCACCCTCAAATGTCACCCGTGTTGTAATTTTGATCACGATGCAATTAACATTGAACGAAGGAGCAGTAGCACATCGATGGCATTTTTAAACGGTTGAGAACTTACAACGCAACTAATCATTATCCGTTGTAAATTCCTTGCGTATTTAAAGGCAAGCATCTTCGTGCATATGCGATTTATATTTTCCCATGAATGGGAATGACGCATTTGAATTTGATTGTTGCACGCGTAATTAATGCTTTCACTACAGTGTTGATCGTGGCATGTGTGACATGTGGAAAGTATTATATATAATTTTCAATTCCAGGAAAACATTGAACTGGGTTCATTTTCTAACCACATGCAATAAAAGAACATTCATCTTGGTTGGGATGCATCGCGTACAGTCTGAATATAGTAAGTTTCATTAAAAATTCTTTGTCGTAAGTTGACTAGCTCTTTTCATATGTGCAGTTGAAATACTTTTCTATTGTCATTCTATGTGTGAAACGACTACATTACCGAATAAAAAATTACAGAATTGAGGTTGAAATTCGAACGCAGCTCACTGTTACAGGTTAGAACTCGAATGTCACTCTTAAACCAAGAGTTTGGATGCAACTGATTTTACTTCAGTCTGAAAGACCTAAGTGTTACATTTATGAGCTCAAAGTGAAGTTTTTACACCCACTTTTTTGGCATTTCTTGACGTTTTAAGGCCTACTGATTCTAAAAAAGCAAAAAAAAATTTATGTGCGTCTGCCGGCCGGCCGGCAGTCACAACCTACGATATCTGGAAAACCGCTGAACGGATTTAAAAAATTTTTTTTTAAAAATAGGTTTACTCAATGCAAAGAGTTGAAAGGACGATGAGTTCGATATCTGTAACGGAAGTGTGTCAAAAAAATCGTCAAGTGTCAATAGGAAATTTTCAACAAGGAAATTTTCATATTTTTTGCTTAAAACCCGTTCATTTTAAGTGATTACTAGTAGGAAAATTGAATTTGGAGAAATCTTGATATCGGGATTGGTATGTGAGACCAAAACCTAGAATAGTGCATTATAAGTTTGTAAAAAAATTTTGTCAAATGTGTCAAAAGAAAGATTTTTTTTTATTTTTTTACACAAATTTTTTGGACAAAAATAAAATTAATTATTTCTTTGATATGAAATTTTATTATTATTATTGAGAATTATGGCATTATAAGTTTGTCAAAAAAATGTTGTCAAGTGTGTCAAAAGAAAGATTTTACTTCGGTTTATTTATGTTTTTACCCAATTTTTTGGAAAAATAAAATTAATTATTTGTACGACATGAAATTTTATTATTATTATTGAGAATTATAAGTTAGTCAAAAAAATAATGCTAAGTGTGTCAAAAAAATTATTTTCATTTATTTTTTTAGAAAAAAATAAAATTAGTTATTTGTATGAAATGAAATGTATAATGAACTTGAAATTATTCTTATTGAGAATTTTATTGCATTATAGTTTTGGCAAAAAAATATTGTCAAGTGTGTCAAAAAAATGATTTCATTTATTGTTTTAGATAAGTTTTAGGAAAAAAAATTTAGCTGTTTGTTTACGTAGATATAATTGAACATGGAAATTTTTGAATTTGTTATAGTTTTTGAAATATTTTTGGAAAAGTTTCAATTTTTGATTTTGTAAGAATTTTTGGAATATTTTTAGAATTTTTTATGGTAATAGTTTTGGAAAAAGTTACAAATTTTGATTTTGTTATAATTTATGCAATATTTTTAGAGTTTTTGAAAAAAGTTTTAATCTCTGATTTTGTAATAATTTTTGAAATATTTTTAGAATTTTGTTTGAAAAAAGATTGAATTTTTGATTTTATTTAATTTTTACAATACTTTTGGAATTTTGAAAGACATATGAATTTGTGACGGTATAGAATTCAAAAGTGACTGTACTCTATATTCAAATGCAACCTTAAAGATTTGGATTCGAATGTGACTTTTAAAGTTTAGGATTCAAATGAGACTCACTGTTTCAGATGGATTTCGTATGCGACTTCTGCGGTTGAGAGATTGAATGCGACTGTTTTTTATGGTTTGGTATTTGAATGTGACGACTTGTCACTGTTACGATTTTGAATTCGAAAGTGACCGACTTTTACAGTTAAGAATTCGAAGGCGACTGTTATAGTTTAGAATTCGAATGCGACTCTAAGGGATTACGATTCAAAATCAATCACTGTTATGGTTTAAAAATGAAACGCAACTTTTACGACTTAAAGTTAAAATGTGACTGAAATTTATAGCTATTAATTTGAATTCGACTTACTAAATGCGACTAAATGTGACTCCTAATTAAGGTTTACAAGCTAATTCTCGTGTTCTAAAACAAATTTTCACCACCCATAGTTAAAAAAAATTGTTGTAGAAAATTTACAATATCACGGACAATCGAATAGAACAAAATTTTTCGGGCTCGTCATCATATGAAATCGGCATGGGCCTAGGGACTATCAATTATTGTTGAACCAATTTTTGTTGAAATTCAATAGTTATTTATATATTTTATGCGTTTTTTTAATCTATTTAATCTGCCACACTGCCGCTGCGCACAACTATTCAACTTTCGTATTCGCTGGTAAAAAAATTCTACTATAGCTTACTTAGCAAGTGTACTGAATGTAGTTAACAGTTTTGCATTTTTAATTTATTTTTGAATTTTTAATTCAAACTGATAGTACCAAATCTGGCAGTTCTAATAGTACTCAGCTCACACTCTGAGATAGATAATTTTTTATCCACCGGTAATTCTCATTTTTAATCGCAAAAAAGTATCATAAGGAGCATTTTTGCAACCATTAAGATAATATTGTTGCGTCTAAATGCAGAATATACTGCAATGGTCTTCAGTCAACGCGTGATAACATATTTTTCACAAAAAATTATTCTTTTCGCATGTCATACAAATTTTTTAAAATGTGTAGTAATAAATTTTTAACGTCTCACGTTCCTCATTAAAAAAACAATGACATTGTGGGATAGTAGTTTTTTATTTTACATCATGTCATATTGAAACTGCCGCAAAAAATTGCCATGCACTATTTCAAACAAATAACTATAGGGACAATAATTTAAATTGCACTAAACCAGCTATTATTATACTTGTATAAACCAAAAGTTAGTAAACATATTTTACCTATTAATATATTTTGAAGTTTGAAAACCACTAGTCAAATGATACCTGTTCACACCACTACTGTTTATCAGTCTGCACATTTTGAAATCTTACTTTCATAAAAGTATTCCTCCTAATTATATAGCAGTATAGTTTTATCTAGAAATTTTTAAGTTGAATTTTTTTAAAGTTTTCTTGTTTTGAAACGAAATATTTAAAATCTTTAAATGTGCTCCAAATAGAAAATTTCGTACGGCACCAAAATTTTTTATAAATTTGGAGATGAAGCACATTGAAATAGGTAAATTTTTCTATTAAATCTACGTAAAAATTTAACATCCTCATGCCCCTATGATTTCAGAAAATTAAAATAGATGAACTTTTTAGAAATATTAATTCGTATATCACGATTTGAACAAAATTCAAAGGAACCAAGATCAAAATAGTTGCGACACGAACACTTGACAATGTTCTCTTTGCCAGAAATGCTAAGTAGAGGAAGTTACAAAAAACATTTACAGAGGGCACTCTACCAAATATCTCAATTGATAGAGTACTCAGTGCTCATGCCAATAGTCTACAAATCTAAAAATTTTAAGATTACGTTTGATCTATTGCTCTATCAATTAATGATATGCACTAAATACAAGACTGAAAATCAGGAACAATCAGATATAAGATACAATCTGCACAAAATGCATCTTTGAAAATTGCAACTGGATTCCATTTGATGGTTTACAGAGACCTATGTTGGGGATGTAACCTATGAGCAGTCAGTAATCATAACAAAATGCTGATCAAACAATGGTTTGCCATACAATAGGCAACATGCCAGAGATAAGTCAGAAACTGGTAATATCGATGTATCTACATATAAAATTGGTATAAAAAGACTTCACGTTATATAAACGCAAAAGGAAACCATTCACCAATCAATTCCTGACTGTAATACCGCCATTTAGTTTATATGATTTACTGAATAATAAAAACTTAAAAAGCGATACATGTTTTTATTAAATTCAAAAATTCGATTTTGTTAATTTTACTGCTAAAACTACTTAGTTTCATTTTTTATAATGAGGTTAGTATAAGTCGAAACTAACTTTGATTGCAGTCTACATACTATTATTATTTTAAGGAACGTTAGACTGACAAGGGCTCGAACTCTTTGATTTTACCAGAGTTACTGGTTCTGTTTTTTTGTTCACCGACATAGTGTGTTAACTTTTACAATTCCAATTCATCTATCTCTCGTATGTAAATTGTCACAAAAATATAATTATTGTGTTATCATAAAAATTATCAAAATATTTTATAGGAAAAATATAAACAAATTTTATTTTAATTTCATAATTAATGTCTGTCACATTTAGTAATCAACAATCAAAAATCACAAATCCACATAAAATTTAAAGTTTAATCGATAATTCGAATTAAATTAAATTGGAACGATTAATTAAATCATAAAATGTATTTATGAGGACGGATGCTTGAATGCAACTCAGTATGCTCGAATAGAAGATTGATCAGCACAAATAATCGTTTTTTTTGTCAGTTAATTGTATGAGTTACCCACAACAATTATAATTTGTTATTCATAGACTTTGACAAATTGATGGTCAGATGTCAAACAAATATTTAGAAAAGATTTTTTTTAATATGTCATTTGACACAAACAACAAATAACAAACGACACACGTCAAAGAAATTCAAATAAGAAAAATAAAAAAACATATTTTTTATTTATTTACACCGCAACGAATATCCTCCATCCAACAAGACGAAGATGATTCTTGAATTAAATGATAGTAACTGATGAATAGGTAAATAATGATGGAGATGAGTTCTTGGTGTGATAATGTAGAACCAAAACATGAAACAAAAAAAATAAAAAAAAATACAACAGAGAACAGACAAACAAAAAATCAAGGTGGAGTATGATAAATGATGTAGCTGAGTGAATGAATTATAGGTGATCGTTTTTTATTTATATATTGTTAGACGATTACTTATGATTGAATTAAATTGAATATAATAAAAAAAAGTAAGTTCCGATAAAATATGAAAAATTGAAATTTAATTGATGTCATTTCGAAGTGATTGATTTATAATGATAAATTGAGTTATTCACTTTAAATCAATATTATTACTACAATTCAACAAAAATTATATTTCATGGGCTATATAGTTGACTGTAGAGTTGGACTACATCAACTCAAATGAAACTTTTTTTTACGCTCATAAAATTAATATAAACCACTTTTTGTGGTTGTTAATAATTTCATGAATTAAACAAAAATCATGTTCAAAAATCTCCATACGATTATGTGTGAGTTCGTGATTATTGTTTTGTTCGAGTATCACAGAAAATGTAGTGGTAACAAACTGGAATCTACGTACATATGTACTAATATTTCTAATCCATGTACCAAATATAATGTTATGATATGCATCATAAAATGATCAAATTTAGTTTATTTATTTGTAATATATCACGCATGGTCTGATCGAATTTATTTACACCTCAATAATTTATTTTTATTTTGGAGCTCAGTAATACCATTGGTTTTTGGTGGCGCGTTTATGTTTATAAATTATTTAAATATTTCTATTAAACATGTAACGACGAGAAATGAAGCAATCAACGTAGCCGTTGTATATTGTAAACTGTAAAGTCTGTTAAACGGTTTTCTTATTTTTGATTTTATTGAACAATTTGTTTGAACAAATAATTTACTTCAATAACAGACCTGATCGAACAGCATGCTCGATGTGTTATAAACGAGAATTTCCTACCTTGGTTTCTCTTTTTATATACATTGGTCACTTTTACGCCCAATAATTAGTTGAAATAGGACCAATGTTTACAGAGCTAGAAGAAATAAGAATAGTCATGAGGAGACAGACCACAATCACTATTTGCTGTTTATTCTAGAAAAACAGACCGAAGAAATACTTTTCTGAGAAACTGAATTTAAATCACGAGAAACAAAAACCGACGAAAAAATTAGCGTCGATTTCTAAAGGATGGGCCATTTAAAATTTTAAATTTGAATCGGCTATAAAAAAAAATACCTGTATTTTTTTCAAATTTTGGAAATTTTGAATTTTGTCATTTAATAATGGAACACAATTTCATTCATATGACCACCACGACTGACTCGGCAGTACCTCATCCGATCAATTCAATTTTTTAGTACATTTTCGATTGTCAAGAGAATGACATTCAATTCAAGAGAATGACATGGACGACATATGGTTTCAAGAAGACGGGGCCATATCACACAGCCAACGCAGCCATCGATATTTTATGCACTGTTTTTGAAAATCGAATAATCAGCCGAAATTGTGATGTTAATTGGTCGCCTCGGAGCTGTAATTTGAGCCCTTTGGATTATTTTTTGTGGTGAGACATTAAGGATAAATGTTACGCTAAGCATCCAGAGACAATTGAAGCGTTGAAACATCAAATCGAAGTTGCCATTGAAGAGCTTCGACCCGAAACAATCAAAAATGTACTGAAAAATTGGGTTGTTCGGATGAGGTACTGCCGAGCCAGTCGTGGTGGTCACGAATAATATTGTGTTCCATTATAAAATGACAAAGTTCAACCTTTCCAATAAAAGCAGAAATTTGAAAAAATTATAAGCAGTTTTTTTTATAGCCGATTCAAATTTAAAATTTTAAATGGCCCACCCTATATACAAATGAAATTTATAAATAATTTTATATTCCATCTTATAATGAGAATTTTCTATATTTGTTCCTTTTTTATATACATTGGTCACTTTTACGCCCAGTATAATAAGAATGCATTATTGTTTTTATTGAGGTAGGTTCAAAAATGAAAATATTGGGGCAAGAATCAGAATAGGGAAGATCGTAACAGAGTTAGAAGAAACGAGGATAGTTATGCGGTGACCACCATTACATTTCGCTGTTTATTCCAGTAGAACGGACCTATGAATTACTCTTTTGAGAAACTGAATCTAATTCACGAGATACAAAACCAGACAAAAAATATTAAATAAAATTAAATAAATGTACCGCACGTGCCAACTTCCATGAACTGAGGATATTCAAGTCGCCCAATGAGCAAATGGGGACATGGAAATGACCTCCTGACCTTCCTGAGGAAAGGCGTGCCTTAAGTAGGTTCCGACTTGTCTCACTTTGCGGGTTCAGTAAATATAATCCTCAGCTCACTACAAATGCTAAAATGCAAACGATAATTAAAAGGGGACCAATACAAAGATGCAAAGAAAAAGGACTCTGGCGACCACCAAAAAAATACTAATGAAGAAAAAAGGTCATCTCCACCACGACATTCAATATAATTATTTTAAATTTTTATTAATAAAATTTCATTTATCCACTGATTTGTCCTGATCCCACTCTTCATACTGAAGAAAATCTAGCCACGCATGTCAATAATTAAATTACATTGAAGTCTGTTGCATCAGAAGGTTGTCGAGTAGTATTACAAGAAAATCGTTGTACCAATATGAACAGTTGGTTGATTAACGTACATAAAAAAAAGTCGATGAACCAAAACGAACTGTTGGTTGTAAAATATTATCGTAATATAATAAAGTAGTTGTACCAAAATGAAACAAGAAAATGTATGATGTCTAATCATCAATACAATTGCTGCACCAAAATAAACCGTTTTTTTTGCTGATAACTGAAATTGCTGTTGATCACTCACATTCTCCATGGTTGTGATTAGTTTTATTGAATTAATCAATTGGATTTCGATACTTGATAATATCAATATAAACTACAACCCCAATAAAACAGCAGCAATGAAATACCATCTAAAGTACTTTGCACACTCTAAAGTACTCGACTTTCGTTTATTAATTTTTTATTCAACTGTTAATATTTTTAATTTTAATTCTTACATCAATCCAATCTATTTCTTTACATAAAACCAAAATTAATTTTAAACAAAAATGTTTTGTGTTTGTTTTGTCTTTATTTTAATTACATTACTATCATTTTTTTCAATACTTATAACTTACGCAACAAGTGAATATTATTTCAACGACACAATTATTTGGTTTTTTCTAATTGTTTTCCTTTTAACTAATTTTACTACAAATTACACTATTAAATTACAACTAGGTCTATATTAAGCGGTTGACATTCACAACTTGTCTGACATCATATACTCCAAGTTTGTATTCGGAATAAAATAACAGAAGCAAACAAAAAAAAAGGCAAGAGTGGTTGAACTCATTATTCTATTATGTCTAGAACGAACAATTAGTTAATATTATTAATTATTTAATACCAATTAAAGTGAACTACTCACAGTCATTAATAGTTTTATCAGTTGCAACTATGTATATCATCAATATCTGCCATAGCATAATTATAGAAATGAGCAATTTCACGCAAGCTCAGCAAACTTTTGGGAAATTTTGACTTCACCCCTTTTAATTTTGATTATTTTTTGTTTATAGATAGTCTTTCATAAATGAAAAATACAAGTTCTCTTAGAATTATTTTTTTCGACCAGGGGTCTTCACAGGGTGCCCCTCAATTTTTGGTTATTTTGTGATGTGAGTGCATTTGGACGAGCGATTGTAGAAAAACTACTCAATCGATTTTCATAAATGATATGTCGTTGAATAGGTATTAGAACAAAGTTTTTAAAAATGACCACTGTTAATTTTTTGAAATAATTTTTAACGGTGTAACATAAGAAAAAAACTTTGTAATTGAAGAAAAGATGGCGCTACACCTTTTTTTTTTTAACTTAATTGAAGCTTATTTTATATCTAACAACATGTGAAAGTTTAGGACTAGCATAATTTTTTGTTTTAAAGATAAAATTCGTTGTGCATATGACTGTCGGGAATCAGCTTTTTTTGTTCTGAAGGAATATTATAAAAATGGCGTTATAAACTAAGAATTTTCTTTTTTATGTTAAATATCAAATATTTTATACTTCTATACTCTTCACCCTAAGAAGACCCTTGGTCGAAAAAAAAATTCTAAGAGAACTGGTATTTTTTATTTATGAAAGACTATCTATAAACAAAAAATAATCAAAATTAAAAGGGGTCAAGTCAAAACGTTGTTGAATCTTCGTGAAATTGCTCAAATAATAGTGTCTACGCAACCAAAAACACAACAAGATCATCATGTGATTTGAGTACTCTAAGTAGATGTCTGGCCATGAGCCTGTATCCAAAGTAGACTACTTGTGTTCGATTGGTTGAAATCTGTTTGATCCACTCGCCATCAAAATTGAGGCTAGGTGTAATTCTAGTGTAATTGTTATTGTTTTTGTAACTGGAAATCGGACTTGAGCAAACTTTTGAAATGGAATTGCAATTAATGATGTATCCAAGTGGATGGAAGATTAATGATAAAAAAAATTGGAATGACTTGTAAAACTCATTGACATTGCTCATAGCATTGACTTCATTGCTCATAGCATTGACCTTATTCACTGCATCAAAACAGAAATGCAGCGAAATCCACATTAAAATAAATAAATTTTCCATCAATTTGATTAAAAATCTAAAATATTTATAAAATAGTTCTTGTCTGTTAGTTTGAGTGATTACTAATTTTTTCTATGTGCAACAAAAATATATAAAGATAAAAATAAATATATTAAATCTAAATAAAAAAAATTTCAAAATTTTATAATAAATTTGACAGGCTGTCAATCATATATTTATGATTGAATATTCATTATGAAATGTGCATTCAAGTTGCAACTATATAGCAACACAAAAGTAAAATATTTTTAATATGTTGTTCTTCTGTTGATTGATTGAATGGTTGAAATTGTTAAAGTGAGACAGAAGATTGATGATAGTTGTAGTTTGTTTATTTTAATTTTTCAGTGACTCGCAATAATATTTGTTGGTTAGGGTTAACTTAAAAAAAAATCGATCATCAAAAACCATAAACCTAAAACCTTAGTCAACCCTTAACAACAGATAAGCATACAACATAAACAACTTATTCAAGTAAATAATCACCATAATCAAACTTAATCAATTGTCATGTCAATCAGTTCTGAAGAAGACAGACGTGAATGAAATGAGTTGAATTATTGCCTTGTTCTTTGTTTTCATTCTTTTTGCACGCAAAACATACGAAAACTTAACAAACTTTATTACTGTATTGGAATCTATGAATATGATTTCTAAATTAGTGTTTGTAATTGTAACAAGAATGGGGTTAAAAGAATTATGATAAAGGAAGGACATTGAAAAGAAAGGTTTTTGAGTTGTTTCGTTTTTTTATGGATGTTTATAGAATTGAAAAAGAAATTGAATTAATCAGAATAAAAAAGGGGTTCAGTTAGATTAATAATGTATTATAGTTAGTTGATGGAGAAATTAAATGATTGTCAGGCGATAAGGTAAGAATATGAGAATCGTTTGATAAATAAAAGATGTTGAATTTATGTTGTATGTCTCTTTTGGGCATTACTGGGTATTAGAGTGTTAAAACACACAAACATATACGCATCAATTTAAAGAGTTAGTTTCTGCGGCATTTAGGTACTGCTTAATCCGATTCTATTACAAAAACTGTAACTAATTGCTATACACTCGAGCTTGCTAAAAAACCCAATGTTTAAGCGTTTTCAAATTCATGTACGAAGTCGTTTTATTTAGACAATTATTTGCTGGTTTTATCAAATTCTCAAAATTAGTAAGGCAGTTCCATAAATATTTACCGTTAGATTAGAACTTTCTGTAACCGTGTTCTGAAGAGATTTGTATTTCTGTCGAGTGCCATAAAATAGCGCTTAGACAGCATTAATAGGGCTCTCCCAACGCGTATTACTCAAAAGTTTCAGCGTTAGAGTACGACTATTTTTCTTAAGAACCCATCATTTTGTGGATATAGAAACAATTTGGAAACACACTGCATACAAGTTTGACCGAAAATTTATAGATATACATAAATTTGAACATATACTACAATCATAATGGTAGACTGCGGTTTGATATTTTCACTCAATAGTGTCTCTTGTATGTTTCATCGCGAATATTGATTTGAATATTGGAATAATGGTTTCTCAATTTTTTCGGTCAATCTTTTGCCAGTAGAAGTTTGAACGAATTTTATGAGAATTTTACTAGATTTAGCTATTTGATACCTCATGTTTACTTGAATGTTAATAAAAGAGACAGAAAAACTCGGGGTTGTCACAACCGTTGATCCAAAATTAATTACAAATCAACATAACTATTCAGGCGGAAAAGTTTTCGGAAAAGTGATTTAACGAATAATGAAATAAAATTTCAGTATCGACAAAAATGAATATTTTCAAATGAAAACAAAACAGATATACAGGTATACAGTAGCATCGTCTGATTTCGTTGCAAATCAATTCACTAGATTAAATTGACATTTTTCAGAAGAGATTTTCAAAAAATAATAGCAAATTCGAAAAAGTATAAAACATTTTTATTATTTATTTCCTGTCGCATCTTTTAGGTGGTATACTTTACTGCGATTAGACTTCAACAACCTATGGGTACTACAAATTAAAAACAGAAACATAACAAAAATAAGTTTATTAAAAATTTTGCTTACTACATTACATTGCACATAGTAATGGAGATTCTAACATATACCTGCTGATTCTTTTACTACGTTTTTATGTTTGCTATAAGAACATGCATCCTACGTTCTTAGATCAACCTCCATGACCCTATGACAAAGATGCATATATGTATGGCAAGGTGGAGTCTCCCAAGTATCTGTTTTTTTAAACTTCAAAAACATCCGGCTTTTATGGAACTACACAAGCATTTAGTACGATTTTTAACATTAATTCAATTAGTTGAATTAATTTTTTGTAGTTTTCAAATTTTTTTCAGCGTCTTTATCCACACAACAGTCATCAATTGTACGAAGTGATTTAGATGAAAATTAAGTAAAAGGTTTTAATTCAGATAAAACAAAATATTGATTTTGGAATACATTTGAATGAATTTTGTCAAAAACAACGCTCACCTCTGATAGTTCGGCTTTGGAATTTGGAGCAGTTCTTGATTAAAATAATAAAGAAAATAACATCTAGGAACGCTTAAGCTTGAAGGTTTTAGTTGTTGATCATAAACCATTGATCACTCCTATAATACGGACCACTAGCTGTGAAGGCCTTCGTAAAACGACACATTGCGAATATATTTTCCATTATACGATGGATTTGCAACATAAAGCAGTGCTGCGATTATGGCAAATTGAGAGTTTAAAACTACGAAATAATTTCGTCAATAAAAATTATTTAAAAAATTATTTCGTCAATAAAATTTTATGCGATAATAAAATTTTATCGTTATTCGATATTGAAAATTGACAATTTCGAATTTTTAATTGTATGAAAAAACCAATTATGCGTATTCATACACAACTTGACGTCACAATTTGTGAGTTTTTTCACAATGAGAAAACTCCATAATCGCAGCACAGGACACGAAAACGGTGTAGTTGTTAATTTTAATTTATTTCGTCTTATTGAAAATTTCTTCAATGACTACAATAAAATTGATGCTACCTTTCTGGTTAACATCGCAACATAAAGGTAAGGAATCAGTGCAGCATAAACCGAAATCTTGATTGACAATCATCAACAGTAAAAAATAAAACATGTAGTGAGAAATTTCAACAAACAAAACACAACTGTACATCTCTCAATAATTGCGACGTGAAATCTTTGAAAAACTAAAATCAAAATTGATAGCAACACACTATTTCTGATAGAAAATCATCGGTGGACTGGCATACCAGATCGCTGATGGATTGTTTTAGCGATTTTGAAACACAGCTGGCAGTTTACCTATTCAAAGGCTGCACCGCCATAATCGTATCTAAGAGATGTGTGTCACAATTTAAAAATCTCTTTGGTTGTCCTCAAACCATAACAAATTACCACGGACCGGATCACGGTTATTCAATGAGTTATCAATACTGATGGGGACACACCGCATTCCCACCCCGTTAAAGTAGCTAAATCAATTATTAATATTAATATAATTAATTATACATATATTGTATTGCTTATTTCATTTCAAATGAATATTTTAAAATTAAATAACTAATTCAAAAAGTAAACATATAGACCGGGAGGCAGCGTTGCATTTTGGTTAGTGATTTGACGCCGATTGAATTTAATTTTTATAGATAGATTAATTATTTGTGATGTAGAAAATAAGAGTCAGCCGTCAGACTTGCGGGGGGTGTGGTTGTGGGGGAGTTTTAAACTGGTAAAAAAAAACGAATTCCAAAAGTAATTTGATGCCGCTTCAAAATTTGTATGATGCATGTTTACACCATAATAATTGAAAAAAAAGTCGTCAGCTGATTGGCGGATGGGGGATTATACGTCAGCTCCTCGTATACATCAGTATAAAAATGCAATATAGTCAAGATCTTTCTGCATAGGATCTTGATAAAACTTTGGCAAATGATCCAGGTTCACTTGAAAATGGAAAATCTGAATTAATTTTAAATTTGGACAAAATGGCAGAGGGTCTCCCGAACACCTCTAAGTTTAAATCTTCAATAACTTCTAATCCCGACTTATGATCTTATGGAAACTTGGTAGATACATTTTTAGTACTGTTTCCAATATTTTTGCGTACCAACTTCCGGTTTGACAGTTCCGGTTAAAAAAATTTGTTTCCAGGTATTTATCCCTACTGTAGCCTACAATTACCGATCGATTTTCATGAAACGTTGGTAAACGCTTTCAAGTAACATGAAAAACATTTTGTTAGCTTTTGGAGTACATTGGATAAAGGGTTGGGGGGTCCACCATACAACAGATGGTTTTTTCCACAATGTTTTTTATGTTTGTTGGGAGCATAAAACATTCGTTCGGGAATGAATTTTGACGGCACTTTGGAAAAAGATGCAAATATGTATGGCAAGAAACTGATTAGTTTTTTAGCGATAGTGAACAAAGTGGTGGGGGGTCCCCCAAACACCTGTTCTTTTAAAGCCAAATACCATTTGTACCTGATAATCGAATTGGATGAAACTTGGTACATAAACATTTGGTACGGTTCACAACAGTTCTGCATCCCAACTTCCGGCTTTTCATTACCGGTAAAAAATTTTGGTTCGTAATTTTTTGAAGTTTTTTCAGTGCCTACAATAATGAAGTGATTATGATGAAACTTATGGAAAGAGTTTCAATTAGTGAAAAATAGTTATCATCTTTTGGGACACATTGATCAAAGTGGCGGGGGTCTACCATACAACTGTTGACTTTTCGCACTTGGTTTTTAAAGTTTGTTGAGAGCATACAGACTTCATTCATTAATCAATTTTAGTGACACTTTGAAAAAATATGGAGACTTAAATGACAAAAAACTGATTAGTTTTTGGACAATATTGAGATAAGTGGTGGAGGGCCTCCCGAACACCTGCTTATTGTGTCACCATTTTTGCAATGTTTGTTGGGAGTACCAAACATTTTTACCGGAAATGAAAAACCGGAAATTGGGATGCAGAACTTTTGTGAACCGTACCAAATGAAAAAAACAGGTGTTTGGGTGACCCCTCACCACTTGGTTCACTATTGCTCAAAAACAAATCTGTTTCTTGCCATACATATTTGCATCTTTTTGCAAAGTGTCGTCAAAATTCATTCCCGAACGAATGTTTTATGCTCCCAACAAACATAAAAAACATTGTGGAAAAAACCATCTGTTGTATGGTAGACCCCCCAACCCTTTATCCAATGTAATCCAAAAGCTAACAAAATGTTTTTCATGTTACTTGAAAGCGTTTACCAACGTTTCATGGAAATCGATCGGTAATTGTAGGCTACAGTAGGGATAAATACCTGAAAAAAAAAACTTTTCAACCGGAACTGTCAAACCGGAAGTTGGTACGCAAAAATATTGGAAACAGTACTAAAAATGTATCTACCAAGTTTCCATAAGATCATAAGTCGGGATTAGAAGTTATTGAAGATTTAAACTTAGAGGTGTTCGGGACACCCCCCGCCATTTTGTCCACATTTAAAATTAATTCAGATTTTCCATTTTCAAGTGAACCTGGATCATTTTCCAAAGTTTCATCAAGATCCTATGCAGAAAGATCTTGACTATATTGCATATTTATACTGATGTATACGAGGAGCTGACGTATAAGCCCCCATCCGCCAATCAGCTGACGACTTTTTTTTCAATTGTTATGGTGTAAACATGCATCATACAAATTTTGAAGCGGCATCAAATTACTTTTGGAATTCGTTTTTTTTACCAGTTTAAAAGTCTCCCACAACCACACCCCCACTACTTTTGCAGCTGACCGCCAAATTTATCATCAGCTGGAGTTAATTAATTAAAATAAATAAAAATCAACCGGCATCAAATGACTTTTTCATTTGCAACGCTGCCTCCCGGTCTAATAGTAAGAAATAGAATTATAATAATTATTTTTAGAATAGATATACGTAATTTTGTAAAAATTTGTGTTATTGTTCACTTTTCTATTTAATTTTGCTCTAACTTTTCCAACTACGAACAAAATTGTTTTTTTACGTGGGGAGGTATGTAGTAAAACCAATTGCGTAGTTTTCTACCACAACTCCTCAAAATAAAAATTTTAATATTTTAATATAGTTCTGTAATCCAAAACAAGAACGCCGAGTAAAATTTTAGTTTTGATATATTTCATCAATTGCATTTCATTAAAAATTTTGGTCACTCTATAAATTACGAAACCATTTTTAAATAAAATTAAAATAAGTGTAAAGTGGGTGAAATTTGCATACCGAAATTTTAACATACAATTAAAATGAATTGAAAAGACAAAAGTTTTAGCCAATCAGAAATTAACGGGTGGTTAAAAAACTAATGAGAAAAGAATGTTCTATGCACTCATTAAATAAATAAAATTTTATACATAATAAAAAAAATGCAGTTCTATATATGCTTAGTTCAGTTCTATATATGATTAGTTTTTTATGATTCAACTTATGAATAATTTCAAAAATGATAAATAAATATCCATATATGAGTGAAATTTCGAGTAACTAATTATCAAATGCCACAAAACTATTTATGTAAAGTTCTATATATATGTTCTATAAAGGTTTACATGAGATATTTCACGCCGATTCAACATCGTTTTGACTTGACCCCTTTTAATTTTGATTATTTTTTGCTTATAGATAGTCTTTCATAAACAAAAAATACTAGATCTCTTAGAATTTTTTTTTCGACCAGGGGTCTTCACAGGGTGCCCCTCAATTTTTTGTTATTTTGTGATGTGAGTGCATTTTGACGAGCGATTGTAGAAAAACTACTCAATCGATTTACATAAATGATATGTCGTTGAATAGGTATTAGAACAAAGTTTTTAAAAATGTACACTGTTAATTTTTTGAAATAATTTTTAACGGTGTAACATAAGGAAAAACGGAGTAATTGAACAAAAGATAGCACTACACCTTTTTTTTTAAAACTAAATTGAAGCTTATTTTATATCTAACAACTTGTGAAAGTTTAGGACTAGTGATATTTTTTCTTTTAAATATAAAATTCGTTGTGCATATAACTGTCGGGAATCAGCATTTTTTGTTCTCAAGGAAAATTATAACAATGGCGTTATAAGCTAAGAGATTTTTTTAATGTTAAATATCAAATATTTTATTATTAAATGAACTTTTTAAAATATTATAAAATTATATATGTAGTACAATAAATAAAATAAATACAATTGTTAAAAATGATTTACTTATTTTACAAACAAAAGGTTTATTTTGAATAGGAAAACTCTTCTGCAATTATTTTCTTTGTATTAGTTGGCATAAAAAAATGAAATGTTTATTTATCACTTTTAGTAATCACTTGTCACTCTTATAGAAAATAATTTGACAGTCTCGACTGCAAACAAAAAAGCCGTATAAATAACTGAATCTATTTAAGAACTTTTTACTGCAGAAGCATTATGTTCGTATTATGTTTTTATGGTCATAAAGTAAAAGATTGTATTTTAACATTAAATTACAAATATTTTATTATTGAATAAACTTTTTAAAATATCATACAAATTATATATGTAGGTTAAAGAAAATAAATATAGTTATTAAAAATTATTTACTTATTTTACATTCAAAAGTTTCTTTTGAGCTGGAAAACATTTTTGCATTTATTGTCTTAGTATTTAATGGTACAAAAGAATGAAATTTTTGAGTTCTACTCATAGTAATCACATTTTTATATCGATTTTGTAATTATTCTTTTGTTAATTGATATTAATTATTATCGGCGTATCCAAAGTTCATGGTAGATTCCCATTTTAAAGCCCATTCGAAAAGTTCTTTTGGCGTATCAATAATATCTCTGCTCCCCATACTATAACGGTGTGCAGCACGCTTCAGTGTACCAAAAACCCATTGCAAGGTCTCTTGCCATGGCTGGTAGCATGAAAATGCCATTCTGCATCAACCTTAAAGTCTTTTTTATGGTGGCATAAGTTAATTAGGTTATGTTTAATTTTGTATTGAGAAGGTGCTCCGTCGGTGTTATTAATTATTTTCCTAATATTAGAATTTATATGCGTTTTGATGAATTCAATAAGTTTTGTAATGAAAAGATGGACTGTAGTACTGTTGTGATCGTTTATATCCGAAATGAATATAAAACTTCGGTGCTGTATATATTGACTTGCAGCACTTTTAAAATAAATGACAAATGGATGAATAGTAGCTTGTGAATTATTGTAATGATAACCTTGAAAAGAATCCTGAGTTATGAAGGCGTAGTTTTCAGAAAAATCCCCTTGAACAAAGCATTCTCCTGGTTCTAATTTTATTTCTTTCCTCAATGAATGTAGATTGCTGTTTTGCTATAAAGTTGTGTGGTATCAAAATTTGTAAACGGTAAACAAATTTTTTCATAAATTTTTCTACAGTTTCTATTAAAGTTTCCAAATTGCATCGATCAGTGGTTATCCATTGTTGATATTTGACTTAAAGGATTCTTTTAACGTCAAAATCATTTAGTAATTTTTCTTCCAGTTGTTGAAGTTTTTTTGAGCAATTATTGCACTTCAAAGTATGACAATCTTCTGTTAATTCACCACATGAAACAAAGTCAATTAATGTTTTATAATTCTGGAAAGCAGCATCAGTTATCCAAGACATCTTAGAGCAGTGATCGCAAATACGTGGCACGCGTACCAAACTTGGCACGTTTGAAAATTATGTCTGGCACGGCAAACATGCTGAAATTGTGTCCAAAATTGTCCTTAAATTCGCGTTTTTGGAATCATAAAAAAAAAAATGTTTTTTCAGATATTTTTTAACACGCTAAATATTGCTGTTCAGTAAAAGACGGTAAAAATAGTAGAGAACCTCCGAATTCTTTGAATCAGCATCGATTTGCCAGAAAATTTGGAATTAAGCTCAACACACCCTCCATTTCAAAATCTATCGTATGCGCTTTTTATTTTTTAGGGGCAAAAACTAACCCCTTGTTGTCAAAACTTATTAAACTACAAATTAAATCTTAACAGATCGAAATAACGATCACAATTACATAAATCAAACCTTATAACCACCCACTATTATTATTCTATCTAAACGCTTTTTCATTAATATTTAGCACATTGAATTCTCATGAGATCTATAATCACTGTCACTATTCTTTTTTGAGCTAAAATCGGAGCACTATTATGACAGATATTGCCGGAGCGGAGCATACGCTACAAGTTGCGTTGCAAAAAAGTCTATATTTTCGACAGATACATAATGCACCACATCCTTTTTTGCAATTACAGAAAATAATTTTTAAAAGGTTGATGGAATTTTTTGCATTCTGATGGGCTGCAAATATAATTCTTATGTATTCTTATAAGGTAAATTTTTGTGAACGACGGTTTATTTCTACCACCTTCAGGCTTTGTTCATAATAACAATTAAATACTACAGTAATATTATTACAAAAGTTCCTCCTCAAATAATAGATATATTTGCGAAAAAAAACTGCTGTAAATGTGCCATTTAATGGCCATTTAATTTTATACAAAAGCATATTTCAAAAAAGGTTTATGAACATGAAACGCAATCAAATAAATTTACTATAAATACTAAATCTTCTAATAATATTACCGCCGCAAGTTTTAAAGTAGCCAGAGATATTGCCAAACATAGCAAAGCATTAACGGATTTATTAAATCATCTATTTTAAATTGTGGTGAAACGTACTTTTCGAAGATTTTGAAAGCAAAAATAAAATTCTCACCTGTAGCCAAAGTTTGCAGTTAAAGGCAAATACCGTAAGAAATAGAATTATAAAATACGTGAAAATATTTCTAAACAGTTAAAATCTGATCTTCATGCGGTTGAAGTGTTGAATGTGTTGAATTGGCAGTCGATAAGAGTACAGATATTAACTCCGATTATTAAGAGTACAGATATTAACTCTGATGCCAGACTGGTAATTTCTTTGCGTTGTGCTACAGTTGAAAAAATACGACAAGAACTCCTAAATCTAGAAACATTGCAGGAACGAATTTTTATTTACACATTTTACGTTCGTGAAATTGTCTCCCTTGACGCTAACGCGTCTCGTGAACAAATTTTCATTCACAAAAACGCAACGTTTTCATGTGTTGTAGCAAAATGTACTATTTCATAATTGTATTCGCACGCGAAAAAAGCGATTATTAAAAAAAAATTGTTTTGGCACGCAATAATCGCAAAAATTGTTTTGGCAATAAAATTTAGTTGCGAACCCTGTCTTTGAGTGTTGAATCATTAGTTTTATATTTTGATGTATGGTACACATTATGAACTCCTTAGGATAATTTTATACATTCTTGTGGTTGAAGGAACGTGAATTTAGTAAATCCTATATTCACATCAGGAAACTTATTTTTAAACTCCACATAAGCTTAATTTAATGTGCATAGCAATAAGCGCTTTTGGGGATTTATAATGAAATTGTTCATGTTTTTTTTATTGTACATATATAATTTTTATAATATTTTAAAAAGATCATTTAATAATAAAATATTTGATATCCAACATAAAAAAAATCTCTTAGTTTATAACGCCATTTTTATAATTTTCCTTCAGAACAAAAAAAGCTGATTCCCGACAGTCATATGCACAACGAATTTTATCTTTAAAACACAAAATATCACTAGTCCTAAACTTTTCACAAGTAGTTAGATATAAAATAAGCTTCAATTTAGTTTAAAAAAAAAGTGTGGTGCCATCTTTTGTTCAATTACTCCGTGTTTTTCTTATGTTACACCGTTAAAAATTATTTCAAGAAATTAACAGTGTGCATATTTAAAAACTTTGTTCTAATCCTATTCAACGACATATCATTTATGAAAATCGATTAAGTAGTTTTTCTACAATCGCTCGTCAAAATGCACTCACATCACGAAATAACAAAAAATTGAGGGGCACCCTGTGAAGACCCCTGGTCGAAAAAAAAATTTCTAAGAGAACTAGCAAAAAATATTCAAAATTAAAAGGGGTCAAGTCAAAATTTCCCAAAAATTTGCTGAACTTGCGTGAAATTGCTCACATATTAATAAATTAATATAAATAAATTATAAGATACAAATAAATAAAGTACCTGAGTTATGAAAGCGTTTGAAAACTATTTAAGTGTAGTGTCTAGTTGACAAAAAACAAGGTTAAATAGCACAATAAAAGAATACATTTTTTATCAATCGCAGAGTTTTACTTTATGAACTTAGACTCGGGTTTTTTTTTGCATCCAATACACTTGCAATTGATCCTAAGAGTTTTTTAGGTATAGGTATTTTACACAATAAAAGAATAAATTAAAATTTTTTTTTTCTTTTTTTTTCTGTGGAAGAGTGGGAAGGATAAATGGAAGGAACGGAGAGATGACTGTCGGAACACTACAGCTGTTGAGACACTACAGCTTCTGTTAATAAATCAATTTTGATAAAAGTTTAATTCACGGTTTAGGTTTGAATGACAAGAAACTGAATTTTAGCATTATTGGATACAGTGTGGGTGGTCTACCGAACACCTTTTTTTTAAAAACTTCAATAAATTTCAACACTGACCACAGATTTTCAAAAAAAATTGATATAGCACCACAATGCTAGTGGTCCCCGTTTCTACGTGCATAGCCACGTCGTATAAAAAACAAACTATGTATGAGGCAACTAGATACTAGCAAATGGGCCGACGTCATGCGACCTTTATCGAGGGTCAACTTCTTTGGAGGCACATTCCAATAATTCAGTCTAGAGTAAAACCACTTGAATACCTGGCAGTTTCCAACTGTGACTTGCACTGGAATGTTATCAGGGGCTAGGGCTCTGAATTGGTCCACATATTATTTATCCCGGTATTTGCGGGACCAAAAGTTTATACAATTAGAAATATTGAAGAAAAAGTCAGACAAGTGCGAATAAAATTCGCTCGTCAAGGGTTCCGTGAATGTAAAAGAACACAATATCAAAAATTATTGACAAAAAGTTGTGTTGTAATGTCCTTATATTTTCAGACCATAGACACATAACAAAATAAATGTTAAATTGTAAATGTCAATAGTAAATTACAATCAAATCTCCATTGATCAAAAATGGCAAAAAAAATGTTAATTCAGGTTAAATATTATCCATAGATGTTTTTGGTAACTTAAAAAAGATTCAATTACACCAGCTTGTAAATGGATTAAATTTGATTATTTTTTCGGTCAATCGAGTGTTGAAATTTAGGGGTGTGGAAAGGCTACATACTAAAAATATTTTTTTTTAATAACACAAAAACGCTGCATTGCAAAATTCTAAAAAAATTGTAACATTTCTTAAATTAAGTGCTCTTTCATATGACACCCCACTCATTTGGGTCAAAAATGGTTTTTTCCCTCCCCACACCCATCCCATAAACACACAGAAATATAATTATTTGAGTCTTCGATATGATTTTCATTCAAAATTTACCAATATTCCTGTTTTTTTCAGTCAGTCATCGTCGTTTTTCAGTCAGTCATCGTCGAAAGGTAGGCGGCGGCACGATCTGAATTTAGCCCTTTCTTATCCATAACTCAAAAACTGTGCTGTAGTTTTCATAAAAAACTTACCAAATTTCCTAACGCTGTGAAATTTTCCAATTTTTTCTGTCATTTAGTGTCGAAACGTATGGAGGGGGGACGGTCTGAATTTTGCACTTTTTCAACAGTAACTCAAAAACTGGGCAACGCAAAATTCTAAAAAAAACTGCAACGAATTTTAAATTAGATGTTCTTTCAAATGACACCCCACTCGCTTGGGTAAAAATAAGTTTTTTTTTACCCCCTCTACCCCGGTCTTCTAAACACACAGAAATATAATTATTGGAGACTTCGCTATAGTTTTTGTACAAAATTTGCCAAATTACCTAACTCTGTGAATTTTTACAAATTTTTCTGTCTACCAGTGTCGAAACGTATGGGGGGGAACAGTCTGAATTTGCATTTTTTTCACAATAACTCCAAAAACTGGGCACCAAAAAATTCTAAAAAAAACTGCAACGAATTTTAAATAAGATGTTCTTTCAAATGACACCCCACTCGCTTGGGTCAAAAAAAGTTTTTTTTTACCCCCTCTACCCCGGTCCTCTAAACACACAGAAATATAATTATTGGAGACTTCGCTATAGTTTTCATACAAAATTTAGCCAATTTCCTAACTCTGTGAATTTTTCCAAATTTTTCTGTCAATCAGTGTCGAAACGTATGGGGGGGAACAGTCTGAATTTCGCACTTTTTTGACAATATCTCAAAAACTGGGCATCGCAAAATTCTAAAAAAAATGCAACGAATTTCAAATTAGGTGCTCTTTCAAATGACATCCCACTCGCTTGGGTAAAAAAAAGTTTTTTTTTTTTTTTACCCCCTCTACCCCGGTCCTCTAAACACACAGAAATATAATTATTGGAGACTTTGCTATAAATTTCGTACAAAATTTAGCAAATTTCCTAACTCTGTGAATTTTTACAAATTTTTCTGTCAATCAGTGTCGAAACGCATGGGGGGGGGGGGGAACGGTCAGGACTCACTTTTTCGATAATATCTCAAAAACTGGACACCGCAAAATTCTAAAAAAAACTGCAACGAATTCCATATTAGATGCTCTTTCAAATGACACCCCACTCGCTTGGGTCAAAAAAGTTTTTTTTTACCCCCTCTACCCCGGTCCCCTAAACACACAGAAATATAATTATTGGAGACTTCGCTATAGTTTTCTTACAAAATTTAGCAAATGTCCTAACTCTGTGAATTTTTACAAATTTTTCTGTCAATCAGTGTCGAAACGCATGGGGGGGGAACAGTCTGGACTTTGCACTTTTTCGACAATAACTCAAAAACTGGCCACCGCAAAATTCTAAAAAAAATTGCAGCGAATTTCAAATTAGGTGCTCTATCAAATGACACCCCACTCGCTTGGGTCAAAAAAAGTTTTTTTTTACCCCCTCTATCCCGGTCCCCTAAACACACAGAAATATAATTATTGGAGACTTCGCTATAGTTTTCTTACAAAACTTAGCCAATTTCCTAACTCTGTAAATTTTTACAAATTTTTCTGTCAATCAGTGTCGAAACGTAGGGGGGGGGGGGGGGGACGGTCTAAATTCGCACTTTTTTTACTATAACTCAAAACCTGGGCATCGCAAAATTCTAAAAAAAATTGCTTTGTTTTTTAAATTAAGTGTTCTTTCAAATGACACCCCATTTGACCACATTTTAAATAGTGTTTTTACCCCTCCTCATTTCCACCCCCTTAATAAATCTAAGTATGGAAATATGACACTTTTTTATATTGTTTATTAAAAACGTACTAATTTTTCTATCATTCCAAGTACATTTGAAAATTTTCGATCAGATAGGTTCGGAGCTAATCGAGGCAAGAAAACGCGAAAAAAACGTCATTATTCAAAATTATACAAAAAAGGGTGAGGTGTAAAATTCCAAAATAAATTTTTATGGAATACTGAAATAAAGCTATGATACCCTACTTGAATCTATAAAAAATGTATTTTCTCAAAGGTCTCACATCTCAGCCCTGTAAAACCAGACGAAAACCACTTTAGTTTTATTTGTATCCGTCATTTCATGTGGACAGGTTAGTTTTATACGCATGCCAAATTTCAAGTCCATAGCATTTATAGTTTACGAGATAATCGATATAATGTGAAAAACACGTTTTACTCTCACCAATAGTGTTCCGTATAAAAAACGGAACCCTAAAAAAACGACTAAGAATAAAAGAGTGGACTTGGAATATACTAGGCTCAGAAAACGGATACGAGAGCAAGTCTGCTCTTCAGATCGTTCAGCCTCATTTGCTAAAATACAGAGAGCACTCTCGCAGCATGGAGCAGTGTAACTCCGTTCTTAAACATAATGTCTAAGAAAAAGGTTTTAAGAGAATTCCAACGTTGTCACCTATACACTAGCCAAGGGGCTCCTCGACACATTAAGACAAGGAGAGACATACTAAAAGATACATAAAGTTCCACGCTGAGATTTTGTCGCTGGCAAAACCAAGAAAGAAGGCTATAGAGCATGAGAGATTTGCCCTGCACCGCAGGATAACAATGCAAAAAAGACCAGAAAAATCGTTCGTTAAATTGAAGTGAAGCAACATCATACTGAGCAGCGAGCTAGCTACGCTGGTGAATTAAAAACGGTTTAGGTGCCAAATCTGACACAGACATATTCCCAGATCATGCTGAGTAGAAAATAGCTAGGAATAGTGGAAGAAACTCCTACAAACGGTAAACAAAAAAGAAGGCATTTACACGGGTTTTTTGTGGTAGAGTCCAAAGACGAGCATGCAGTTGAATAGCTTCTGTTAGTACTACTAATAGTTGAAGCAGGTACTCATTCGATTGTAATGAAATTAGGAGATGATATCGCGACTGCTTACGTGGTTCCCGCTTTTTACCCGAGAAGAGCTGGCCACAGAACGTGAATGAACATCAAAGAATGGAAGATGATTAAGAAATGGAAAAGTCTTAAAGCCATCGACCTACTTCTGAATTTAGGGATTGACAAGAGGTCAAAAGAAGAAATTTCGAAGTCATTTTCAGAAATTATCAAAACGAGAGGATTGACATCTTTTCGGACAACTAAGGACCCGTTAAGACGCTAAGCGAAGCAACACCAGCACATTCAAAATGTCAACATGCTATGTGATGGGACTATACTGGATACCTGGTGATGCGGGTGGGTATTGCAGTTAACACATAATCTGACAAGCTAGCCAAGAAGAATGCAATAACATATTTTATAGGCCAGGAACGCTGAAAACCTATATCCATGAAAATATGAGGGAGAAAGTAGTGCTAATGTATTTCTGCTCAGCCGCATGTCTTACGAATAATAAAAAATAAAATTTATTTAATGATAACATTAATAAACAAAAGAATAAAAAAATGCAGATTGAAAAATATTTTTATATTTTATAAAATAATTGGTTTAATTTAATTTTTATGAGATAACATGACTTTTATAATAAATTGATGAATTTTATCTTATTTTTATCTGAAATTAAGTGCAGAAGAAATTTGTTTGTGAAGGTTATGAAATCAAAAACAAACGGGAATATTTAATTTTAGTAATTCAAAAATATTATTTTTGTTAATGCCTTGTTTCATATCGGCTTACCAATATTTTTTTATTTATTAATAATTTAAGAAAATTATGGAAAACAAATTAATATTATTTGTTATACGTAAGTCAAATATTTAAATTTTTAATTTTTTTCATCTAAATTATATCGTTAAAATGGCAAAAACAGGGACGCACCATGCACATTATGTCAGTCGGGTATAATATCAAATAATTGACAGATTTCTCAATAGACATTAAAAACCGCAGCGACTATGGAATATTCAACCACAAGTCGACTTGTAAGGACTAAAATCCTACAACAATTTCAAATCAAACCAAAACAAGTTGTATGTTGTATGTCACTATCGATATGAGAAAACGGTATTAGTTGCTAAATTCAGGCTCAATTTAGTAATTCGAACTCTTTAGTAAAATCGGTTTTTGTTTGAATTTACATAGAATAATTCGTAAAGAGTTGAGTATTTTTAATTGATTTGTGAATTTAAATATCACCGTGAACCTAATCATTATATATAAGCAAATAATAATAAATATGGAGGGGCTGAAAACTGACAGCTCTGAGATATCAAGATTTCGGTTTTGGTTGAGGATTTTGATATAGTTTTCGGCATAAAACTTTTATGTGGACATTAAATTTAGTTTTGGTCAGCGATGTATATCAAACATAACTCTTTTTTAAAGTACCTGTATTTGTTTTATCTCTGTTTAGAAATTTATTACAAAACACGAAACATCAAAACGTTGCCGGAAAATCATAGCAAATCAAAAATTAACATAATTTAGTGAAAAAATTATACAATTGACAAACTACAAAAAAATCTCTTCATTTAGCGTTTCGAGAAAATATCTGTGCCAATAAGTCATAAGGGGATAATTCATTTTGCTAACTTTTCAGGAGAGCGATTTTAAGATTAAAACTCTTTTGTGATAAAATTGTATATGTGTAGATTGAAATAAATACCGGGATATGACGCGAAATTTTTAGCTTTTTCATATTTATTGATTGTTTTCTATCTCAGATTTATATTTAAGAAGTTATCGTGGATTTAACGTCTTATGCCCTTTTGTCAAATCAAATTTTCTGGTGCATCAAATAATAAGTTGAGTTATTTCTATTTGTCAGAATAAAAATACTAATTTTAAATAAATATCTAGCCTTATGCCTTTATAGGCACCAACTATTATTTGACAAAAGGATATAACTTATTTTATACTTAACAAGTTTTAAATTTTTCGTTTGACAAAAAGTAATATCTTCAGATATTTATTATTTTTTTATCAAATTTTTGAGTTATTCCTTTTTGACATATTTAAAATAAAGTGTTTCTGAGTTATTCCCTTTTGCACATTGTTTTAGATTTCACATCAAAAGTCGTAGGTAAAAACGGTAAAGAGCAAAATGTACTCCTAACAAAGGCCAAACCGAAAAAAGCGGAAAGGTATAATGTCATAACTCGAGTTATCTCCATATGACTTATTGACACAGATATTACAAAATCACAAATTCATATTTCTTTCAAAATTCCAAAACTATTGTAAAATTAAATAAAATCAAAAATTCAAATTTTTTTTTCAAAATTCTAAAAATATTCCAAAAATTCTTACAAAATAAAAATTCAAACTTTTTTCAAAATTCTAAAAATATATATAAAATTCACAACTTCAAAAAACTCTATTTTTTTCAAAATTCTAAAAATATCGCAAAAATTATAACAAAATCAAAAATTAAATCTTTTCCAAAATTCAAAAAATATTGCATAAATACAACTTTTTTCAAAATTCCAAAAATATTTCAAAAACTATAACAAATTCAAACATTTTCATGTCCAATTTTAGGCTCAATTATACATTTACGTCATACAAATAACTAAATTTTTGTTTTCCAAAAAATTGCTATAAAAAATAAATGAAATCATTTTTTGACAGACTTGACAATATTGTTTTGACAAACTTATAATGTAATAAAATTCTCAATAATAATAATTTCATGTTCATTACATTGCATTTCATACAAGTTCCTAGTTTTATTTTTTTCTAATAAAATAAATGAAAATCATTCTTTTGACACACTTGACATTTTTTTTTGACAAAGTTATAATGTCTCTATAGTAATAATAAAATTTCATGTCATACAAATAACTAATTTTATTTTTGCCGAAAAATTGGGTAAAATAATAAAAAAAAATCTTTTTTTTGACATACTTGACAAAATTTTTGCGACAAACTCCTAATGCAATAATCTAGTTTTTCATCCCACATACCAAACCCTATCATGAAGATTTCTCCAAATTCAATGTTCCTAAACGTAATCACTTAAAATAAACGTTTTTTAAGCAAAAAAATGCATATTTCCTTGTTTTGACACACTTGACGATTTTTTTGATACACTTTCGGTACAGTTATTGAACACATCGTCCTTTTGGATCTTACCTTTGAGTATACCTATTTCAAGAAACCAAAATTTTTAAAACCCCTTCAGCCGTTTTCTAGATTTCGTCGGTTGTGACGGCCGGCAGACAGATATACATATTTTTTTTTGTTTTTTTAGAATCAGTAGGTCCAAAAATGTTACTTTTGGCTCATGAATTTAATTAGGTCTTTCAGACCGAAGTAATATATAACACGTGTGAAAAAGTAAAGTTTTATAATCGATTATATTTTAGATAGAAATACATAACACAAAAACAAAAATTATAGTCTATTTTCACGTCTTTTGCGAATATATCTAAACAAATTATATAAAAAATAAAATTTTATTTATTTTAATATAATTATACATAATATATTGTATTGCTTAATTCATTTCAAATGTATATTTTAAAATTAAATAACTAATTAAAAAAGCAAAATTAGTCAGTTCTAAAGAAAGTGATTATTTTTAGAATATAACAAATGTACCTACATGTTACAATTTGTGTTAATCGTTCACTATCCTATTTAATTTTCTTTTTAATTTTTCCAACGATAAACAAAAAATTTTTTCTTGTGGGGAGGAATGTAGTAAAACCAATTACAAAATTTTTCCCAAAAAAAATTTCTCAAAATACCAATTTTAATATTTTTTGAATAGTTTTGTAATCTAAAGAAAAAGGTTAAGTTATATTTTAGTGCTGATATATTTCATCAAATGCATTTCATTAAAAATTTGGGTTACTCTAAAAGTGAAGTTTCATTATGAAATTTTAATATACAAAAAATAAATTAAATAAATGAAATTCTATACGTAATACAAAAAATAAAGTTCTATATGTTCCATAATTAAAAATAAAGTTAAATATATAAGTGAACGTTCAAGTTACCAGCTATCAAGTGCCACAAAATTATTTATGTAAAGTTCTATATGTTCTATAAAGTTCTACACATAAATAAATTTAATACAAATAAATAAAGTAACTGAGTTATTAATTTGTTTGAAAATTATTTAAGTAAAGTGTCTAGCCGAAAAAAAACAGGACTGCAACATTTTTTAACGATACCACTTTCACAAAAAGTAGAGCCAACAGCACAAAAGCACTACAATACAAAGGCATGATTGAATTCCTACACCAACATCTAAAGAATTCAGTTATATGAGCAAGATGTAAAACTTTCAATTGGATCAACGGTATACCATTTTTGCTTCTTCGGCTTACGACTACAATAAAATAATTTATTTTTTTCAATCGCAGAGTTTATGAACATAACATCATATGAACTTTATGAACATGGACAATGGGTCATTTTTTTTATCAAACGTGCATCAGATCTGAAGGATTTTAAAGATATTTTTCATAATGAAAGAATAAATTTAAATTTTTTTCCCCTTTTTCTCTGGAAGAGAGGGAAGGAGGTAGTGATAGAGTAACCGAAAAAAATAACCCAAATGTGACAGATGATAGAATCGTCAAAAAAAAGTCATAATGAACTTTCTCTTAACAAATTCATTTGTCTGTTGGGACACTACACCTTTTGTTAATAAATTAATTTTGATAAAACTTTGATTCAAGGTGTAGGTTTAAATGACAAGAAACTGAATTTTAGCATTATTGAACAAAGTGGTGGTGGTCTACCGTGTATCTATTTTAAATTTCAAAAGCTTTTAACACTTGCAACCGATTTGGATGAAACTTGGCATGGCACCACAACGCTAGCTGCCCCGTTTCTACGTGCACAGTGACGTCGTCGTCGTCGATCACGCTCAAGACTAACAAATGCGCTGGCTCGACGACCCATTTAGAGAAGGATTTTGGGGGACGCCTACTATAAGGTACATGTAGCTCCTTGCTGAGGGGTTGTCTCCGACGAACACGAGGAAAACGGCTTTTAAGCATAACGAACTTGCTTCAACCAAGAGCCAGAAAGTCATTTTTTCAATTCAGATGGAGCAACACCATCCAAAACATCTTACTAACTACACTGGAGGAGTAAAAATGGCTAAGGTGGCAGTTTTGGCAGAACAATTTCCCCAGACCATGAATGCAGAGAAGTAGGGCATAGTGGAAAGAAGCTCATTCATTTCAAACAAAGGTTTGTTGTGGTGGATGCTGACGACGACCCGTTAAGTCACTAAATGTTTACACCAGCACTTCTAAAATGTTTGAAGACTATGTGAGTAAATTGAACATGCTTGGTAATGGAACAATGTAACAGCTTACTGGACACCTGGTTATACTCGTATCGCAGGTAATGAATAATCTGACAAGCTAGCCAGAAGGGATGCAATAACAAATACCATGACTTTTTTAAATAATAAACTGATGAATTCAATCTTAAATTACGTGCCTAAGAATTTTTTTTAATATAATGAAAACAAACACATAAAACAAACGGTAATTTTTAATTTTAATAATTTATAAACATTACTTTTTTAAATGTCTTTATGTTTGCCTTGTTTCATGTCGGTTTACCGGTATTTAAATTAATTTTTTCATAATATTTAGAAAATTATGGAAAATTAATATTTTTTTTATATATGTATGTCAAATATTTAAATGTTTTGAATATTGATTTTTTTCATTTAAATTATATTATTACAAAAATGGTAAAAACCGGACCCACCATACAAAAATAGGGCATAAAATCAAGCAATTATCAGACTAGAAACAGCAAATACTATTGAATATTCAACCACAAGTCAATTTGAAGAGACTATCACCCAAAAAACCTTTAAATCAAAGCAAAACAAGTTGTTTGCTGTATGTCATCATAGATATATGAGAAAGTGGTAATAGTTGCCAAATTCAATCTCAATTTAGTAACTCGAGCTCGTTATAGTAAAATCGATCTTTGTTTCAATTTACGTAGAATAACTCGTGAAAAAAAAGCTGAGTAATTTTAATTGTTTGTTCTAATTATTCTACCCAATCGTTATATATTTATTAAGCAAGCAATAATTATAATTTTTTGTTATTGTTTCCGGTGAGTAACTTCCATCTTTTTAGTTTGAAGAACATGCAACAACGAAACCAAATAAATATTATTTTTGATATTAAATTTAGTAACTAATTTTTATGTACATAAATACTTTATGACTGGTTTTTTGATTTTATTTAATTAGTGTTATAAAAGTTATTCTGATGTGTAACATGATGCTTAGAAATAAATTTTAAATGCAAGAACCCGCAATTTATTATCCATTTTTTATCCTTCGATTCAACATACATCAAAAAGTAAATAATTGCAACGTTCATTATTATTTTAATTAATTTTATTTTAATACAATATTCAAATTATAATTATTGATTTTTCATCAAAATAAACAAACAAATTTTAATTTCAAACACAATAACTGGATGATGGTTGTATTAATGAGGATATAAAATGTGAAGCTGACGTTATAGTATTTGATGGTTAACGCAACATTATTGTGATGGATTATAAATTGTGATTTTTTTTTTGTTTGATTTATGGTAAAACTCTGTTTAGTCTGAAAATATTAATATCAAATTACTTCGCTCAACAAAAGTGTCAAATTTCCGAAATGTGATTAAAAATTAAAATTTTTTTTATTCGTTTTCCTTTCACATTTTTTAATTTAATAATTCTTTCTCGTCAGTTATTTCAGACATATAAATCCTTTGCTAAAACTTGTTAAAGAAATGAATTAATTGCATTCCGATTTTGCATGTAAATATTCGACTATAAGACTAACTAACAGTAGTTGTCAATCGACACAATTTTCATACTATAGTAATTTATGTAAACTTGACATTATTAAATAAAGTCAACAAATAAACATTTTATTATCTTTAAATTGAATGACATCACATCACAAAAATGATATATTACGAAAAGCAATATAAATTTAAATTTAAAAAAATAATAAACTAAATTAGCGAATATAACCATAAAAATGACTCAAAAAAAACCGGAAAATAAATAAAAACTTATTATAAGAAAATAACAAAAAAATTAATTGACCGTTTCTTGATGAATAATAACGTGAGTGACAGATGTTATATATGCAACAGAAATAGGTCAGTTGGTTCGAAACTCCTGAATTAAATATTGAAAATATGAGACTTGTCTGCAAATTAATTTTATGTTTTGACATATTTCATATTAAAATATGAATTACAATAATTAAAATTAAAAATAAAATACTAAACATAAAACGCCAAAACTGATAGAATTTAAATAATTGATTTGTATTAATTGAAAATGAAATGGATTTATGATTTGGTTTTTAGAAATAAAAATAAATATTTTTTTGTTTTGTTGATTGATTAGTTATGAATTGTATACAAAAACGTATTGAATTTTTATTTAATTAAAAGTTATTTTATAATAGCGAACAATGGATGACACATGTTAGTTTGTGTGTATGCAAAAATCAAAAACCAGAACACTACTATCTGATTGTTGGTTAAGTGTGTCATATGGTTAACTATAAAAATGCTCTTCAAAAGGACGCTGGTTTGTATATTGTTTTTTTTACAGACTTTTGGTTTTTAATTCAATAAACCTTTGTAAAGTAAACTAATATTTGGTAACATTTTCCCTCAATCACACAGAAGTATATAGAAGGAATTTCGATAAAATAATCATATAAATTTAATATAATAATGAGCCACAAATTGTAATTTAGTTATAATTATGTTACGCCACAAACACCCCTTTCTCAGTGATATTAATATAGAAAAATAAATATTGTATTATAGAGCATTTTTAATCATTTAATCAGAGTGTAAGTTTTACAGTTATGATACTGTCTCAAATGTTCGAAACTAATATCGAAAAGGGATTGCCGTTTGAGTTTTGATGGTATTTGGTAGAATTCAAAACAGTTATCAGGCTACTCAGTGATGGTCAAACTTGAGGGTATCCTGATAACTGGGGTTAAGTCTGTCGATTCCAATGGCCATGTGTGGACCAAATGATGCCGACCTTCATTAATGGACTGCATATTTTGTAGATGACAATGACGAAGCATCTAACTGAAGTTCCGATGCGTTTAGAAAATCTTCGAAAACTCAGATTACTTTATTAAAAATGAACGATATGTTTGCTCGAGGAAAAGAAAAATTAATATTACAATGCCGCACGTTGACGAATGATAGGCTAGCACAACATCAATACTGGTTCACGTTAACTGACATAAAGATATGTTGTGTTAGCAATCAAAGATGTAAGTACAAATTTACTTTCATGTTAATATAAACTGCGATGTCATCAAAGTAGTGTATATGATGCACTAAGTACGTATGTTGCTATAACTTGCGATTGTTATGTATTTTCTTAACGAAGCTTCGATCAAATTTGTCATAACAAATCTATATTGTGGTTTTGGTTCTATTAGCTAAAGAACCTTATAAATGTCCCTCGAAACATTTGTTCGCTCTCTTGTTGACTTATTCTTTCAGTCATGACAACAATCTTCTTATATATTAATACGCTAACGAAAAATTTTGTGGAACCTAAGGCTTTTTTATTCGAATTTTGATTGATTTCAAATTTTCAGTGCTAATTGATATTACTGTAACTTAGGTTTTAGAGATTTTTGAGGATTTTTCGGATCATAAATAAAAAAGTTATTATATACGAAAAACTTTTTGTATACATATGCATTATAAGTTTACATACATACAAAAACGAAATTAAATTTAAAACTTAAAAATTTATTTTATTTTCTTATATTTTCTTTTTTATATATTCTTTGGTAGATGGAATTTCATTTTAGTGTTCTTATGTCTTCGTACATGGAAGGTTAGAACGAGTCGTCGGAATAAAAGAGATTATATGTGTAATAATGTTGATTTTATGAATGATGAAATTTATTTTTTCATATTTTCTTTTTTATATATTCTTTGGTAGTGGGTAGTAATAAACATATCGTATGCGTAGTATATTAGTAAAAATATTCTAATCGAATTTCAGTGTATTTACAAGTTGTATTTTATTTTTTAGTTTTCTTATGTACACTGACGTGAATGCATGTGAATAATTTTGTTCTGTTCTTCATTTTAATTTTTAGAAATGCCAATGTATGTGAAGTTTTTGTTATGCGTGAGATTTGTTCGTTCTTTTAAATCAATACATGAATTTTGTGAAACACCTGAGAATGTTACTGCTGATGTGTTTGTTAAATTTGTCAGATGAAGATAGAACTGATGAAGATGAAATGATTCATAAATTTGTATGTACTGAAATCTCTGATCCCATTCTTTTTCCTAAATTACATAAATATGTGAAACGTCATATGATGCTTGGACCATGTGGTGCTCTAAATCCTGTTAGTATGAGAGATGGTAAATGTAGTAAGAATTTTCCAAAACCTTTTTCTGAAAATACTAAAGAATCTGTGAATGGTTATCCTTTGTATCGTCGACGTGATAATGGTATGAGTGTTGATGTACTTGGTGCTTCTCTTGATAATAGATACTAGGAGGGCCCGGCGTGCTTTGCTACGCTTATAAATAAAGTTTTTGCGTAGACATTTTGTTGACGTAGATGCAATAATTTCAAAAAGTGGTAATGAGAAATGCTAGCATATAATTTTTAATTTTTCTTTTTAAATATATGAATGAAAAATAATCAGAACTCTAGTTGATCAGTTCGGATATATGAAAAATTAGCGATCAAATAAGTTAGAAATCAAATAAGCTTACTTGAAAACTTATTTGATCGCTAATTTTTCATATATCCAAACTAATCAATTAAAGTTCTGATTATTTTTCATTCATATATTTAAAAAGAAAAATTAAAAATTATATGCTAACATTTATCATTACCACTTTTCGAAATTAATGCTTCTATGTTAACAAAATGTCTACGCAAAAACTTTATTTATAAGCGTAGCGAAGCACGCCAGGCCCTCCTAGTAACATATAAATGTAATTGTCAAAAACTAAAGTGTATAAATTTCTGAAATAAAGTGTGTTGTTTTAATCAAGAATTGAAATCTTCTATCAGAGATAAAAGGCAACCTATTAGTGAATGAATATGTTACCATTGGCAACGAGGGTAAACGAAGAAACATCAGAAAATAAAGAAAGTCTTACAGCAAAAAAAAATTTCAGTTCCAGTCGACCACAAAGGTCAGTAAAAAATTACAAAGAGCAAATAAATTATTTTATATTAAAAATATCGAAACGAAAATACCACAAATTGGTTAAATCGAGGAATATGAAGCTGGGGGATAATTTCGAATCGTTCGTCGAACGACTTCAAATATATTTTGAAATCAATGAGACGAAAGAAAAAAAAAGTCAGACAAGTGCGAATAAAATATCGTTCGCCGAGGGTTCCGTGAATGTAAAAGAAAAGAACACAATATCAAAAATAATTGACAAGAAGTTGTGTTGTAGCTGTTTATGGTATCTCAAGAAAGATTCAATTACACCAGCTTGTAAATGGTTTAAATTTGATTATTTTTTCGGTCAATCAAGTGTCGAAATTTAGGGGGGTGGAGTGACTACATACTAAAAATATTTTTTTACAATAACACAAAAACTGTGCATTGCAAAATTCTAAAAAAAAATTCTAATGTTTCTCAAATTAAGTGCTCCCTCATATGACATCCCACTCATTTGGGTCAAAAATAGTTCTTTTTGCTTTCTCCTCCCCACACCGATCCCTAAATACCCAGAAATATTACTATTTGAGACTTCTCTATGATTTTCATTCAAAATTTACCAATCTTCCCGTCTTTGTGAATTATTTGAAATTTTTCTGTCAATCATCGTCGAAACGTAGGGAGCAGAACGGACCGAAAATTGCACTTTTGACAATAACTCAAAAACTGGGTCCCGAAAAATTCTAAAAATAATTGCAATGATTTTTAAATTTGGTGCTCTTTCAAATGATACCCCACTCGCTTGGGTCAAAAAGGCTTTTTTGGGACCCTCTCCACCCCGTTCCCTAAACACCCAGACATATAATTATTTGAGACTTCGCTATAAATTTCATACAAAATTGACCAAATTTTCTAGGTCTGTGAATTTTTACAAATTTTTCTATCAATCAGCGTCGAACCGTAGGGGGGGGGGGGGGTGACGGTGTGGATTTTGCACTTTTTGACAATAACTCAAAAACTGTGCACCGCAAAATTCTAAAAAAAATTGCAATGATTTTTAAATTAGTTGCTCTTTCAAAATGACACCCCATTTGACCACGTTTTAAATATTGTTTTCACTCCTCCCCATTTCCACCCCCTTAATAAAAATAATTATGAGTATTTGATACCTTCCTATATTTTCCATAAAAACCTACTAATTTTTCTACCATTCCCACTACATTTAAAGATTTTCGATCAGTTAGGTTCGGAGCTAATCGAGGTAAGAAAACACGAAGAAAATGTCATTATTCAAAATTATACAAAAAGTAACATTCCAAATTAAACTTTTAAAAAATACTGAAATGGAGCCCTTTCATATGATGCCCTACTGGAATCTATGAAAAAATGTATTTTCTCAAAGGTCTCATATCGTAACCATGTAAACCAAACAAAAACAACTTTAGTTTTATTTATATCTGTCATTTTATGCGGACAGATTAGTTTTATACGCACCTTAAATTTCAGGTCCATAACATCTATATAGTTTACGAGATAATCGATATAATGTGAAAAACTTGTTTTACCAATAGTGTACACACTATTTGTGTTCCGTATAAAAAACGGAACCCTAAAAAGTCACTGATGTTGTTAAGTCTAGTCGGGAAAAATATTTTTAATATTTTAAAATCTATTGTTTCGCCGGAAAATCCGCCTAAAAAGTCTTACGAAGATCTAGTCAAAGTTATGAAGCCATATTTCAAACCAAAAGTAAATAAACGTGCGGAACGCTATAAATTTACCAATAGCGTTAGCCCAACCATGTAATTTTGGGGATTTTTTAACTGATGATATGGAAAATTTGTCTGTACAGCAATAGAGGATGCGCCCACGGATCGTTTGAGTGTAGAGTTGCGCAGTGAGGAGATTCAACGCAAAATATTGAATGACGGGTGTCTTTTGATCGAGTTTGTACTAAAGCGTTGAATATGGAGATGGTAGCAAGAAAAGCCGAATATCTTCAACTTTGGCCACAGTATAAAGTAGGAAGTTCAAACAAGGGTGATGAAAGGTCAACCAAGATGGATGGTAAAAAATCAAATCATACTGGTTCAGGTCAATCGCATAGGTTATGTTATAATTCTGCTTTTTCCTAGCTAACAGCTACGAATAGAACTTTCTTTATTTTAGGGGACTTTTTAGTGTGTACAAGTGAAAACGAATGGAGCTCTCTTTTTTAACTTGTACACACTAAAAAGTCCCCTAAAATAAAGAAAGTTCTATTCGTAGCTGTTAGCTAGGAAAAAGCAGAATTATAACATTTGGCGCCCCCAGGTGGACCTCAGTATTTTAGTGTGAAATTCGAAATTTGTAAATTGAGTCAAACGTAATTTTTATCTTCGTTTGAGATTACGTAATCGTCGATGAAATGGAAAAGCTAAAAAAAAGCTCGTACACCAATTCGTGGTCTAATTACGAGAACAATCAATGAGGTGGAGACCGAATTACAAACTGCGAAGAGCATCATTATTTTAAAGGCGAAATATGAGCTACAAAAATAAATTACAAACCCAAGTTCAGGATATCGATCAGACTATTTTCAACGAGATGTTGGAAGATCCAGAAGCTACACACGAGGATAATTTCAACGAAACTATCGCCTGCGAAGATTTATTAACGCGGATAGTGGAAGCAAAGTTGAAGATCGATAAACAAGTAACGGAAAGTGAAATGGCTGCAAAAGTGGTGAATGATGATGTAGCTTCGTCAATTGGCTCGTCATCACATCGACGTCGTTAATTCAAACTACCCAAGATTAAATTAAAGAAATTCAGTGGAAAGTTGTTGGATTGGTTGAGCTGGTGGGCTCAATTTAGCAAAATTCATGAAGATGATGAGCTAAACGAAACGGACAAATTTCAATATTTAATTCAGTCAATGGAACCGAACACGAAAGGTGATGATATCGTCAAGAGTTTTCCAGCCACTGTAGCCAATTACCTGAAAGTCATTGAAGCATTGCGAGAACGATTTGGAAGGAAGAAGCTATTGATACAAGTTTACATCCGGGAATTGTTCAAGATGAGTATCGATAACATGAACACGAAAACCAAATTAACTTCGATGTATGACAAACTTGTTTGCCACATTCGAGCATTGGACTCACTCAACATCACAGTCGAACAAGCGTCGTTGTTTTTGTATCCGATGGTGGAAGCGAGTTTACCGGAAGAAGTGTTAGTGGCTTGGCAGAGATCAGGAATGTATGAGAAAGATGGTTCAGTCGAGGTACCACCCAAAAGCGAACTGGATTATTTGTTGGAATTCTTACGAGACGAAGTCGAACGTGAAGAACAACGAGCATTGGTAAAGTCTGGTATTAGCAATAGCAAAGATACTCAAAAGAAGGCACAATCGTTAGTTCCAACTGCAGCCGTATTACATGTCGGCGAGATGAAGTTGGGATGTATTTTTTGCGGCAAACACGAACTCTCTCAGGACTGCAGATTGGCGAAAGAGATGTCAATGGATCAGAAGTTCGAGTGTATTAAACAGAAACGTGTTTGCGGAAAATGTTTGCTGCCCGGTCACAGGAAATATCGATGCTCAGCAAAAATATCATGTGAAAACTGTTCTCGTCAACATTACACAATCGTGTGCCGACAGTCAAGTGGAAATCAAATAGTTAAAGCAGTGACGGTGTCTAATACCGGATCGAACAACATTCTCAGCAGTACAGTCGTCTTGAAGTGTATCATGTTACGAGTCAAAAGTCGTACGGGCATCATTACAGTACGTGGTTTCCTGGACGATGGAAGTCAACGAAGTTACATTTCCACAAGATTGGTTAAAATGATCGATGGAAAATTGTTGGGAAAGTATTTCGAGAAGAATACTTTATTCGGTGGCATTGTGACTGGCATTGAGGAGCGATCCATATACGAAGTAGACATATTGGGTCAGTTGAACGATATCTACAAGTTGAATCTTGCAACTAAAGACAAGATAACTGATCGAACATTAAACTGCCAGATGGTCCATGGATGGACGAATTGAAAATACTGGGCATTCAACTTAGCGATTGTGAATCACCAATAGAAGATATCGACATACTTCTTGGAGCCGATGTTTTAACGAATCTGGAAAACGGAAAAAGCATTCTGATGAAAAGTGGACTGAAAGCGGTGGAAACTGTTTTTGGCTGGACGGTTATGGGTCCGATTCCGATAGAAGTTCACTTGAACACAACAATGTGTATGGCCGTTTCGTTCGTGAATGAAGCAAGTATCGCTCAACTCTGGGAATTGGATATAATTGGCATTAAAGATCCAATCGAAATGGAATCCAAAATTGAAAGAGATCGTCGAGTGAAGGAGGAGTTTGACAAAAAGATTTTTCACGCCAACGATGGAAAATACAAAGTCAGTCTACCTTGGATCGATGGTGTTCAGACGATTCCGAACAATTTCCAGATTGCCCATAAACGATTGATAAATGCTACGAAAACATTAAAGCAGAAAGGTATGTACAACACTTACGATGCTTTGTTTAAACAGTGGCAGGAAGAAGGTTTCATCGAGGAAGTGAAGGATTTTCTGATGGAACATTGTCATTACATTCCGCATCATCCGGTATACAAACCACAAAATAAGACAACTCCAGTACGTCCAGTCTTCGACGCATCGTGTAAAATTGGTCGACATCCATCACTCAACGAATGTCTGGAAAAGGGTCCGAACCTAATCGAGTTGATTCCGGACGTGAAACTGCAATTTCGTGATGGTTTGATTGGCGTTATATCTGATATAAGAAAAGCCTTTCAAATGATTGTCTTACAAGAAGGAGATCAAATGTTTTTGCTGTTTCTATGGTGGGAGGACGAGTCGAATACAAAACTGAAGGTTTTTAAGCACAAACGAATCGTCTTCGGTTTAAAATGCTTTCCGTTTATATTGGCTGCAGTGATTGAACATCATTTGGAAAACGTTCCACCGGAAAACAGACAACTCGCAGAAAAACTAAAGAAATCTTTATATGTCGACAACAGTGTCACAGCGGTACATACAATGCAAGAATATGAAGATTTCAAGCAACGTTCAATCGACATGCTGGGGCAGGCGAATATGGAGTTGAGACAGTGGGAACACACAGTTTTGAGTAAAGAAAGTGACCTAGGAGATGATCATCTGAATTGGTTTTCGTCCGTTTTGGGAATGCGATGGAACAGAAAGAAAGTACACTCTCATGTGCGACGATTCCAGAGATTCCAGAAAAATTATCGAAACGGACATTGTTGGCAACGGTGAATAAGATTTTTGATCCCATGGGAATATTGGCTCCGGCAATGATATATCCAAAATTGATGTTGCAATCTACGTGGAAGCATGAATTAGGATGGGACGATACATTTTTGCCAAATATGAAAGAAGAGTTCCTCAAATGGACGAAGGATTTGAATTACCTACAACAAGTTGAGATTCCACGGAATATGAGAGGTAATTTTTACTTACACGAAACTTCAGTAGAGCAGCTCCATGTGTTCTGTGATGGGAGTCAAGTGGCGTATGCGGCACTTGCATTTCTACGAGTGGAAAGTGCTGATCGGGTTTCAGTGCAATTGGTACAATCGAAAGCAAGAGTGACGCCTCTACACAAGACGACAACTCCAAGAATCGAATTAATGGCATGTACCATCGGTGCTAGACTTGGAACATCAATTCTACGTAACTTCGAACGAAATATTCCGTGCTTTTATTGGAGCGATTCAACAACAGCATTGGCTTGGATCAAACAAAACGACGAATGGGGAACGTTTGTTGGCAACCGAGCGAGAGAAATTGTACAATTGACAGAAGAGGATGCATGGAGACATGTTCCAGGTCACCTAAATCCGGCCGATTTTCCATCTCGAGGTGGATCTCCAAGAGAGCTTCTAGAATCAATTTGGTGGGAGGGTCCCGAATGGTTGAGACGATCGTCGAGTGAATGGCCAAATAAAGAGTTTCAAGTCAATGAAGAAGAGGTTTCCGCTGAAAGGAAGAAAACAACTGTTACAAGTACTTTGAAAATCATTGCCACCGTTGAAAACCCTTGGTACTCTACAAGCAACTCACATTACCTGAATCTACGTAAGATTGCACACTTAAAACGTTTCATTTTTAATTGTTTGGCTAAGAAGCGGAACGTCCAACGTCGAGTCAACTACATTACATGGGCAGAACTGGAAGAAGCCGAGATCACTATGGTAAAAATTATCCAACGACAAGTTTTTCCAGATAATTCTGACTTCATAGCCGGCTTGAAAGTTAAGAAAGATTCAGATGGAATGTATCATGTGGTTACCAAGTTGCTTTATCGTCAAGATAGCGGTCGTTTCAAGGAACCGTTGCTTCTACTGTGTGTTCATCCGGATGTTGAAAAATTGATTGCAGAAGAACATCTCCGTTATGGACACGCTGGAAGAAATTTTCTGGTGAATAAGCTTCGAGAAAAATTTTGGATAATTTACGCCAAGAAAGTGGTAGGGAGAATAATCAAAAAATGTCCGGTTTGTATACGATACAACAGAAAGCCAGTTACCGTTCCAGTTGCACCACTACCAGAAAATCGTGTAAAGGATGCGACAGTCTTTGAAATTTCGGGAATCGATCTCACTGGGCCGTTGTATTTAAAAAGCAATGAGAAACAGTGGGTCGTCATTTTTACGTGTGCGGTAATACGAGCAGTACACATGGAGTTAGTGTCGAAAATAGACACAGAAGAGTTCATCTTAGCGCTAAGCCGATTTATTTACCGTCGAGGACGACCGTCGGTTGTCTACACGGATTGTGGAACGAATTTTGAGTCAGCTGCAAAACATTTTGGTAAGATTGATTGGAAAAAGGTGAACGAAGATTCGAGAGTACAGCGCATCACCTGGATTTTCAACCCACCAGCGTCACCATGGTGGGGTGGTTTTTGGGAACGGCTGATTCGAGGGATGAAGGAATATTTGCGAAAATTGCTGGGTCACAACAAGTTGACAAAAACCGAACTTGAAACATCAGTCTGTTTCGTTGAATCCTTGATGAATGATCGACCACTTACGTACGTGTCTGATGATCCTGACGATTTGATACCATTATGTCCAGCAGCATTTTTACGTGACATCGAACGAGCAGAATTTCCTGAAATTGAAAAAATCACCGGGAGAAAGTTACGGGAAAAGTTAAGACGTTTGAGCCAGTTGAAGGAGGAATTGCGAAGTCGTTTCCGTAGCGAATATTTGGGACAACTAGTTCAACGAATGAATCCGAAGTACAATTACCAGTTCCGTTTGGGTGAGATTGTCTTGATCGTAAGCGACGATAAGAAACGATTGGAATGGCCAATGGCTCGCATCATCGAATTGATCAAAGGTACAGATGGAGTAATCAGAGTGGCGAGAGTCAAGACAGCCCGAGGAAAGTTGACCAGACCGTTACAACGTTTAATTCCGTTGGAAATAGGTGACGACGGAGAGGTGCCAGTGGTTGATGAAACAAAGTTGCGAGCGAAGGAGATTGGACAAGTAAAAGTCGTGGAACCAGTGGTCAAATGTCGAACTAAGGTGAAGAAGAAGACGATTTCAAAGAATGTTATTGATGAATCTGATTCGAGTGGAAATGCGGAGCGAGTCACGCGATATGGCAGAAAAGTAAGACCTCCGGTTCGATTCAATTAATTTAATTTTTTTGGATAAAAAAGGTGGGAGAATGTTAAATGCCAGAGAGTAGAAAAATCGAAGTTTGCCATTGGAATGTTTTAAAATCTAGTTTTCCGAGATAATTGTAATAAAAATCAGTTAAAAAAGAGAACTCCATTCGTTTTCACTTGTACACACTAAAAAGTCCCCTAAAATAAAGAAAGTTCTATTCGTAGCTGTTAGCTAGGAAAAAGCAGAATTATAACAGGTTAAGTTATAATAATGGGTCAAATCAGTCACATGGTTCAAGCTCAAGTTCACACGGAATCACTGACCAACACCGTATAGATGTTCACGAGGATGTGGTCGTCATGGGTCTTATTCAAGAAAACGAACTTCTTAACAACATTGTGGACGTCATCACAATTCAACTCTTTAGCCAGCGAGATTATAGGAATGTTTTTCATGTCATGGGAGTGGACACACATCCAGAGTAGGTCAAAATCGTATCACTCGTAGATGAGTATGCAAGAAAAATTCTATATTTAGTTTTAGAACCTGGTTGCAATTTATTTTTATCTGTTACAGATCAAGCAATCAGAAGTATGTGGGAAAATCAATGTCAATGTAAAATTTTACGATTTTGAAAGGCGATTGGAACTTATTATCGTGGATACAAGTCACATTTTTAAAGCATTACTGGGTCGAAATTGATTGGATGAGATTTAAGCGGACTGGGAATCTTGCGGTATATCCGCATCATCATCAGCAAATTTGGTAAACATTTTGACATCAGCTAACATTCTGGTTGAAAACAGGTTAGTGATGTAACGAGAAATTTTAAATAAATTTCCAAGTGTTTTAGAAAATCGGTTAGATCAACCGATTGTTGGGTTTGAAGTGGAGATTATTACAAAGGATCAAATCACTTCTATTTTTCACAAAGCGTAAAGTTAAAGAATTGAAGTTAAAGGATCGTGTTGAAGTGGAATTAAAGAGTCTGGTGGTTACGAAGTCTACTACTACTACTAAAAGTCAATGAGCAAATCCAATTGTCATTTTGCCAAAGGCTTCCGGTGACTTGATAATATGTGCATTTGGCAAATTCTAAAGTTTTCTGTATAATGGATTTGTCTGGAACTCTCAAATTCAAAATCCGGTCAACTTTATAACTATAATCACTACTCATAAAGGATTGTTTCAATATGCCCGTCTTCCGTTTGCTTTGTCAAGTGCCCTTTGTAGTCCATAATGGATCGTATTTCCAGTCCATAATGGATCGTATTTCCAGTCCAGCTCGTCTACAGTTTGCGTTGTCATGTGCCCTTTGTAGTCCATAATGTATCGTATTTCCAGTCCATAATGGATCATATTCTGGAAGGGTTAGAGTCAGTTTTTTGCTATCTCATGATATCCTTTTGGAGAAGAAAACTTAGAAGATTGTCGAAACCAATTATGGACAGTGTTAGGCCGTTTAAATAAGCACAATGTAAAAATAAATTTGTCAAAGTGTAAATTTTTACAAGCGTCTGCCAAATGTAAACTCCGTTTGGTCCGAAAGCTGCCAAAAGTCGTTTGCGTATATTGTAAAAATTTAATTCTTAGCAACAATTTACTAGAATTGTATGATCAAAAAAAAACAATAGTAATATCAACGGATGCTAGTCCGCATGGTATGCGTACGGTTTTATCATATGTGGTCGATAGTGTTGATAAACCAGTACTTTTTGCTTCCAGCTCTTTATCACCGGCTGAAAAAATTACTCCGCATAGGAAGGAACTAGCCATAGTTTTTTCATTAAAAAGGTTCCAAAAATATATTTATGGCCACAAATTTACAAATTTTTCATCTGAGAAAGGGTACCCCAGCCGTCGCTGCCACAAGGTTACAGCAATGGGATATCATAGTTTCAATTTATGATTACCAGTTATAATATGGAAATGGATCTCATATGGATAATGCAGATGCCTTGTCGAGATTGCCTATTCAAGATAGTACAGGCATTGAAAAAAGCAGTTGCATTAAATTTTTAAATACGTCCGATGAATTCCAATTAGATGTAGAAAAATTTCGACTAAAACCAGTAAAGATTCGGTGTTGTCCATAGTACAAAAATATTTAATGTCAGATTGACCTCAAAAGCCAGATGACAATGTGAAGCCATTATTTTTAAAACGGCATAGTATCAGTTCCGAACATGGTTGTCTTTTTTATGCAAATCGCATAATCATTTCTACAGTTCTGCGTGAAAAAGTTTTAAGGAATTACACCAAAAAACCCATGTCAGAATTGCACGTATGAAACTTCTAGCCAGATCTTACGTTGGGTGGAATAACATCGACAAGTTCCGAGGAAATAGTTACAACGTCCTAGAATGAAAGTAATATATTTTTTGAAAGAATTCACTATGATTTCTATTATTCTTCGAAATTCGAATTTTTAATATTAATAGACTCTCATAATCGTTACTGTTCGATCACAATCATGCCAAATACCAATGCTGAAAGCGTAAATAGGAAATAAAAAAATATTTTCGTAATTTTTGGTCTTCCAGAAAAGATAGTTACAGATAATGGTCCACCGAATTCTTCCTACACTTTTGCGGATTTTTGTAAAAAATATAGGATTGATTTGATACATTCACCTCCGTTCTATCCACAATCGAATGGTCTCACCAAGAGAAATGTACAAACCGTGAAAAATGCATTAAAAAAAGTTTATGGTGGATGATGTACGTTGAGATATGTAGGATCGCAATAATCGGTTTTTATCTCATCACAACAATACGAATAGTACGGTTACAAAAAAGTCAATAAATGGACTGATATTCTCATCAAAAACAATAACCTTGCTTGATCTGATAAATCTAAAAGATTAGAGATTAGTTAGTTTTGAATCTGATGAACAAAAAAATTGAAAATCGGTCGAGGAAGGAAAGAGGGAGAAGGGATTTTTTGCAGAAATCGTTTCAAAACCTATATTCGATGGGTTTCCGAAAAAATTTTAAAAACGTTTGTCTACAACTACATACCGTCGGCTACAAAGCGTTTACGTGTAACTACATTTTAGAAAAATGGAAAGGAAGTTCACAAAACGATTTTGCGATTCTAAATAAGCTTTTAAAAAAAATTACTATCAATAAATAAAAAAAAATAGTTTTTTCTGATTTATTGATAAACAAATTTTATTTCCAAGCTTCTTTAGAAGCGCAATAAATCGTTTTGTTCCTCTCCATTTTTCTAAAATGTAGTTACACTTAAATGCTTTGTAGCCGACGATATTGGATTTAAGTATTTGATAATGTCCGTATGGTGCATTTTAATCAGTTACGTAAATCAAATTTAGCAGTTAATTTGCATCCATCGTTGCATGTTATTTCAAAGTATGTGTTTCTTAAGGACAAGCTATTAATCGATAATTCTCTGAAAGAGAGAACTATCAAACGTAGAAGTTGCACAGGTAATTTCTGAAATAAAGTGTGTTGTGTTAATCAAGAATCAGAATGGAATTCAGATGTTACAGCGATGTCAACAAAAAACGAGTAAATCAAAAAAGAGCAATACATTCTTGTTTCCTTATAACTGAATTTTTTTAAATTACAAAATGTCATCAAATATAGTTGGATTGATCATATACGGCCATATGTGTACATACATTTCAAATATTGATAAGCCACTAAATTAAATTTAAATTTAGTTTTGAATTATGAGGCGCCACAAACACCCCTTTTTCAGTGATATCAATGTATAAAAATAATATGTTAAATTTTAATTTAAGTAATATGTTAAATAATATGTTAAATTTTTGATCAGATTATTAGTCTAAAAGTTGTGATGCTATCCCGAAGTGTTCGAAACTAGCATCAGAAAAGGATTGGGGTGTGAGTTTTGAAAATTTTTGAAGAATTCAAAACAATTATCGAAGGTTACTTACTGATGGTCAGATGTGGTCAGATTGGTCAGATTTGTCCTGATTACTGTGGTTAAGTCTGTCGATACTAATAACCATGTGTGGACGAAAGAACATCGTAGATCTAGATCTAACGTTAAAGCTCAATTTTACAACTGAATAATGTATAGAACGTTAGCTACAGTAGGAGTTAAAGCAGATTCTACATATGGTTCCTAAGCGGTTCTAGCTGGATTTGTTAACATTATCCCTGAATCTAATAAAGTACAAGCATAAAGAAGTAGTTTGAAAAACTATTTAGGGGGGTTTAAGTATTACGTTAATAGGTTTGGATGGAAATTTTTTATTTTTGCTGACAAGAGACCGGGTTAATATCAAACTCTTGAGTAAGATAAAAAAAATTGAAAAACAATAAATTAAAATTCCTTGCCACCCACGCACACGTTGTAGTGCCCTTAGAGCGAAGAATGACACTTTTGAGTCACTAGCTTACTGGTATTATATTCCCGTATGGTCACTTTGATGATGGTGGTCGTACTACTAACGGAAAATAAGAAAAAAAAATTTGAACATACTGAAAAACAATTGCAGAAGTTTGTTAACTTCTTGTCAAATACATATATTGTCAAATGTCGTAGCACAAATACAAACGTCTGATGATCAGTGAAAATGATGATTTTTAAATTTAAGTTTTTTTCTACCACTTAAAATAGTACTAAAAAGGATTTTCGCAATTTCCTCATGGATACAGTTGACCATCTTTCATATCATAGCTCAAACATGCCTCACAAAAATCTGCAACTTAGCATTTGAAAAATGTAAATAATAACCAGGAATGTAGATCCAAAAAAGCTTTTCAAAAGTTCAACTTAGCTCCTCGACGTTAATGCATTTAAAATCCACCGATTCAACGAATTTTTTCCTGAATTCGGAGATGAAATGCTACTCTACTTTACTTTTAAAATTATTAATAATTAAATCTTTTAAATTTTAGTTTTAATATTTAATAAAAGTTTTGAAAAATTCTTGCGTTTTATTATTACGGGGAGAGATAAATTATATTTCCTACTATAGTCCCGCCATTAAAAACAAAGATTGTGCTCTATTGTGCTACAGTTGTGCTGCTCAGAAAGAATGCCGTATCACCAATGAAAAAAAAGTTGGCACGCTGAAACAATTTTGCGCAGAAGTTAGCCCCACAATTAAAAAAAAAACTGAAAAACAAAGGTTTTCTTGTATAGTGCTCGAGTTGTGCTGGTTGTGCTTTTCAAACAAAAATTTCATATTCCTAATGGGAAAAATTTATAACGCTAAAACCGTTTTTTCGAGTGGAAGTTATCCTTGCCATTTTGGAAAAAATAAAAAACAAAAGGTGTGCTGTATTGTGTTAAAGCTGTGCTGGTTATGCTAACCAAAAAAAAATTCGTAGCACCAACGTAACAATTTAAACACGCTAAAATGAATTTCCGAGTAGCAGTTAGCCCCGTCATTTTGCCAAAAGTAAAAAGAAAAAGTTGTGCTGTATTGTGCCACGGTTATGCTGGATGTGTTACTCCAAATTAATTCCATATCACCAATGAAAAAAATTAGCACGCTAAAACGATTTTTCGAGCAGTAGGCTATCTTTGAGCAGAACGCTTTCGAGCATAAGGTAGCCCCGTCATTTTGTATTTTTTTTTAGATAAAATGTGCAGTGAAGTAGGGATTACGATATGCGTCACAACAACACAAAAAAATTTTTAAGACAAAGGTCCTACAACAACATACGTTAATTTTTTGTTTTTTTTTTTGGTTTATTTTTTATGCTATTTATGCCATCTATCACTAGATATTTATGCAATCTATCACTATTTATGCAATCTATCACTAGGCACTTATATTATTAGTACTAATAAATTAATGTTAATACTGATTTCTACAAGAAAAAATGATGTTAACATAAAAATATTTCACATTGGTTATAATATAACTATAATTATAATCTCTTTCTTGCTTAGCGCTAACCCCAAAAAAATCTCAAAACATTTCAAAATGACGGGAATACCCTTTGCTTAGCTTTCTGCTCAAAAACCTTCTGCTCAAAGTTAGCCTTCTGCTCGAAAAAACGTTTAAGTTTTTTCATTGGTGATATGGAGTTGATTCGGAGTAGCACCACCAGCACAACCGGGGCACAATATAGCACAAACTATCTTTTGGCAAAATGGCGGGGCTAACTGCTACTCATTGGTGATATGGCGTTCTTTCTGAGTAGCACATCCAGCACAACTGTAGCACAATACAACACTATCTTTGTTTTTCACTTTTTCCAAAATGGCGGGGTTGAGTTAGAGGACATAATTTCCCCCTCCCCTGGACATGGAGAAGTTTGCAATTTTAGTTAAGTGAATATCTTATTTAATTAATAATAAATAATAAGCCTTTAGATTTAATTTAATTTTATTTTTTAATTATATAACACCACATGCACTCCCTTTTCAGTGATATCAATATACATATAAAAATAGTTTTTTATGAAAATGCTTCCAATCTAGTGCTTCATTTTTAATCAATTAACCAGAGTATAAGTCTTAAAGTTGCGATAATGTCGTAGTGTTTAAAACTAGGATAAAAAAAATGGCGTTTGAGTTATGACCCTATTTCGTAGAATTAAAACTAATTAGATTGCTGTATGCTGTCTGCCATACTTAGCGATGTAGAAATTATATTTTGTTGCACATATGCAAGACATAATACTAAAGGTTTTATGGTTAAAAAAACGTGGCATATTTTGGAACATCTAATTTTGCCCATTGTGTGGAAAGGTGGTATGCAACGCTTTGTTGTTCATGAACTAACGATCTGTTGGATTCGGTGAATTGATCAAGCTCTGGAAGATATTATTGAAGATTCTTGTGTTTTCTTCTAGTTTATGGCAGACGGACGGTTTAATATTGTATGAATTGCTTGCATTTTTGAAATTTTGTCTTCTCTCTTACGAAAATGCTCTTATTTATCCCAGGTAAGTCGTTTAACCCAATTTGAAGCTGTTTAACCCAATTTGGAGCCTCATGCTTATTGATTTTATTGAGCCAGTAGTGCTAAGCTTATTTCAAAAGGACACTACATTTGGCCAACTTCTCAATCCCAGCTTCTCGAGAATATCATTGTGAATTTTATTAAATTTGTCAATCCTTATCGTTTGAATTTAAGGAATAAGAGGACGTGTATAATTAAATATTTATAATTAACTGAATAAAAGTTTTAAAGTTACGTAATTATTTAGTGAATTTTTGTAAAATAATATCCCACTCGAAAAATAATATCCTAAAATAATTGGTGTAGTGTAGTGTATGATGTTATTCTTTTTTATTTTATTTTGATTTGTTTATCGTCGTTTTCGCTTTTGTCTCCGTTACAATATTCAATTTGTTTCATTATTAGCAGTACTTTTAAAAGATTGAAAACTCCTGAAATATTTTCTTCATTTCTCGAAGAAATAAAAAATTTGAGAAATAGAGAGTAGTTCATCATGCCACATGCGTTAGATCATTTAAAGTGAATGAGATATATGTGCCCAAGCTCAAAAAACATACCTGGTTGGACGTATAGTTGACAAAACTGTTTTTTCGAAGGACTAGTCAGTAATTGGTAAATGTAGCATCTCCAAATGTTTTGATCTTATTCTTTATTCATACTTCACCGTATCAGTTTGGCCCGGTTGGCTCAATGAAAACATTAAACTCTTGATTCTTAGTTTTGGTTTGATACTCAGTACTATTTCCAGTTTTAATTATGTATCTCAGGACAAATGTAGTGGAAAAGTCTGTTCCGTTCGTCCTGTCCTGTAACAGTCAGAAGATATTGCGTTAAACGAAAATCAGCTGCACATGCACTACTTGTGGTTGCCTACTCCGAGTACATTTTCATAATTTGAAAAGTTCATAGTTTCCTAATATAAGTATAGTTTTTGGTGGACAAGAAAAGTTCATGTTTGCGGTTCATTTGTTAACGATTTGGAGTTTGGAATATATTAAAAGTTTTAATGGAAGCCATGAATGAGTCAAAAGAAAATTTTAAACTGAATACTAAGAAAAAAGTTTTTAGCACTAACTATAGTGTTTTAGATCACAAAAAAATAATTGGGTTTCAATATTGAAAGAGATGTTAAATTAGATAAAATGACTAGACTAGCAATTTAAAAAAATTATCAGATAGGTAGGATTGTGGCATGGTACGTCGCTCCGTTGTGATAAATTGAAGATGTTTTTATTGTGATGCATATTTTAATTTCGGTTCCTACGTAAAGCAAGTGAGTTAATGTTAAAACATTGAACTTTTTGTTTATATTTACAAGAGTTTTACTTCATGGCAACCTTTTAAAGTTGAGTTCATTTTTTTTGTTATTCATGAGTTTGTTGTTCTTTAAAGTATGAATAATTGGAAGTTTAAAATCATAGAACTAGAATTAATATATGCATTGAATTGAAAAAAAAATCGATGATTCGAAAATCAAAATGACAAAAAAAATTTGTTCATCGAACCCAGTTTTATAATAATCCTGTCACAAAATTAATAGTAAAACATTAAATTAAATAACAAAAATAAATAAATCATAACCTCAATTTTCAATTAATCATATCCTTCAAATTCAAATTACCACAATATATTCATATAACTCGAACTTCTGCAAACAAAAGCTCCAAAATGTCACCAATTAATCTAAAACTTAATAGTTTTATTCTTTCAGTTCGTTCAATTTATTAAACTGCATATCCCGTGGATCACAATCACATATAACTCGTCTTACCTTGATTCTATTATATATTTTGAAAAAAAAAAAAAAATGTAGCAAAATAGTTTATTGAAATCTAAGAATATTGCCAGATGTGAATCATAAATATTAGCAATAAATAGTTGGACATTATCGTATAATTTTCTTTAAGAAATTATAAAGATTAGAAATTTTGATTTGCAAAATTCGTTACGATTTCTTCTTCTTTTATATTTTTTATGAAATATGATACAAGAATGCGGGATTTCTATATGAATCATTAATTTATTTGTACGTTTGCGTGGGGGTATTGTTTGTGTTTTTTGATGAAAAATCCATTATCATAATAAACCAAAAAAATAAAAAAAAACGCTAACGGCCGATGATGAAAATAGTTGAGGTGATTTACGATGAATATAGATGGAGTTAATCTAAATGCGTTGACTATATTAAGTGATTGGAATTTTTGGTTGAGGTCTTGTATAATAAAATTGTTTTACGTTGGTTGAAATGATATTGATTGATGATGATTTAATTTTGAAAGTTTTATTTGTTAATCTACTAATTTACCGTATACGAATTTTTATTTTTATTCGATATTAATTGTGTTAAAGATAAAGATCTTAACGGATTATGGAAAGTATAAAATTTAAATAAGTTATGACTAAACTGTTACATTTTTTTTTTAAATATTTGATTGAATTATAATAATATTATTTTTTTTTATTATTATTATCGTAATTTTCAACCAACGCTTTATCGTATTTTTTTTAAAAAAAAAATCTTTTTTTATTAATAAACACTTTAGTAGTGTTTTAGTGTTGTAGCCTCGATAATATAAGATCATTCAACCAAACGTTTTCTGACACAAAACTCAATGTTCTTCAATCATTCCATTTAAACTCCATAATAATAATAATAATAGTAATAATATTAATTTTCATTTTTTTATTTATGATTTTCGTTGGTGTTGTTTTTTTTTCATTGCTCTTTCGCATTAGTGCAACTGGTTAGTTTTGCTATAATAAGTTTGAATTTATTTTTTTCTTACATTTATTTATTATGATCGTCAAATAAACAAAAATAAAAATGTCACATTCATATTATTATTGATTCGATTATCAACTTTGAAACAAAAAATAAATAAATAAATAAATATACATATATGCAAATTTTTCCTGTAATTTTCTTAAATTAAAAGGATACAGATAAATAAATAAGAAAATGTCAATTAGAAGTTTTATAAATAAATTTATTTTGATGCTTTTGTATAGTGGAGGAAAGAGATGAAATATGCGAAGATGAAATCTATATGTTCATTTCGAGTTAGATTCTTGTTTTGGTCTTCGTCTTGGTCTAGATCTAGGTCTAGGTCTAGGCCGAGGTCCAAATCTAGGAATAGATCTTGGTTTTGGGTTTATTTTTAGTCTAATTTTAGGTCTTGGTATTGGTCTTGTTTTTGGTTTTATTCTTGGTCTTGGTCTTGGTGTTGGTCTTGGTCTTGTTCTTGGTCTTGGTCTTGGTCTTGGTCTTGGTCTTGAACTTGGTCTTGGTCTTGGCCTTGGTCTTGGTCTTGATCTTGGTCTTGGTCTTGGTCTTGGTTTTGGTCTTGGTCTTGGTCCTGGTCTTGGTCTTGGTCTTGGTCTTTGTCTTGGTCTTGGTCTTGGTTTTGGTCTTGGTCTTGGTCTTGGTCTTGGTCTTGGTCTTGGTTATGGTCTTGGTCTTGGTCTTGGTCTTGGTCTTGGTCTTGGTCTTGGTTTTGGTCTTGGTCTTGGTCTTGGTCTTGGTCTTGGTCCTGGTCTTGGTCTTGGTCTTGGTCTTTGTCTTGGTCTTGGTCTTGGTCTTGGTTTTGGTCTGGGTCTTGGTCTTGGTCCTGGTCTTGGTCTTGGTTTTGGTCTTGGTCTTGGTCTTGGTCTTGGTCTTGCTCTTGGTCTTGGTCTTGGTCTTGGGCTTGGGCTTGGTCTTGGTCTAGGTCTTGGTCTTGGTCTTTGTCTTGGTCTTGGTCTTGGTCTTGGTCTTGGTCTTGGTCTTGGTCTTGGTCTAGGTCTTGGTCTTGGTCTTGGTCTTGGTCTTGGTCTTGGTCTGGATCTTGGTCTTGGTCTTGATTTTGATCTTGGTCTTGGTCTTGGTCTTGGTCTTGGTCTTGGTCTTGGTCTTGGTCTTGGTCTTGGTCTTGGTCTTGGTCTTGGTCTTGGTCTTGGTCTTGGTCTTGGTCTTGGTCTTGGTCTTGGTCTTGGTCTTGGTCTTGGTCTTGGTCTTGGTCTTGGTCTTGGTCTTGGTCTTGGTCTTGGTCTTGGTCTTGTTTTTGGTCTTGGTCTAGGTTCTGGTCTTGATCTAGGTTCTGGTCTTGATCTTGGTTTTGGTTTTGGTGTTGGTGTTGGTCTTAATCTTGGTCTTATTCTTGTTCGTGGTCTTGGTCTTGGTTTTGGTCTTGGTCTTGGTCTTACTCTTGCTCTTGGTCTTGGTCTTTTCTTTTGGTCTTCTCCTTAGTCTTGGTCTTGGTCTTAGTCTTGGTCTAGGTCTTGGTCTTTGTCTTGATCTTTGTCTTGGGCTTGGTATTGGTCTTGGTCATGGTCTTGGTCTTGGTCTTTGTCTTGGTCTTGGTCTTGGTGTCTGTCTTGGTCTTGGTCTTGGTCTTGGTCTTGGTCTTGGTCTTGGTCTTGGTCATGGTCTTAGTCTTGGTCTTGGTCTTGGTGTTGGTCCTGGTCTTGGTCTTGGCCTTGGTTTTGGTCTTGGTCTTGGTCTTGGTCTTAGTCTTGGTCTTGGTCTTGGTCTTGGTTTTGGTCTTGGTCATGGTCTTGGTCTTGGTCTTGGTCTTGGTCTTGGTCTTGGTCTTGGTCTTGGTCTTGGTCTTGGTCTTGGTCTTGGTCTTGGTCTTGGTCTTGGTCATGGTCTTGGTCTTGGTTTTGGTCTTGGTCTTGGTCTTGGTATTGGTCTTGGTTTTGGTCTTGGTCTTGGTCTTGGTTTTAATGTTGATTTTGGTCTTGGTGTTGGTCTTGGTTTTGGTCTCGGTCTTGAATTTGATCTTGGTCTTGGTCTTGGTCTTGGTCTTAGTCTTGGACTTGGTCTTGATTTTGGTTTTGGTCTTGGTCTTTGTCTTGGTTCTTGACTTGGTCTCGGTGTTGATCCTGCGCGGGGTTGTGATCTTTGTTGTAAGCTTAGTTTTGGTCATTCTCTTGACCATGGTCTAGGTTTTTGGTTTGGCCTTGAGTTTGAATCAGGTTAATATTCTCGCTCGATTATTTTAATTTTAACATAAATATATTAAGAAATAATATTATTTTGATTTATATGATCTCATTATGAGTATATGACATTAACCATAAAAATCAACTCAAAATCTTATTTTATATAACAAAAACAAAAATCGCATTTCATTTAATTTACGATCATTTTATGGTGGTTACTTTTGGGTAAACACAATAAATTAACATCGATTCTTGTATTTTATATTTATAACTTTCGTAAACGAAAACTGATCGAGTTTATTTTTTAAGAAAAAAATATTTAATGAGCAATCAAACAAAATATTTGTTAATAATAAAGAAATAAGAAACATCAAAAATAACCAATAAGGATAATGTTGAATAATAAAGAAATCAAAAAAATTGATATTTATATGTTAATTTTATAACTAAATAAATAAATAAATAATTAACGTTCTTAAAAAATAAACACAAATAAAATATTTTATAATTAAAAGATTTAAGAAAAAAATTTTCTTGTAGACATAACACTTCAATTTTTCGACACGGCAAATTGATATGTACGAAAGTAAATAAATATTTAAACAAGATTTTCGTGATCATACAAAAACTAAGTGATTATGTTCATATAGATGTGGATGATCAGAATGATGATGATGATGATCAACATAAAATTTAAAATAAAAAAAAAAACAACCAAGAATGTATAAATATTTTATGGGTAATTTAAAAAAAAATATTTAAATTTTTAATGCATTTTTATGGTTGAAAGGGAAACATTTTAGGAATTCTTTGTTTTGTAGTGAGTGATACAGTGGAAAAACTACTATATGCGTTATGATAAGTTTTTTAAAATTTGAAATAAAGTGTTTTTATGTAATTAGATCCAATCCAATTGATCTCCTTGTCATTTATAAACCGAAATAAACATTTTTATGATCAAGATATACAACACAAGAGGATTGAATTGGCATAAAATTGATGACTTGTTAGTGAGGTATGAATTGTATTCAATAAATGCAATAAAATATAAAACCATGTAAGCACATTAAATTTTCACATTAAATCTTCGGTTATTAACTTCTTTTTAGAATCTTTTTTCATTCACTAAACTTGAATTTTGAATAAATAATGAATGTTTAAAGATTTTTGCGTGTATTTAAGCTCATGTAACTAAGGATTTTTTATAATATCGAAAGCATTTTTCTAAGAGAAAAACTTTTTTTCTCATATGTGTATAATTTGGGAACGGCATTTTTACCACCCCAATCAGTAACATGATCTGAATTCCTTGGCCGACATGCTATTCGCTAGAGTATAGTACCTGTGGCGTAGTGGATAGCGTGTCTGCCAAAGGATTCGAATCACTGATGAGGAAGGTTTAAATCCCGTCCAAAATACTTATAAGAGAAATGTTTTCTCTGAAAAAAATTCAAAATCTACTTTCGGATCGAAAAACTCAAATGTTTGCTTAAGTTACTTGAGTTTAAATGCTCACAAAAATCCTTAACAATTCAAAATCTATTCAAAATTCAAGATTTACGAATTAAAAAATTTTAATCCAAGTTAATATACATTAAAAGTGGGTTTCGTATTTTTAGGTAGATTTCATATAAAAATCTGCCTATTGCAATGGGCTTCATCTCGGAATTTCGGAAAAATGTTTGTGCCAAACGACTATATATGATAAGTGGAGACGAAAAAACAAAAAAAAAAAATTTATATATATATATATATATATATATATATATATATATATATATATATATATAAACGATATGAGATATAACGAAAACGACCGGCACTCTCACGGTCGCATTTGTTGAGGTAGATCAAAAAAAATTTTTGGACTTGTGTGTTTTCCAAACGACCGTTTGGATACTTATATTTCAAAAAATTTAACAAATTTAAAATCTTTGAAATCTTTTTTATCAATTTGTGTTAAAAATAGACCTCTGCAGTTAGAGGTTCCTGAGTGAGCAGCTCCAACATAAAAGTTTGCAAAAAAATTTTTTTTTTAAACAACCGGCACTCTCACGGTCGCATTTATAAGGCCAGATCAAAAAACCTTTTTTAAAAATGTGCGTTTTATTAATATCTTGGACAAGTTCGTAAATCATCTCAATCCAACACATGGTTAAGAAACTAAAAGCTTTATACTAGAAAAAAACTATGTTTTTTAGATCCGTTATAACGGCCGTTTGGATTCTAATATTTTTAAAAACATCATAAATTTAGAATCTTTGAAACCTTTTTAATCAGTTTCTCTAAAAAAAAGACCTTTGCAGTTGGAAGTTTCTGAGTGAGCGGCTTCAACAAAAAAGCTTGTAAAACACAAAATGCGTTTGAATCAAGCGGCGCTCTCACGGTTGCCTTTGTGGAGCCAGATCAAAACACCTTTCTTAAAAATGTGTGTTTTATTAATATCTTGGACTAGTTCGTAAATCAGAAAACTCTGACTCATGGTTAAGGAACTATAGGCTTTATACTAGAAAAAAAAGTGTTTTTTTTAATCCGTTATAACGGCCGTTTGGATACTAATATTTTTAAAATCTTCATAAATTTAGAATTTGTGAAAACATTTTAATCCGTTTCTTATATATATAAACCTCTGCAGCTAGAGGTTTTAGACTTGTTGGCTTCAACAAAAAAGTTTGCAGCAATCCCCAACTACATACAATTTCCAAAAACCTTATAACAGTCAATGTCAACCTTATAACAGTCAAAAAAATAAAAGATTTGAATAGAAAAAATTAATATTTTTTCTTAGAAATAAACTATTTTGATATTTTGCAGTAATTGCACGACATATGATATAGAGTAGGTTTGTGTCATAAATTGTCACACACATGTTCTGTGGTAGATTTGATATTTGTTTGTTGCAAAATTGGATAGATATAATTTTGCTTGTAGGTAGCTAATTTTCTTTTTAAAATTTGTTCGAATTTCTGTTTGAAATTAGTTTGTTTTGTTTAAACTAATCTGATACATAAGATTCTACTGGCACACAAAACTGTCTGATCTCGAAATCTACCTATTTCTAGCGGATATACGTGCCGCTTGGACTTTTTTATAATTATTTGTGGTATTAAAACGAGTAATGGTATTGAAACGAGTGTTGGAAATTGGTTTAAATAAGCCACAGAGTCATGCCCAACATCAAACGTAATAAGTTTAATGCTACGTGTGTTCAAGTGATTCCGAATTCACCAAGAATTACATTTTCAGTTCGAGAAAATATCCATATCGATAGTAAATTCCTAAATTGTGCATATAACTGTGTTATTTTCAGATCCGTGACATTCAACGGATTGCAATAAATTTTCCAAGTATCTGATGGTTCCCAATCCATACAAGTTAGCTTTGAGTAAAACATTCGTAAGCTGGATCGCTGGTTTTATTTTTGTTACAAAGTAAAACAAAACTTAAGCTCCACACACAATGATATGCAAAGTTAATTTATTATCACATTTTCTTTTTCGAATATATTGGTCTTAAATTTAATCCAACATTGTTTCAAATATTCAACAGTTTTGTTCAATATATCATATTAAATTCAATTATTTAAGTTCCGATTATCTTTCGCGTGTGCATCTACGTGATTCGGATGAGAAATTTCTAGAATTAGCAAGGAAAAATGTGCGCATTCAAAGGTTATGATATTGAACATTACAGGACGGGATGAAAGGAGGAGATACACGAACTACGTTTGTCCTGGTAAAAAGTTAAAGTGCACCAGAGATCGAACCCAAAACCAAGGATAAAGTCTCATACTTTACCGATAGTAACAGCCAGTCTACATTAGTGAGGCTACTAATGTCATGGACCTCCCGGTTAATGATAGAATCAATAATGAAAACTTATTTATGTTCAATATTTTTATTTGCAATTATCAAGGAAAGATAAAAAGTTTTTGTGAATCCATGTGTGCATCTACGTGATACGGTTGCAAAATAACTAGCATTAGGAAGGGAAAAATTCTCAGGTTTTGGTTTTGACCATTACACATCCAAAAACAACTAATGCAAATGTAACCTCACAAAGCATTGCTCAGAAAGGGTTCATACAAGATGTAAACAAAATATGTAAATCGAGAAAAATCATGTATGTCTACTGTACCGATCATCGAATGGTTCACATTTGAAAAATTGCAAAATATTACACAAATTTTGAAGCGGTTTTGGATCCATTAAAATCCTTTTTTTGTGAAAGAAAAATTAATCATAATAAAACAAAAATTTGCATATAAAACTGACAAAACCCATTGATCTTGATAGTTCCATTGACCTTGATAGTCCCAGTTCATCGTCAATTGACTTTCGAATTGACCAAATATTCAAAATTAAAATAAACTACATTCAGGATTGTAGGTACTAATTTTTTCAAATGTGCAGTTGGTTCATTAGAGATTTGATTTTATGCGAAGAAAATAGCCAAAACCAAAATAAGTCTAACAATTCAACTCATTTCCACTCTTTTATATCTTGTTAACTTGTTGTGAAGCTGTCGTCCCCATTAAAATTCATTTGTCCAAAAAACTTTCTTTTGTATGAATTAGCGCGATCAATACAACTTATCGTCTTTTTCTTCATATATTTCTCAACTCGGTTTGCAATTATTTTTTTTTCATCGGTTGCTGTCTCATTTTTGATATCATTGTTGATTCATGACTTTTTTATATATGAACCACATATGGATATTTGTTGATTTTGGTCAGTCGAGGTGAATTATTTGCATGATGATAGTTTTCTCGTTGGCTATTTTTTTATGCCAAAAACATTTGTTAATATTGGCTTTAACAATTGCAAGTGTTATCAACTTGCATTTCTATTTTAGTTGAGTAAATTTTGAGTGTTATTAAATTATTTAGCGAAATAAATTGAGAAAGAATTAGAATAATTAATTGAAGAAAGATTGAAAGATTTTCGATTTTGGTTTAGCATAGTAATCATATCTGTTTGTAAATAATAACGAAATTCAACATTTTTCATTGTATTGAATTACGATTAATTTTATTCTTATGCAACAATCGTTGGGTTCAAAAGTGGAATATTTTTCATTATATTGTATTACCATTCATGTTATTTTTATGCAACAATCGTTGGGATCATAGACGAAACATATTTCGTGATTTTGTATTAGGATTCATATTATTCTTATGCAACAACTGCCGGAATCAGAGGCGCAACATATATTTCGTTATATTGTATTAGGATTCATATAATTCTTATGCCTCAATCGCCAGGATCAACGCTTAAACCGATAACTGTCATGGTGTTACTTGGATTCATGCTTTATTTAGTATGATAGGCTGAATTAAGGTGACATGAAGAGTTTTATCCTGGAAAATCATGGGGTGAGTGAAACCTTTATCAAATATTTGTTATATGTTATAATTGTAGTTACATTGTTGTGTGTGATGATATCGGTTTTTGCGGCCTTTGGGATTGTCAGAGTACCTGCTATTTACCATTGCTTATTTTATTCCGTTTACATCGTTTCATTTGCGTGTTCATCTGATTATTTGTACCAAGCTAGGGAACAAACATCTCGGACACACATGGTTGTAGTCAGCTGGAACAAAACCTCGCTATCCACGTAGTTCTCCGATTGTTTCCTGTTAGTGACTCACTAGCAGGTCCAGTGGTCATTACAAACTGGCCAAAGAAAGAACAGAATTTGAGAATAGTGATCAACTGTTTGAGAATAGTGATCAACTAGAGAAATAAATTGACTAAACCTGAATCTAATAAACAGTCATCTTCTTCTCACCGATACAAGTTTGTTATCCAATTCTAACTTGGTTAGAGTATAACAAGAATAGTGATCAACTAGAGAAATAAATTGACTAAAAATTAATCTAATAAACATACGTTTATGAAAGTTTTTGATTTCTTATACTTGGCTAGAGTAGTAGGCCCATTTTGGTTTATATAGCGAAAAATTTTTTTTGGTAGTGTATCTAGTCGGCTAGCCCTGATGAGAATGATATTCTTTTTTAAAGTGTAATAAAAAGTTTTTATCGGTTCGAAACTAGATCGATCGACAATTTTGTGGATAGCAAAAAAATTTCATAAATTGCACACCATATTTTGTTAGATTCAGTCTTATTACTCAGTGTTTTTGCCAATATAACCCTTGTGATTTTTTTCAATAGAAATTGAGTGTTTGCGTGTAATTAAAATGCCTTTAATACAAAACAGAGCAAATAAAGCCCCCGATAGCGACAAAATAAGGATAGCGACAAATGAGGATCAATCAGTAAATGTGGTAACCGTTAAATTTCTGCCATTTTGGACGTCATGCCCTTCCGCGTGGTTCATACAAGCTGAATCACAGTTCAGTTTACGAAATATTGTTAAAGATCGTACACGTTTTGATTACGTGATAGCGGATTTACCCCAAGACGTTATAATATCTGTTCTAGAGATTATTCAACGTCCTCCGTGCACGAACATGTATGAGACTCTCAAGCAAACTTTAACCAAGAGACATACTTTGAGGGAAGAAAGACGTGTGGAGAAACTTTTATCAGATATCGAGATGGGAAATCGCAAACCATCCGACTATTATCGATCACTTGAAATGTTGGCCGGTCCATCAAGTTAACTCTCACGCGAGTTTTTAATGAAACTTTGGATGCGATGCCTTCCAAATAATATAAATGTAGCTTTGGTTGCGACAGGAAAAACATCAATAACTGAATTAATTGGTATTGCTGATAAAATCTGGGAAAGATCTTACCCTTTGCAAATAGCTGACGTTAAAAATTACACACCTATCTCAACTACTAGCGCAGTAACCAACAACGCCATTACCAACCATTGTACAGCCTTAACGAATATGACACACCGATTTTCCGCAATAAAAAGAAATCAGTGAGTTTAGAGCACTAACCCCACGTAGTCGTTCGCACTCATGTTCTTTCAACAGAAACCTATGTTCAAGAAGCCGAGGGCGTAGCCAGTCTAAAGGTGATGCAAAGCCATATTGCTGGTATCACTATAAGTTCAGCGAAAACACTAAACACTGTCGGGAGCCTTGTCAATATAAAACCAACAACCACAGACCAAAAAACATGTAGAGTCTACTGATCCAGCTGCAGTCAGTGTAATTAGTAGCACTCGCCATTTATTTGTTTTCGATGGTAATAATAAATTAAGTTTTTTGATTGATACTGGTGCTGATATTGCTGTCGTACCAAACTTGCATTATCGTCACATGACTTAAGATAAGGACCAAGTTCTTTCCGCAGCTAATGGTTCGGAAATAAAAACATTTGGCATTAAACTTTTAAATGTTAATTTGGGACTTCGTCGTAATTTTACACACGTATACACCGTAGCAGCTGTCTCACGTCCTATCATTGTAGCAGATTTCATGACGAAATTTGGTCTGATGGTGGACCTTGGAAAGAGACAGTTACTTGATCGTGAAACATCAATATCAGTGAGCGCCGTATTTTTTCGAACCAATGTTCTCACTGTTAACGTTAGTGCAGTAGAAAAAAATGAGTATAGCGAAATTTTAATCGATTTTCCAACATTAACACGAAATCCGAGTTATGACATAGCAGTTTAACACAGCGTGGTATACTACATTACAACAAATGGTAGATTACCATTTGCAAGGCCACGTCGTCTCGATTCAAAAAAGCATACAGTAGCCAAACAAACGTTTGCTAATATGGTTGGTCTTGGTATATGCAGACCGTCATCTTCCCAAGCGTCGTCTCCTCTGTATATGGTTGCCAAGAAAAATGAAAATGACTGGAGGCCGTGTGGGGATTATCGTCGGTTGAAAGGGATAACTTTGCCCGATAGATATCCGATATCTCGCATCCAGAACTTTTCATGCCATCTCCAGGGATGCACTGTATTTTCGAAGATAGATTTAGTTCGAGCCTATCATCAAATTCCCATTGCAGTGAAGGACATTCACAAGACAGCAATAACTACACCATTTGGTTTGTATGGGTTTGTGCGTATGCCTTTTGGATTGAGAAACGCCGCTCAATCTTTTCAAAGATTTATGCATCAGGTTTTCAACGGGTTAGATTTCGTGTTTATCTACATTGACGATTTGTTAATGTTTAGTAAAACTGCAAATGATCATAAGAACCATCTGCGATTAATATTCGAATGTCTCACAGTATTCGGATTAACAATTAATGCTAAAAAAAGTCAATTTGTTATATCGAAACTAAATTTCTTCGGAATTCTACCATTAAGAGATAAAGTAAAAGTAAAAGAACAGTTTCCAACATTCACTTGCATTCGGCAGATACAAAGGGTTCTTGGTATTGAATGGAACTCAAGAATTGATGGGTAATGAAGGTATCCTTCCATTTTCTGGATTTCCTGGATGAATTAGCTACAGCAGCCAAATACTTCCACCGTTTATTTTAGTTTTTTTATTTATTAAAATGTTTTTGTTCTTAAGTCTGACAAGATATGTTCGCACTACGTCCAAACTCAATACGATTGTACAAATAAGTCGTTCGTAAGAAATTTTTCTGAAATAATGAGCCACAAACCATGGAACATCTAAGTTTATTTTGACATACCAGCGAGTGGACTTACAGCAAAACTATCTGGCAGCTACGTTTTTTGAGGGATACATGCGATCATCATTTGATGACAGGTGTAGTTCACAGTTTATTCACCTTCATTTGATAATGTATAATGTGTGACGTTACATCTTCCCTAGTTCAAGATAAGAGATTTGTCAAAATGGCTGTATAGTGCGTATCTAATCAATATATTCATCCTGATCGACTTAACTAAATTACCCAAATAGGATGAATTTTATATAGTCTATCTAGTAAGTTTTGGAAGTGAGATTGGCACAGTATTCCAAGTAACTTCTAATAATGAAGTATTAAAATATTAATAGTAGGCACCAAGATGTTGGACTCAATGCTTACAAATTCTGCCTCAGTTTGATGGCATAAAATACGTCAAATATCTGCTAAAAATATTCGAAAAATAATAGTGTCACACTTACATATAGGAATTCGGTCACACAGGTGTACAATTACATGATCATGCTTAAGTTACAGTGATACTTATACTGACCGGCTCGAGGTTTTCTAATAAGGAAGGTCTATTGATTAGTCGACACAACTTTGTCTAGAACATCGCTTTGTCTTTAAATTTAATATTAGCTTTTTGCAGCCTAAAGATTTAACGCTATCGACAGGTTATCTAAATTGGCAGTAGACGTTAACTAAATTAAACTTTTCACCAGTATTTCTTATTTCCATCAGGGAATCTGACACGCTTCTGTAGGGTGAGAGGATTCTGGCATTAAAATTTGTGTTATGAATACATGCACAAGCATATTATTTCTATAATATTTCATACCGTAGACCTTCTGTCAGCAAAGAGTGTTGTATATATTGGCCCTCAATTTCAGATTCGCATCTTTTGATATCGTTTTCTTACATAAGGTTTGTAAAGATTCGCGACGATTAATGGTTTTAATTACCAGTTTTCACTACCTAACACAATTGTTGATTCATAAATAAACCCCAACCTCCAGATAGCTATATACGGCTGTGCCATCAGGACCCACGAGCCAGGTACCAAGAGCTAGAAACTCAGGATCTTGAATCCAAGTTCCAAGTACAGTTTATCTAGTATTGAATAATATGTTCCAAAAACAAAGTAGCAAGTACCAAGTACCAACAACTTTGAATCAGACTCTCAGTCAGCGCCAGAAACTAAACGACTGTATCCAAGCCATTAATTATGTTCATTAATTATAATTAAATTTAATATTTGTTAAAATGTTTCTTAAATACTCTTGTTTCTTTTTAATAAATAATTGAAACCTGCGTAAAAGTCATATCTCCCGAATGAAATAAAATTTCCATTTTCTTCTACAACCACAATAACTTAAATATTTTTTCCATAATTCGCCACTAAAATCTTCAACTTTATTACACAAATATATATCCAAAATATTAATATATTTTTTGATTATTTAATTTAAAATAATCCTTAACGCGATTCAATAAAAACTTTTAAGATAACACAAAAAAAAGCAACAAGAACAACAACAACTGGAAGACCAAAGTTTTATTATTTTACTTTTACGTTAATAAGTTACACCAAAAAATTGTTGGTTCTTCCGATTAAAATATAACAATAATTTTAAGATTCTAATTTAAATTTATATTATCTAACTTTCTTGAAAGGATTTAAAATAATAAGGAACAGAAAAGAAGAAAAAAAAAATTAACAAGAAACACATCTGGCTACTTTTCTTAAGATAATTTTTCTCTTAGCACAAATTTCATATATAAGTGGATTTGAATATAAATTTATGGTCGTAAATTGGTCAGGTTGCGATTTTTATATTTGTGTTACTTAAAAGTTGTAGGAGAAACTATATTTATCACAAAACCTTGATATAACTTTGTGGTGTTTGTATAATGTTTCATCGTCCATGAAAACAAATCAATCAATTTATTCAAAAAAAAAAAATGTCAATTTTTCAGTATTCCACTATTCAACCAAACCATCAATCAATCATTTTATTAATTAATGTGGTTAGGTTATTATTAATATTTTTCTGAAATTCGATCCTTTTTCCGTTCAGATATCTTTTCTTGGAATATAAACATAAACTTCAGTATTTCATTGAATCACAGACAAAAAGTTAAGAAATATAATAAGAAAAAATAAATCGAAATTGCATTCATTAAATTTTATGAATTAATTAAAAGTTTTTTTTAGTTTTCAGGTAATGATTGGATTTTAACACTCATTAGTGATGGCATAATTTATTTCATATTCATCATTAATTTAACTGTTGGGTTTATGTGTGGAAAAACCAACTCACTATACAATATTTTGATTCGTATAAAAACAAAGTAAAATATTTTATCATATCAATCTTTCAATAAATATTTTGGTATTACATATGTGATGAATTTCATCTTAATCCATCAGAAAGTAATCAAAAGAAGAAACTTTCATCATGACATATTTTTAAATACGTATTAAGAAATTACCGCAATATAATTTATCATTAAGTTTTATGAATTTTCTGAATCATCAAAAACTGCTATAAAATTAATAGGATTTTGATTAATTACGCAAGTCGGAACATGATTTTATGTTGCATGAGTTATAACTACATCTATCTAACACGTTGTTGCAATTTGATCAATTTAAATCCATTAGTATAATTTTATCCAATTGTTTTGGTAGAAGATCTACATAAAGTCTGAGGAACTCATCTTACCTTTTAGAGTATACTTGTGACCAAGATACCTTTTATTAAGAGTCCCCGAATTAATTCGTCCAGCAAACCGCGATCTAATGCGAGAGGAAAAGCCTCGTAAAACAATTGTAAAAACAGTGCTTGAAATGTGTATGTTACGAAATCCCCATGCACAAAATTATGCATTACACATGTCATGCACATTATGTGCACCATACCGTGCACATGTCGTAAAACGCCGTAGAACACAATCGTTAGCCGCCTGTTTAACGAATAATACAAAATGAAGCAAAACGAAATTTATTTAGTGATAAGAATAATAAAAAAAGATTAAAAAACTGGAGATTGAAAAAGTAGTTTATCATTTTCTAAAATGGCTGAATTCATTTAACTTTTTATGAGATAATATGATTTTCTTAATATTGATGAAATTGATGAAATTCATTTTATTTGCATCTAAAATTATATGCGAAAGAATTTTTTTTGTGAAGGTTAATGAAAATAATCACAAAAAACAAACCGGCACTTTAAATACTTCATTTTAGTGATTCCAAAAAATTATTATATATATTTATTATTTTTTGTTTGTCATTTTTCATGTTGGTTTATTAATATTTAAATTTATTTTTTTATAATATTAAGAAAATTGTGGAAAATTGATATTATTTTTAATAATATGCAAGTCAAATATTTAAATTTTTTGAATTTTTTTTTTTTTTCATTTAAATTGTATCGTTAAAAAAAAGCGAAAAAATGGATGCCTAAGTTACAAATGCAATCATACACATGCAGTTTTTTTTTAGAACTTAAAAATACGACCACAATCTCATTTGTCGTACGCTAGAATATTTAAAGCAACTTAAAATCATTAAAATAAAAATGTAAATAAACTTAGACTCGTACACCATGCACAGAATGTTTGACGGGTTCCACACTGTTCACAATCACTGGTCTGATCGGAGAGGTTAAAGTTTTTTTCCAAAATAAAGAGATTTTTGATATGGGACACCACCAAGAGCACAAGAACTATCACCTTAAATGCGTTTCACATTTCACGTGGTTATGAGTTAATAGCACATAGCACACTACGATTCACTCGTTCACTGATATTTAAACTAGGTGTGTATACAAAATTAAATACGAACACCACCTCATTTTGCAAGAAAATTTTATAAAAAAATATCCACAAACAATCACTGTTTCTCTACTATGGAAAGGAAAGGGTGGATTATCTGTCTTGAAAATCAGCATTTCTGTTAGTTAGTCCAGGAATCCACAATCTCCATATCCCTCTTTCATGAAAGACGTCAGCTACATCAAAGGCTAATTTCTTAAATACTAGGCCATCGGTCATTCCCAAATTCGAAAAAGAGCCTTTTGAATCTTTTGAAGGTTATCATATTCGTCATACTCGTTTATCACTTCCTCACCATGTAACGAAGCTATTAGTCAATTTTCGTAATTGTTATAAGACTAGTATTCAATCTTCGTAATTTGGACTCGTCCTGCTTTCCCACACATATTGAATTTACATAAACAACAACTTCTGTAGTTATTGTCGTTTTTTTTTTTGGACTTAATTTCTTATTCGTAAACGTCTATCGTAGTAGTTTCTGTTTAAATTTGTCATAAAACGGTTGTGCAATTTCCCTAAGTTGAATTCGCTCTATTTCACAAAAAGATAAGAAGAATCAGTCAATAGATTCCGTCTCGTTTATTGTAATGTCATGAACTTTTGGAGATGCTTTTGCTTCATTTTATAAAATATAATCTCCTGCACTCATTTCGTAATCAATATTTTTTTTTGTAATTCTTTTCCAATTTTAGTACAAGTTAATAGTGTAGACTCTTTAGTGGGTACACATAATTAACGAAGGAAAAATACCCAAGAAACAAATTGATCGTGTTTATCGACTTGTTATTAATCACCAACGGTCGTTAATTTTGACTATAAATACGCGGTTGAAGATGTAGAGGTCACTTAGTCTCTATTATTCTGATTAGCTAATTGAATTTTGTTTTTTTGACATTGGGTGTGAGAGGTTGTCAGTCCTCTTAGTGAAATTTGCTTTAATTATTTTAAATTATCATAGAAGCCACTCAAAGATTAAAATTTGTGTTTTATGTCGTTTATGGTGGAGAATAGAACGCCGGTTACCTGTGGCAGTGCACCACAATCTCCGTATCAGGAAGAAAAGTAAGATAATTTTTTTGTTTATAATGGTGCTTTTGTCAAAGATGGTGGAAAATTTCTAATTAGACCTTGCATGACATTCCGGTCATATTGAAGCAAAAGAATTTCATTTTCTATATATAAAATATCTACAGTTAATATCATAAAGAGATAAAAATTGCCGAAACGGGAATTGCCGTTAGTATTTCGACAAGTTGTGGTGATTATTTTTTTTGTGAGAAACATAAAACCTGAACAAGACGTGAATTCTTCGAAGATTATTTCGACGTCAATTGTATTTAAGAAGGGCGTTGCCGTTGTAAGGCCACCTGGTCGTTGACCTACGAAAACGACTCTCAACACAACAGAATTACTACAAAAGATCGAGTAATAATTGACTTAACCCGAGATCCATCACATTGTAATCTGATCGGAAGAAACATCAATAAAGTTGGTTTTGGTTTGACATATCTAAAATTCCGGGATAACCACGCAATTATAAAATGAGATCATAACCGTAAGCGAAGTGAATAGAGCAGCACTGAAACCAATGCCAATACAACATCAGCCTCAAAGTATTTTGGAAATGGCTCACAATGAAAGGCTAGGCGAGACTAGGGGATAGAGGAGTGGGATTGGAAAGCATTATGGGGTGAGTATCACTTTTATATGTATGTAAATGTAGGTATACATGGATGTGTGCGTGAGTGTATAGGCGTGCGCATGTATGCATAGAGTGTATGTGTGGGGGTGAATGGATATTTAATTAAAACCTCGATTTTTGTTTTTTGTTTGTTTTATAAATGCAAGTGCAGATTAACGTTGTAAGAATAGACCCATGATATTTATATGATATTATTTAACTTCTAATTATTACATTATTTTAGATGATTTTGTCATTAATTAGTAGTAATTTATTGTTGAAAAATATGAAGCACAAAAATAAAAAGGGGGGAAATTAATAACTAACGGTTCCAAGGTTCCTGATAGCGCAAATAATGATAATGACAGTTTAACAAAAATAAATCAAATGCAACTACCACAAAAAAAATGTCAATAAATTATTAGCAAAAATAAATAGTCAAAAAAAAATTATTTCATAAACCCGAAACGACGGACTTCGAAAAATTAATTTTATTCGATGCGTATTATAAAGCGATTAATAGTAAAAAAAAATGAAATCAAGAATAATTAAAAAATAAATTAAAAAATAAAAATAATTAAATTAAAGAAGTCAGTTGTTGAACGTAAATTGGTCGATCGTCAGTACATCGAAATAAATTCCATTGTGATGGTCATGCGAGAAGTGAAATGTATAGGAGTTATCTATACTATTTGTATTACCTTTACCATTTTTATGGTTTCGTATACGATTTGTCCTCGCTTGTCCGAGCATGGCGAGTTAAATTTTCATTTTCATAAGCTGGCAAATAAATTTAAAAAGACTCGATATGACTCCCTTCGTTAGCATTAACGTTACTGGTCCAACCGTTTTCCTTTCTTTTTGGTTTTGGGCTAAGCTGTACGATTCTGCTTCTACAAATAAAATTTTTTAAATTCTATTTTCATCTCTATTCAAATAAATTACTTCCTGTTTGTCGGTTACCCAATAACAAATTAATTAGTAGTTTATAATCTCCCATTGGTAACCTATATGGTATTATTGATGGAAATAATCGATCTGCTGATGAAAAGTTATTCATTTATACGAACGAACGTCGGTTGTGTGAGTAAGTGTGTAGGTGGGTGTGTGAGCGTGTGGATGGGTTAATAATACGGGGTGGGACGTGGTGATCGCGGTTCTTTCCATATACGAGAATCGCCAGAGTCTATTTAGTTCACTTACTTGTTGCTTATATCCGTTCTTATGTTATGCTATGCGTACTAAACCGGTATTTGTGCTGGAGTAGCTGGTATTCTTCATCCAACCCCACTTACTAAAATTAATTTATTGCATTAATAATCTCATCCAGGTGCGCGACCTGCTATGCCACTTCATTGGTTCGTCAATGAATTGGCGCTTCATTACAACCAATATTATATTATGATATCAAACCGTTCCAGCTTTAGGCTCCATCGTGTCAAATGGCTCGGTGGTCCTTCTACTGCATCAACCACTTCAAAAAAATGATCAGTGAATACCTTTAAAGAATAGAAACCTTCGATGTATGATCGGCATTTCTTTATACCTCGAGTAGCAGCCAAGCATTTTTTTCTGAGCTGAGTTCAGTTGGACATGTAAGGAATTGAATATTCAGCGCCCTCTTAGTCCAACTGCACTAGAACACAACCCGTTATTGCTCGCATCACATCACACTGTAGTATAAACATCATGCGATAATCAGTATTTACTACCACTAAAGCCAAAAATAATGCTGTCTTCACAGACAAACTTACATTTTGTTGTTTTCAGTAAATCAGTTATCGGAGCCGAAAATGAAGCAAACTAAGGATAAAAGCATTGGTAGTAACCTGTTATGCCTAGAAATCTTTGAATTGGTTTCAGTGTTTTACACTGAAAGAAAATATTTGGTTACTACAACCTACTTTGTGCCAACCGAGTTTTTTCTGTCATAATAAACTCAAATTGGGTTGTCTAATCTGCAGAAACCAAATATGAAGGCACACCAACCGAATTAAAGATACAACAACCAAATGTGATTTCATCGTGACCGAGCCAACCGAATGGTAAATTTTTTTTGGTGTGTAAGAACAGGAAACGCCTGAATGGCAGCAGTTTTATCATCATTAATTTTTAAGACGCCTTTGCTGAATACCTATCCTACATATTGCACTTTCGGGATGAAAAACATACATTTTCCTACGTTAATTGTTAAGTTCGCACGTGTTAGATACTCGACGATTTATTCAATTGCGCTGATATTCTTCCTTTCTTATTCTTTTTTTCTTTCTTTTAAGGGTATCTACGGCTTTCAGAAGATTGTCCAAGTATACAAAGACACATGACCAGAACAGAGGTAGGATTAGTTGACTTGAAGCAATCAAACAACCTGATACTGATACCACTCTCTAGTACAGCTCTAATTTGCGGAAGGAGGTATGCATCTTTTTTGTACCCAAATCTGTTTTCTGAGAATCAGGACATAGACGAGCCTTACCGGGCTTTTTAATGAGTACTAAAGGGGAACTCTATAGAATGGAATTCTCCTTTATCATCTTGAGTGCTATCGTCGTGCTATCGATCCAGTTCATCATCCCCAATTTTCTCTTTGGCGGGACAGAGTCACCAACATTAAGCAAATGTGTAATGCAAGTGTGCAGTCGAAGCCCTTCATTAAAAATGATTGAAGCTATTAATTGCACCCTTTACCCATACATGTTGAGCCAGAGGAAGATTATTCGTTACTGACTCTACAGTTAAAACCGGATAGTATAAGTAAATAGGATCTAGTAACGCAAAAGCTTAGAAAAAATCAATACCCAATATTTTAAATCTTGAGTATGAATACTGTAAAAGGTTTAGTTTGACCTAGAAAGATTTTGAGAGGATTTTTAAATAATCTAAAAGACATTAGCCACATGTGGCAGTATTTAGTGTTTTTGTTTGTGGTCCGGTCTATCCATATTCGTTATTATGAGTGCAAGCAGTTTTGTTTTTCTTAAACTTGTCAGAGCTAGCGAACGGGTGAAAATTCTTGAGCAATGTGGGATTTTTTAGTCAGCCGACCTCTACAAGATGATGTCCATTGTGCAATCAAGAACTTTATGATCCTGCATACCTGGTAATCTTCGTTGAAATTAATTTTTGGTTACAACAATACTTAGTTTAAAAAAATTTGTTTGTATTAATTACATGATATACCGCAGAGTAAGCATATGTAGATGTTCATGCTAGTTCGATTTGCAGTAACAAACCTATGAATCTTGATTTAAGTGAAATAATATTACTGAGTCTGAAAACCAAATCCTAAGGAGACAGTTTTGTTCAAGTTTTCCTTGCAAAGTGCAAGTGACGAAAAGGTTCTCCTTCAAACTGTTCCCCAAATTCATCAGAGGATATTTTATTTTATCTGTTACTAACGTAGCGTAGGAAGTTGCTAATGCAACTGGCACCTTCCTTGACAACGACATAAACACTTACTGACATGTATGCTGGTTTCTCGTTTTCTCAAGCTACAACCCTCGCGCTGTTTAAAAAAAAACGGCAATGTGCGACTCCTGAGTTTAAAACATTCACTCTCTGTATCGAACATCGATTCACACATCCTCTGTTCACAATACAACTCACCACAATTTTTCTTTAATTTGATAAGGAACAAACATTTGTAAAATACTATACTGTTAGCCCTTCTGATCCACTAAACCATAAAAGAATCGTTGTTTAACTGTTGATGTTGCTGAGGTAATATGCCTACCGCCTATGTTAGTCTAGATTATATTCACTTTTTTTTCACAACGACGAGATATGAGATGTTCATCAGGTCAGATCGAATGCTTACTAAGTAGCAAACGATCAAACTGATGTATTTTATATTAACTCTTCTTAGTTATGAGGCTTCTGATAATCTCTTAAATTAATGCTTCATCGGAACTAAGTTAATCTAATTAGTAATCAAAAACGCCACACTTGTGGTCTAAAGATTTTATAGGTTGAGCGTATTCAAGACTAGAAAGAATCGTTTAGATCTTCTTCCCAAAACTGCCATCCAGTATATCACTGAATCTATCATAAAATGCCAATACCCTTTCAACGCAGATTGGTCCGTTTTTGTCAACTAGCAGTTATGAGCAGATTATAAAAAATGCTTAAAAATATTAACTTTACTTATCTTACATCTTAGTTTTCATTGAAATTATTCCTTAATTCCGTAAATCCCAAAATTTTAATTTTCCTTACCTAAAATGAGAAAAAAAAAATGACATTAGGTTTTTGTAAAAATACTTTCCTATAATTAAATTTTTAAATTAAACAAACAGAAGATAAAAATAATAATTCTGTTATAAATATTGACTAGAGGTATACCCCCTAGTCAATATTTATAACAGTGTAAAAATCCCCTAAATTTTATTTCATTTATTTTCGTTTTCAATTGATTGACAAATTGATATAAGGTCTGTAGCCTGCTTATCTTGTTTTGCAAAGAAAAAACAAATCAATTTTATGAATTGTTTCTTAAATTTCTAATCAATAGAAAATATTTAAAAACAAAGAAAAATAATAATTGAATCAAAGGAAATCAAAGAAAAATAATAATAATAATATTTAAAAACAAAGAAAAATAAAACGTCTATCCACTCCGAAAGCAAAGCATAAACTAAATTGAAAATTGAAAAGAAAATCTAAAATACTATTTACTAAATAGAAATTTAATTAACTTCGTTTATGTTTCGTTTTTTATTTTTCTTCGTTCCCTACCGTATACTCTTCAGTCGTCTTTCCTAACGTATGGCTACGCTTTTTCGTTTTTTTGTGTATTATATATATAGATAACATTGTAATTACGTCTACGTTCCGCAATTATGTGTATCGCTGTATAAATTAAACATTTAATTCCATCACATTTATGTATGACATTGAATTTGAACAGTTGAATTACATAATTTTTTTTTTTCAGAAGAAAGATGAATTGAAGATATTTTGTTTTTTGTTTTGTTTTACATATACACAGAAGAAATGAAATATGTTTAAACTAAATAAAGAAACAAAAGAGTACTGGTATATTAAAACAGCTTTGCAGGGTGATTTATTCATAACTAAATTTGTTAAAATTGTTTTTTCTGATAGGGAAAGTTAGGGAAAGAGACAACCGATACGCGGAGATGGATGGAAATTTTCTAGTGATCGTTGAAGAAAACCACGTTTTGATGATCAGATTTGTTTTAGCTCTCGAACAAAAATGGTTTTATAAAAAAACGGTGGCGAGTGATCAAAATTTAAGATAAATTGAAATAAAGAAAAAAAATAAAAAGTTACGTAACCAAACATAATCAGTGGTTTAAAATCTACTTAAGTAACGGTATTTGCTATTTCCGTTGTCAATAATATTTGTCTACACAAAGATTTTATAAACCGTGAAGTGTTAATTACAACGAGAAATTGTCGAGAAAATCTTGTGATCGTACTTGGGATATGCTTGATGTTTATTTGTTGTACATCAGCAATACAGAAGCGGGGGTCATATATCTGTTATAAATGCTAGGACATTTTTGGAATCCGTCGGTTAAAAGTTTTATACTTGAGGGTGTCTGGATATCCTAATGTTAATGATGGTCTGACATAGAATAATTAATCAAATTATCATTTACGTCAACGAAGAAATTTAGGAAAAAGTAATTATATCAAATAAGGCGAAGATATTGGATGGTCCCCCTGTAATCAGCAATGCGGTACTAATTTATTCTATAATTCATCCTTAATATAAAATAAGTTTCTTTTTATAAATATTTCTTTTTATTATATTTTTTTTATTTACTTTTTTAATCATATTCTTATCATTCTTGTGGTCAAATTTTTTTTTTAAATAAAAAGAACACTTGCCGCAAAATATTCGACATAATTTTTGCCTAGGACGTATAGATGAATTTTGAAAAATAACTTGTAAAAATTTGCATATATCATGAGATATTAAGGATTCAAAAAACCAACTTCGATGATTTTGCGGCACGTATTTTTTAAAAAAAAAGTAAATTTTAACGACTTGTCTAAATTATGTACACAAATATCATTTTCTTTTTTATATTCGGTTTTTTACTAGGAGAAAAATAAAATATTGCTAGGTACCTTAATAGGTAGAGGTCTTTCAGGGTTCAGAATCCTGAGAGGATCTTCCATTAGTTTTTGTGAATCCCGGTAAAAAGACCAAAACAGGTTTCTAACAAATGATTCTATATAAGTAAAAATATGGCTACCTGTTGTGACCGAGTGACCGTTTGTAATAGTTGACCAATAGTAGAAAACAACTGAAGCGATTTCCAAAATATTGGTTCCTAAAGAAATATTTTGTTAATGCGGCCATTTGGAAGGGCAATGGATTGACAAAATTTTGACAAGAATCATTTGACACATAAAAGTTATTATTTAGATAACATAAAATAAATATAGTTAAAGAGGAAATATATTTTTTAAGTAAAGCAAACTTTAGCTGCTTTCAACTAATAGGAACAGTTGGAAAACATCGTTAAAAAAGTGTCTATCGTTCATAGATATATCTGCGGTATTATTTCTTAGTGTGGCGCGTTGGCTTCCAAATACCAATCATAACATTATTTTACATTTTATATGAATTTTACAGAGAGTATAACCGTCAATATCAAAAGAGACCCTTTGTTCATTGTGAATGTTTCAAATAATTTGACTGACCAATTTCGGAATTAATGAGTGGCATTTGAAATCATTGATTCACTCTTGCTCAGTCGTTACTTCCCAAAAACTACAACTATAACCATTCGCTATAAATTTCACCAGTTTGAAAGGCAGGAGTACATACATGGTTAATACTTTGGACACAACATAAAAAACTGTGCACGTAAAATTAAATCCAAAAATGTAACGTTACTTAGATTAACTATTCTTTCAAATTATATCCCAACTGACCTGGTTAAACATTATTTTCCCTCATCCTGTATCACAGCTGCCGAAAACCAAAGTTACACATATTCTTATATTTTTTGTTTATCATTTACAAATTGATCTGGCATTTGAATTTTTTACTTAATTTTTTGGTTCATCAGGTTCCAAACTATTTGGAAAAACATGAGAATAGCATATATCGCACATATATCTCATCGAACAAATTCAAAATTATAAGAAAAATCGTGGGATGTCAAATCATTAAAAAAAATTTTAATTTGTTATGAGCAGTATTGCATAGTAAATCTGTTTTTAGACGCTCATATCGCGTTCTCTCAAATAAAGGGATATACTTTTATTTAAATTTCATCTCACCATCAAGGCCGTATTATTCTCATTTAAAATTTAATGTTCATATGATTTTGTATTTTAAGAGTTAAAGCAGATGTAGTGCAATGTTTTGTGATTATTTATCATGAAGTTAATTAACGTTATGTAGTTGACTATTCTTCAAGCAGAAATTAGTTAGAGAAAGCCTGAGTACAGTCAGGGCGTGATCAGGTCCTGGTCAGTCCAGAAAGGGCACGCTGTATTAGAGATATCTGATGCGGGCCTGTTCCGGGTCTGATTTACAATACACTTAATTAATTTACATATATAATATATAAATTTATATCACGGTCTGGTCCGACCATCCCAATCAGGGTCTGATCCGACCATCCCAATTAGGGTCTGATCCGATTATCCCAATCAGGGTCTGATCCGGTAATCCCAATAAGGACCTGATAGGGAAAAATCATTACACTTAGGAGCAGGACCCAATCAGGCTGCCCTACCCACTAGGGCAAACCTGATCAGGATCCTATTTGAGCTCAAAAAATTTATGCTCGGGAAGTTTGTGGACGTTTTAGGGTGATTTATGTTAAAATTATACAACTGTAAATAGAAGACGAAGCAATGTAAAAATCTGTACTACGTTCACCACCTTAGCCAATCGGCAATTTGCAAATTTTTGTGATTGGTCTTTTAAAGATGGATGAGAAGTCTTTACAGTTACGACACGCACTAAACCTTCCGCATTGGGATGCACTTCCAGAGTTTTAGATATTGTCTACTTAGTTGGTGGAAAATTATCCTCTTTTATGGTGAAAATATAACCAATTTTTAAAGTTTCGTTTGTGTGTTGCCACTTATTACGTTGTTGAAGATTATTTAGACATTTTGCATAATATTTTTCCCAATAATTTGACCCCTTTGCTGCATCAACTCCTATCTGGTGAGACGATTTTTCGAAGTTTCTTTGTGATGTCCGAACCGAATAAAAACAGCAAAGGCGTGAGAACGGCCATTGTATGATCCCCACTGGCAATTGAATAAAGTGACCGAGAGTTAAGTATAGCTTCAATCTGCGTCAGTTTCCGATACTTTAAATCAGATGCGTTTTTACTGATTTTAGGTCTGCTTCCCATAATCCTCTAAAATTTGCAACATTGGTAGAATAAAATACCACTGAGTTCCGTATTCAGCGAGGAACTCTAAAACAAAACAGTTATTATTACTATTAGATTCTTTAATTACCTTTTTTAGTTCTCGGTGTGCTCTGATGAAATTTGATCCGTTATCGGTATAAATATCAGAAAGAACTCATCTCCGTGCATCAAATTTTCTTAGTGCTGCAAAAAATGTAGTTGTTGTGAGATAACTGAAAAATTCTAGCCCTCCACTAATTTTGCTTCTCTTCTTTTTTTTTTTTGTAGATAACAGAATTGGTCCAGCATAAACAATTCCACATTTATTAATTGGCCTTGCAGGCGTAGTCTTTGGTTTTGGTAAGCTACCCATAAGCTGTTTTGAGCTGTTGTCTCGAAATTTGACACATGCTACGTAATCTTTTAGTGTTGCTCTAACTGCTGATTGCTCACCAACAATCCAAAATGTTTGCCAAATAAGGTGAGAAGGTGAGACGTATGAGTCGGAACTGTATGCAAATTTCTTAGGTGGGTATCTGTTATGATAAAATTTACCAATATATGTGATTTTGGAATAATAGTTGGATGCTGGCATCATATTTGATGTCAGCTTGTTGAATCTTACCGCTTACTCGAATAACTTTGAGTCAATAAATGGAGACAGAGAAACCAATCTCACTGTTGATAATTTTAGTCTAAAATTGATACTTTTTTAATAACGTTCTCTTTATAAAGTATATGTATGCGAAAAATGGTATTGAATTTTATAAAGTGCAAAGTATTCAGATAATTTATAAGTTGAACTTCCCAATTTTACACCAAATAATATAAATTCAGGTAAAAGCACTGGTATTTCAATGTGCCGCGCCGCGTTTATCAATGTTTGGTATACAATTTATTTTCTAATTTTATAAGAATGGAGATTTATAAATTGAAACTACATCATTTCTATATCCAACTAGTGTAATATGTTCAAGTTCCTAATTCTATACCAACGGGGATAAAAATACAGTTAGTTACAATTTGCCGCGCAGCGTTTACATATGCTTGGTATTGAATTTATTTTCTAATCTAATAAAGTTTGGAGATTTATAAATTGAAAATAACCATTTTTATACCAAATTAGTATACGATGACAAAAAGTGCCGTTATTTTTATTGCGTTAAACGCGTTTGGTATAGAAATTGAAAAAAATTTCATTTCTGAACAAAGGTGTGTGCAGTCCTATTGAAAATAAAAGCGGAATTTTTATTACATTTTTGCATGGCATAAATGCACGCGTAGTGCAAGTAAATAAATTTGGGGATCCAACCAGCACTGCGGATTTGGATTACTTCGATTTTCTATATGCAGGTAAGAGTTTTTGATATCATTGAATTGAATAAAATAGTCCACAATATCGTAATGTCAAACAATGTGTGATTCGGTTTAATTTTACAGTAAACATGTACTGATCCATGCTTAGACGGGTTGTTTTTTCTTACGTGTTTCAGGTAGCCTACAATATGAAACATATTGTAAAGCGACATCGCGAGAAACCAAAAAACATACATTTTAACAAAAAGAATGTTAAGTAGAATATTAGGAAAAACGGATTGTTATATAGTTATAATGAATTTTTTGAAAATAAAAATGTAAAACAAAAAAAATGTACATATTTTAATTAACATAAAAAAAAATTGGTATATATTTTATACCGTTTGGTTTAAAAATTTTATAATGGAAGGTATAAAATTTATAGATTATATTTATTAAAAGACACGTATAAAGTATAGGTATGAATTTAATATATATAGATTATATACCGAACTAATAAACTGATAATATGTAATTTATACCGATTTTTACTATACCAAACCAACAAACTCATGGTATATAATTTATACCAATTTTTATTTTACGAAACTCATAAACTTATGATATATAATTTATACCAATCGAACATTTCATATTAAATCGAGAGGAAAAAGCAAAAATCTTAGGTGACCATTTCCGATTTGTCTGAAAATGCGTTAATAGATTCGTCTCGTGAAAATAAAAAGCTAATTGGACCGAAAAAATTCAATAAGTGGTTTTTCATGAGATATCACCATACAAAGTTTCGTGAAAATCGGGAAAAATCAAAAAAGGAGTCAAATTCAAAAACTCACAGCTCTTTCATTTTTTATCCGATTTGCGTCAACAGTGTATCGTTGAAAAGGTAATTTAGTCTTCTTTAAGATTAATTATTCAAAATTTATTGTTGCCTAACGAAAAGTGAGTCAAAATGTGAGTTTTAATATATTTTCACCCTTCGGCTCAAAACCTTACCTTTAATTTTTTTTTTTTAATTTTTTTTTTAAAGGTCAACAAATTACCTTTTCAACGATATACTGTTCTTGATGGTATCTTGATTCGTTAGGTTTTTATTGAGTTTTTATGGGATATGCCATGAATTTTCAGTATAAAGTTTATCGAATGAGTAAAAAATCGACCATATTCTCTATTCGGTCACAGATAACTAACTTCGCTCTTTGGCAATATTGATTGTTTCGACAAAATCTACATTTAATCCATACAGGTGAATGACCTCTCACGTAACCTTTGACCTCTAAGTTGAACAAATTATCGATTTTCTTGAATTTTCGATTTTATTATCTGTATGAATACACTTTTTATTTATTTATTTAATCAACGATGGCAAACAGGCCGAGACCCAATTCATGCCCAGTAGTAACACAAATCTTAAGACTATTAAGAACATTAGAAAAATACAAATACATATATAGTAAAAGAAAATTAAAAAATTGAACAAATTAAAAATTAAAAAATCACAGAACAGGAAATGATATGATTTAGTTTATTTTTTTTCGATCTGTAAATAGTGTTATGCAAACTGGTTTCTTTAAATTCTGTTTAATTAATTAATTTAAAGATTGTAAAATCATTCGAAGCTGAGAATCTTGAGACTTTAATTTCTTTGTCGTTAATTAGAGTAAAGCAGTGAAATTTTTGTGTTCCTGCGATAGTGGACACTTTGTCAAGTTTTTTTCAAATCTCTTTTCAATTTTCTTGTATTCTTCTTCCGGACAAAAGCGAAAGGCAATGGCCGAGTCTTTGTTCGAAATGGCCCATTGGTAGAGTTCTTTTGCAGTTCTTATATGGCCTTCGAATTTTTTTTGGAGACTAGCTCTTGTTGCGTTGCGCTTAATGCCACCTCCATGCCATTCAACATCGAAATTATGGGCCTTTCAATGTTGACACAATTGAAAGAATTTTTTTTTCGTTTTTGTACTGCGAAGCTGCTCCATCCGAAAAGAAGTATATTTTTGTGATGAATTGAAAAGTCTCATCCAAGAATTTAAAAAGTTCCCGCTGAAATTGGTATACTGCTTCATAGTTGTGCTTCAGACTCTCGGAAATTATCAGAAGACTTTTGAACTTCAACTCATCTCTCTCATCTTTGAAATAAATCGCAAACGGATGAAGTGTAACCTGCTGCTGGTTCCAATGTGCTGATTGTACTTCGTCCTTAAAAAGTTTCGCATTTAATATAAAATGGTAGATCCAACCAGTTTTTCGAGCCGATTGGAGATGAATATATACCTGAATAACGCAATGATAATTTTTCGTAAAGTCGGATATTACAATAAACTCGCCTTGCCGCAGTTGATCCTTTTTCATTTTCAAAAAATCAGATTGTTTCTTCGCGATGAAATCGTGTGGAATCAATGTTGCCAGCTGCATGCTATACGACCTAATGAAATCATCGGAAAAACGCGTAATATTTTCCAAGCTCGTTCTACATATTTTTTTAAAAAAATTATTAAAATTATTAAAATAAATTACTGAACGGCGTAATTCAAATGGCGTAATGAATGGCGTAATTCAAAAATAGGCTAGTTCAAAATTTACCGCTTTGATTGACCCAATGTTTGTATGGTATACTCTCCATTTGGTTATCTTCAAGAATTTGTTCGAAGAATTGCTCCATTCCATACACTCCGGGGCATTTATCGCATTCATTCAAATGGCATTTCATGTTTGGCTCAGCACACAACATTTTGATAAAATATTTATTTAATATAATTTTATTAAAATAATAATTTTATTAAAATTAAATTTTATATTTATAGCACTAGCACTTATTTTTAATTTAATTTTATTCGTAAAAAATATTTTATGTCACTTATTTTGTTTTTATTTAACTCTAAAAAGATATTTTAACTAATTATTCTTAAAAACCAATTTTTACTGAATCTAAATTTGAACAAACTAACTTATTAAAATTTATTTTTTCTTATCCTAGGTTCTTAAAACATTGTTTTTATTTTTGAGAGGGAGAGAGATAAAGAGAATTAAAAATAAAAAGACATTTTAAAAGGAACAAATAATATTGGCGCCTCGTCGCTCTAACCTTTTACATTGTTAATCGTTTCAGCATGTTGTTACTTTTTGGGATTTTTTGTTTCTAGAGGTTATAAGAAAAAGGGATATTTAGTTAGTTATCTGTCACCGAATAGAGAATATGGTCGATTTTTTCCTCATTCGGTAAAACTTTGTACTGAAAATTCATGGCATATCCCATAAAAAACTCAATAAAAACCTAACGAATCAAGATACCATCAAGAACAGTATATCGTTGAAAAGGTAATTTGTTGACCTTTAAAAAAATAATTTTAAAAAAAAATTAAAGGTAAGGTTTTGAGCCGAAGGGTGAAAATATATTAAAACTCAAATTTTGACTCACTTTTCGTTAGGAAACAATAAATTTTGAATAATTAATCTTAAAGTTGACTAAATTATACCTTTTCAACGATATACTGTTGACGCAAATCGGATAAAAAATGAAAGAGCTGTGAGTTTTTGAATTTGACTCCTTTTTTGATTTTTCCCGATTTTCGCGAAACTTTGTATGGTGATATCTCATGAAAAACCACTTATTGAATTTTTTCGGTTCAATTAGTTTTTTATTTTCACGAGACGAATCTATTAACGCATTTTCAGGCAAATCGGAAATGGTCACCTAAGACCCCCTCTCGATTTGATCTGAAATGGTCGCAATGCATATAAATGATCTTTATACATAAATATATGCAATTTATATGGAGCTATATAAATAGCTTTTATACCTTCCTTACTTTTATACCTTCGAACTTTATTTAACTAATACCTTTTCTTTATGGATTTATATAAATACCATTTTTTACCAATTTCATACCAATATTTTCAACCGTGCTGCTATTAGCTGAAACACCTTTTGAAGATTTAGGATCTCTGATTTCTTTTGAAAGTTCTTCATGTTGTGCCTAATTAACGAAAAAAAATGTTACTGGCTCTTGTTCATTTAATAATAGGTTTGCATTTGGTTGCCCTTTCCTTTTAAGGTTGTTATAAAAGCGTATTACATAAATCAATATATTCTGATGATTTTCTTCAATAACGAGTATTTTTCAAATAAAATTGAAATAGGATTACTGAATGTTGTGACAGCATACAATTCTACCTTATGCTTTTTACATTCTTCAGATGTTGAAACTTGAAATTCGACATTCGGCTGTTCGGAATGCTTGTTATCAGACAAACAATGTGGTCCATCTTACCATAGAGCTAAATATTTTAAAGTTTGATGCTGGAATACCTCTTGAGACGGGATGTTCTTCAGATCTCACATGATACCAATGCTGTCTTTGAAATTTTTCAGGTATGTCGGCAGTTCGATTAGCAACGAATATTTTCCATTAAACTGAATGCCAAGACAGTACAATTGAAGAGTTTGTCGAAGCAAAATACATTGCATGTTCTAGTAAAACACTTTTTAATGTTTCCATTAATTTTGCCAATATATGAGCGCTACATAATTCTAGCCTGGGTAAACTGACTTGTCGAATTGGAGCAACTTTATATTTGGATATAAACAAATTGATTTTCATTTCACTATCTTCACCAGTTGCTTTTGTGTAGGTCACAGCACCATACCCTTTTTCGCTTTCATCGCAGAATCCATGGTCTTCCAAATTTTCGTGTTTAAGTTCGACGTACCTTTGAATTTTCAAACCTTCAATACTTCTATACTTTGTTTATAATTTCTTAGTTTTTCGTATAACTTACATACTTTTGGTAGCACGTCATCGTCTCAGTTTAGTTTTAAAGCCATAATCCCTGAAATATCATTTTAAATTGAACAGTTACGGATGATAGTCAGCCTAGAGTATCAAATATTCTAGATGATTCAGAGAGTATTAAACGTTTTGTAATCGTCGTCTGTGGTTACAAATTAGCTTTGAAGCTAGAAGCATCATTTTCAGAATTCCATTGTAGTCTAAGGATTATTATATCAGTTTCAGTACCGTTGCTAGGCGCAAAATAAAGACTTTTTTCTTGACAAAATTCAAGGACTTTAGGTGAAGTTGACATCAATTTTGTCAAACTAAATCCATCAGCATTTAATAAATTTGACACGTAAACTTTTATACCTATAACCTTCTTGACAGTGTCAGCTCCTAAAATAAAATCCTCTCCGTAAAAATCATTAGTTATTATGCGCGATACGAGTGGAGATATTTTTTGTGTTCAAAATTAATTTGATTGATTTGATTTGATGATCTGGACTGATGTCTAGTTGATAAGTACAAAAAACATAAGCATGATTTGTCACGAATAACTTTCTTTTTTCCACACTAAATTTGAAGTACCCTTCACAATTGTTTAAATAATACTCTTTTTCACATTTTACGCAAACGTTTGTTGACAGATGTCGAAATATCTTTAACATAATTTACTTGGCTTTGTCGAATGCTCGTTGAGGATAAACTGTTGACTGATATCAATCTTTTCCAATGCATTATCTCTCTTTCTTAGGAGCTAAAAAAATTGATCAATGTAAAACGAAATCCTGAAGCCATCCTGTTTCCTCGGGAGAGAGAGAGCTGAATATCCTGGGAAAACGAGTCATTATTTTTGTCCCTCTGGTTGGAAATTCGGACCTGCTCATCGCGAGGCTAGTCGTGAGTTTGTCCGCCCACCAGAGGGTCTTAGAGGATCAGAAATTATCTGAATCTGAACATGATAGAGCTTGAAATAAATACCCAATCGCTGAACCGCGAAGTCATCGTCTCTTTACACTATAAAAACCTAGAGCAACATCGGGCCTTTATGCCTTTAATTGTTACAGAGGGTAACACTAGCACACAATAAAAACAACGTTGTGCTAAATTAAATTCTAATTAAATTATATATATAATTAATGTAAGTGACATGATTAAATTCCTGAGGTCAACGTGACTTAATTTCCAAGATAAATGAAAGATCCAATTCGATAAAATATTTCAATTTTATTTTAATTTCAATTTATTAGCCAAATGTATTTTTTTTTTAATTTTTTTTCAATATAATTTAACTTAATTTGTTAAATTTTGAATTGACTAAACAATTATATTTGTTATGAGCTTTTACACTTAGCTTTGATTCACAGTTCACAATTTCAATAGTAAAGAAATTACATAAATAAAAAATTTAACATATTAGAATTAGGGTTTCTAATCCGGATATCCGGATATCGAATTATCCGGATTATTCGACCATATTTTGACTATTCGATTATCCGGATACTTTTTTGCAATTATCCGAATATTAAAAAACCCTTTATTTTGTAAAAAAATAATCAAATTGAGTTGAAAAGTTCAAATAACTACTAACTTGCGTTGCAAAGTTTGTTAGTGCAGTGAAGTCACTACAACTTACAAGTTTTAAAAATTTATTTAAAACTTTAATGTTTTGAAAACTGTAATCATTGAATATTTTATGAAACACTTCGTGAATCTGCAGTGTAAAGATATTTTACAAATATTTATTTAATATTAATTTGAAAAAAATAATGTTTTATAAACTTGTAGCGCTGTCAATAAAATCTGAAGTGTTGGCTATTTTTTTAAAGTTTATGAGAGCTGTACTTCTAAATTATGACTGAGGAAATCACTAATGAAATTACTATTGAAAGTGAAGATGAAGAAAGTCTAAGTAGTGAAGTTTGTATAAGAAATCGTGACTGCAGAAAGTACTTGAGAATGCTATTGCTTTAATTACTCATGTTGAGAAGCAGAATGAATTCCATATTGCTGAAAAATGATTTCATTTATTTAAATAATTATAAAAAAAGGACTGGCGATTTAAATATTCTATATTGCGTATTATTACCAATAAAACCTACTTTGACGCAACGCAGCGGGTATTTTCAATTGCTAGTCTTACCAGGACAAAAATTAGAACTCGACTCAATTTCGAGACAATGTAATAATTAATTAATTAATGCAATAATTTTTCTAAAATATGCATTTTTATAAATGCATCAATAACTTCATTAATTTAAGTAAATTTATCAATAATTTAATCTTTTTATTATTATTATTTATGATTTGTTACTATTTTTTTGTTATTTTTTGACTATGTATAAAAATTAATTAATATAGATACACGAAAAATATACATAAATGATTTAAATACCGCAAAGTAAAAAACATGTTTTATTTATTGTTTAATTATCCGGATATCCGGATTATCCGGATAATTTATTGTTTATGTATTCGATATCCGGATAATCAAATAGGTCGGATATTTAGAAACCCTAATTAGAATATAAAAAAACTCTAAACCGAAAATTAAACTCTGACTAACAAAAATGACAATTCGATTAAAAAAACTTAAATTACTCCACGATTCAACTCCACCTAACGAAACAAACTAAAAGAAACAAAAAAAGGACCGTATTTTTTTTACCGTATTTGGTTCCCAAAACTAACACCTTTCTTATTCGAGCACCGACAAAAAACAAACTAACCAAAGTTTTTACCTCGGTGTTGTCCGAGCCCTTGTGATGATGATAACAAAAAAAAATAATAGTGATTCCATAAATCCACTAAAACTGTGGGAATAGTTAGAATTTCTTATATTATTCTTGATGGGAGATTTTCCATCGGGGTGATGTTACATCACAAATAATTTACTGAATTAATTGTTGATCATGTGTCAATAGACACAAGTGAAGACTAGTCATCTTCTTCTCACAGATACAATTTTGTTATTCAATACTAGAAAATCTAGAGTATAACAAAACAGTGATCACCAGAGAAATTAATTGACTAAACCTGAATTTATTAAATGTATGTTTATGTAAATTTTTTGTTTTTACACTTCGCTAGAGTTGTAACCTAATTTTTGGTTTATAATCATTAGCGTTAACATTTTTTGGTAGAGTTTATCTAGTCGGCTAGCCCTGATGAGAATGATAAACTTTTTTAAAGTTTAAAAATTTTCTCATTGGTTCGAAACTAGATCGCTCTAAAATTGTATGGATTGCAAAAAGTTTCATAATTTGCACCATAATTTTTTAGATTCAGTTCTTATATTATTCTTGATGGGAGATTTTCCATCGGGGTGATGTTACATCACAAATAATTTACTGAATTAATTGTTGATCATGTGTCAATAGACACAAGTGAAGACTAGTCATCTTCTTCTCACAGATACAATTTTGTTATTCAATACTAGAAAATCTAGAGTATAACAAAACAGTGATCACCAGAGAAATTAATTGACTAAACCTGAATTTATTAAATGTATGTTTATGTAAATTTTTTGTTTTTACACTTCGCTAGAGTTGTAACCTAATTTTTGGTTTATAATCATTAGCGTTAACATTTTTTGGTAGAGTTTATCTAGTCGGCTAGCCCTGATGAGAATGATAAACTTTTTTAAAGTTTAAAAATTTTCTCATTGGTTCGAAACTAGATCGCTCTAAAATTGTATGGATTGCAAAAAGTTTCATAATTTGCACCATAATTTTTTAGATTCAGTTCTTATAGTTAGAATTTCCCACAATTAAAATAGAGAACTTATCAAGTTTCAAAAAAAAATATAGAAATTACCGAAAACAAAAAAACATCACAACTGAGTTTTAATGTTAATATGAACGATAAAGAAATTGGAGAATTTTTTTAGAAAATCGTTTAAATTTAATTTAATAAAAATGTTTTGCAACATTGCAAAACTGAAACATGGGAATGGTTGTAATTTAAATTAATGGCATTTTTTATTGAAAATGTTGTGTTTGGGATGACCTCCGTCACAAATGGAAGGCAAGCATTGATCAATTGTCCAAGTCAATTGGCCATTCCACTTCAATTGGCCGGGTCTTCGGGGTCCAATTTTAGTACAAGCCTGTAAACCAACCATGGTTGGTTCGCTTCTGAGCATCATCGCCCAATATTTATAACATGCACTCAATCAGAATTATCTATACTATGTAAACTTTTTGCTGTTGTCTTGCTAATATGAGGTTGCTCCAAGAACTGATGTATAAAAAATGAAATTACCAGATCTGGCTTGTCATACCGCTCTATCTATTTACACCAAGCTTCATCGTAATTTACCTTAGTAGTCAATAATATCTATGTGTGAATCACCGATAATGTTGGTTCGCGTAAAAAACTTTTCAAATATTTTAATTTGTACACCTTGGAATATTTTTTATTATTATGTACCGAAGCTTCAAAACACCTCTAAATGATGGAAGCTCTGATTACTCGACTGAAAAAGAGGGCAAATTTAATGGAGGCGACCGAACTATGTCGTTTTTATAAAAAAGAGCACTGATTGGTAACAATATTGTCAATTGTACAGTTCATATCAGGTTGAGTAGCATTATCTTTCAGTATTATTTCAGCTCGGAATAAGGCTCCTTTGGCTTCAAACTATAAAGCTTCAAATTTTTCGAGTGGTTTTCATGCTCCACAATATCCGTAGGCTCTCAAACTGCTTTAAACACTGAGTAGATTAATAAGCGTATTTACATCCTCAATGTAAAATTGAATAGCGGTAGACTTTAATTTTTTGTGTATTTTGGTTTTTATTTTTTGAAGACGCTGAAACGCTCTTTGCTCAGTCATATTGCAAAAGGCAAGAAATAAAATAAATTTTATAATTTCAACACTGATAATTAAACGAAATTAACTACACACTGGAAAGCCTATAATATTTTTTGGATATCCGGCTCGAAGGACCATGAATTTTTTCGATTGTTTTTGTGGATTATACAATACAAAAAGTGAATAACCGCGAGCAACGTTGTATGTGTATGTCTGTCCAGCATATGTTTGAAGAATGATGCAAAATTTACCTGAGCACCTACATGATCTAATGAACTTTTATGCCACTCGTTACGTCGTCATAAAATTTAGCCTCATCTTTTTATTTTAAACAGAAGAGAACCATCAAATCTATCCATCATACGATCCATGACAATCATTTATATCTACATATAATTCACTCCCACCTTTAATTACAAAATATATCTTACAACTATATTTTTGTTTCTTCTTTCATGGAACAAAAAAAACTCACGATATATACTAAATATAAATAAATAAAAATTATTATTATAATTATTGAATTTGTCGTCGACAAATTGGATTTTTGTTTTCTTTTCGTAAACTTACAATAATATAAAAAAAATTTTATTGTAATAAATAAATGCAATTTAAATTATTTAAGAAAGAAATCAAAAAACCAATTTTTATTGTAAGCAATTTTTTTTCGCGGGCGTGGGTGTCGGGAATTTTATAGTCCATGTTTGTTTTTGTTTTTTTGTGGTTAATGCGAATATTGAATGACCAATCTATTTATTGTGATTGTACTTGTATGAACGTTTATAGGGTGAGATGAAGCTTTTGATTGATCGAAACAGAAAAACTGAAATATTTTAACCTTGGTTTGTGTTATTTCCTCTACTGTACCCTTTAAACCTTTAGAAAAAGAAGGTTTTTTTGAATGAACATCCGTTTAATTCAAGGAGATTGATATAAAAATATTTTTTTTGGAAAATAAATAAAGGCATTTTCTTAATGGTTTTATTTGTTTTTTGATGTAGGAGTCTTGTTTTTTTGAATGAATTCCTTTCACTGCTCTTATGATAATTGTTTAATAATAATTTTTTTTTTTCAACCCGAATTCCATATCTACTTGACAATAATAACCTAATTAATGAAAACATAAAATTTAAATTATGAATAACTTTTCATTATCATCTCTCTCACCAACGCAATCAACGGCATATTCATGTCGTTTGTCAAACTCATATTTATGTTATGATAATGATTATAGAAATCTAATCAAAAATGTGAAAATCTCATAAATATGAATTTTATCTCGGTAAAAATAAATTCAAAAACAGAAAAAGCATAAACATAGACATTCCAAACATATTATTGATATGATTTATATTTTATGTCGTTTCTGTGGTCTTAAGCGAAAAATAAATTTTAGCTATTATTATTGTTGTTGTGCGATTTTATGAGTTTTGTTTCTTCGATTTGATTTTAGCTAAAGACGACTTTTGATATGTCGTCATGTGACAGGAAATAAAAATATAAGTTGACTTTAAGATTTTATGGAGAAAAGATTATTAAAGTTGTTGAAGATGGATATAACTGGAGTGGATTGTCAAAAAATAAAATTTGAGATGGATTAACATTTACGCATGTAGGATAAAATTAAATATTTTTTTTGTACTTATGGCATTCAAAATATTGTTATTGCTTTAATTTAAAATTTAAATTGAGGTTTTTAGGGGCGAGAAGGATGGGGGGAAGAGAGGTTGACTACTGTATTGACTACTGTGTTTTAGGACCTACTGATTCTAAAAAACCAAAGAAAAAATATGTATGTCTGCCTGCCGGCTGGCCTTCATACTGAATGGTAAGAGCCGAAAGGACGATGTGTTCGATAGCTGTCCGGAAGTGTGTCAAAACAAGGAAATTTGCATATGTTTTGCTTGAAAACGTTCATTTTCTGTGATTACGAATAGAAACATTGAATTTGAAGAAATCTTGATGGTCGGGATTGGTATGTGAGACCAAAATCTAGATTATTGCATTATAAGTTTGTCAAAAAAATGTTGTCAAGTGTGTCAAAAGAAAGATTTTTATTTATTTTTTACCAATTTTTTGGAATAAAATAAAATTAATTATTTGTATGACATGAAATTTAATTATTATTATAGAGAATTATGACATTATAAGTTGGTCAAAAAAATAATGTCAAGTGTGTCAAAAAATGATTTCATTTATTTTATTAGCCAATTTTTCGGAAAAAAAAATTTAGTTGTTCTTATAACGTAAATGTAATTGAACATGAAATTGGACATGGAAATTTTTGAATTTGTTATAGTTTTTTAAATAGTTTTGGAATTTTGAAAAAAGTTTGTAATTTTGATGTTGTAATAATTTTTGCAATATTTTTAGAATTTTGGAAAAAGTTTCAATTTTTGATTTTGTTATAATTTTTGCAATATTTTTAGAGTTTTGAAAAATTTCAAATTTTTGATTTTATTATAATTTTTGGAATTTTGAAAAAAGTTTCAATTTTTAATTTTGTAGTAATTTTTGCAATATTTTTAGAATGTTGGAAAAAGTTTGAATTTTTAATAATTTTTGGAATATTATTGGAATTTAGAAAAATTTTAAATATTTGATCTTATTCTAATTTTTGCAATATTTTTGGAATTTTGAAAAAAAAAAAGTTTCAATTTTTGGATTTGTTATAATTTTTGCAATATTTTTAAAATTTTGGATGAAATTTTTAATTTTTGATTTTGTAATAATCTTTAGAATATTTTTAGAATAACGAAAATAGTTTTATTTTATTTAATTTTTACAGCATTTTTGGAATTTTGAAAAAAATATGAATTTGTGATTTTGTAATATTTTCTAGAAACGCTAAATGGAGAGGTTTTTTGAGTAGTTTGCTGCGTGTTTGCGTTTTCACCAAATTATGTTAATTATAATTATAATTTTCCGGCAAGGTATTGATGTTTCGTGTTAGTTTTGTAATAAATTCTTTAGCAGATATAAACAAATACATGTACTTTAACAAAGAGTTATGTTTGATATACATCGCTGCCCAAAACTAAAAATCATGTCCTCATAAATATTTTTGCCGAAAACTATATCAAAATCCTTAACCTAGATCGAAGTCTTGATATCTCAGAGCTGTGAGATTTCAGTCCCTCCATATTTTTGCATTTGCAAACCTAGAATAAAAAATAGTGCTTTATGTTTAGAACAAAAAACCAATAATATAAGACACATTTAAAATTATTTGGTATTAGCCAACGAAACCTTTATTTATAACTCAACGTTTCGAATACAATTCGTATTCATCATCAGGAGGATAAAAAATAAAAAATTAGTTTTAAAAAAATTTTTTAAAAAAATTTTTTATTTTTTATCCTCCTGATGATGAATACGAATTGTATTCGAAACGTTGAGTTATAAATAAAGGTTTCGTTGGCTAATACCAAATAATTTTAAATGTGTAAAATCATTTAAGCCAAATAAAAATAAAAATAATAATATAAGAGTTGGGAGTTAATTACAAAGTAAGTAAAAAATAGGCAAAGAACTATAATCAGTAAATACATAATAAGTAAATCGTAAAAGTCAAAATTTTTCGTTTATAGAAAATATCTAACGGTAAATAATTGATTTAAAATATATTAATTTTTTTTTGGTTGATATTTAATTGAGTTGTGGAGTAGTGAAATATAGATATCATCGGTATTAATAGGTAGGTAGTATTCCAAGCGGTTAAACAGTTTTTTACAGGTTCTACTCCCTAGTCCCATGACCTAGTTGAGGCAGCAATCGCTCCAGAGTCAGTTGCAATGAGTATACATCACGCGAGCTTTGTTTTCTGCGACGCAGCGCTTTTTATTCTAGCGGTCATTAGTTACGAGTATATTAAACGAAAGTTGCTGGTCTCCACTAGTATAAACCATGGATCTTACGGAAACAAACTATCTGGATTTAACTAAAACGCTAACGATGCCGAATATAATCACTTAATTTCAACCTTCGTAGCAGAGGTAATCGCCTCTCTAAGAACCTCCACTAAGAAGTGTCAAAGTCTTCAAAATTTTATCTCACCTTATCCTTCCTAACCAAATTTTTCAAGAGGGAGCCAATCTTAACCACATTTTAGTAAACATCTAACTCTTCTGGAAAATCCAACCAGACTATTCTTGAAGAACAATTTCTTACGAGTTGGACTTTTAAATTTAATATCTTTATCGCATAAACAAAATTACTAAAATGCGGGATAAACTATTTGTCCTCATTGACGAATTAGGAAATTTTGGGAATATCTTATTCAAAAAAATAAGCCTTACATTTCAAAGAAAATTAAAAGCAAAAACTGAACTTTAATAATAATATAATAATAAAATAAAAATTGTAACTTGCGTAATTTATTCCCCGTTGATCGTGGTCTATTGTGCTGAAATTTTTTAGTCCCTTGGCTATTAGTTAAATTGACTCTTTTTCTTCTTAATATGCTCTGATACAACACTTCCAAATTCCTTATTATTTTCAATGCTCGGTAGTAAAAAAAAATTATTCAACTGGACTGCAGTGTCTATAAAATCCTTTATCAGCATATATATACCCAAGGTTCAGATTCATAAAAATATAAGATCACTCGTCGAGATGATATTATGATATGCTAGTTTTACCAAACCAAATTATGATGGCATTTGATGAAAAAGCCTTGAACTTATATTTCTTGTATTTTTAATTTTTTTATTTGTTGAATTTGCACAATGTATAAATTTTTATTTAAAGTTATATACTTTTTCATTTTTAAATCCAAAAAAAGGAATAATTTAAACTTTATGTTTGCAAAGCAAAACATGGAATGAATCTATCATCTACCATGACAGCATTTTATAATTTTTTTTCATTTGTTTTTTTTTTTCGACGAAAGGTGTTGCCAAATGTAATTTTTGCCTCGTTCAATGTTCGGTGTGGGCTTTTTTTAGATGTTATTTGGCTAACGAAATTTATTTGTTGCTGAATCGAATTTCTTTTGAATTCGAATTTTTAAATTGAAGGTTTGAATTTTTTTATCTACCGAATATACTTAAATGGTTTGAAATAAATGAAACGCTGTTATTAAGACCTATATGCCGTCGTTACAACCATGACTACGAAGTAAGAGTGAAGATGCTTGACGTCGGAGTCAAAAGAAAACGGCGACACCATTCGGTCGAGAAAACCCCTGAACTGGCATTTATTTAGAAATCTGTATCTAGGATCGAGGTATCAAACGTAACTGACGCCAAGGTTGAAGACCGATTCCAATACTCGTGAAATTCCTAGGAATTGACAACCTCGATACAAAACAGTAATATATGACTCGGGAAGTGTGAACCCCAATGACGACAACCAGACAAAGGAACTACAATACCAAACGAAAGACTTCACTCCCTGATATCCTTCGCATGATGGACTCCAAATCTTTTACCGCTCATGTTTTCGCACTCACACATTTTCAATTTTAGTTTTAATCATTGCAGGTAAAAATTTTGGAGCCAGCTTAGCCGAAAACTTTTTAGTCGCGTCACTCAAATGATGTTGGCGTACAAACACGCGTTGTTGTGGTTGAAAGGTCCGTATCTTAGCTCATAGATTGTAATGATGTTGCGTCTTCTTAAAAGCTGAATTAAAATTTTGCTGAACACGACTCCTAAGCAAGGCTAAATGATCAGAACGTTCTACTTCTTCACCCAGATCTTAACCAAGCATATGAAGCGACCTTATCAAATGATACGTATTTCCATCCGATATTGGATGTTGACCAAAAAATAAGTAGTATGGTGAGTATTTAGTCGCAGTATGTACTGCTGCCCGCAGTGCATAAGCGATCTCTCCAATTTCTGCATCCCATTTAGTATGTTGGTCCTTCACGAACGCTCAGATAGCTGCCAAAAAGGTGTTGCCAAATGTAATTTTTGCCTCGTTCAATGTTCGGTGTGGGTTTTTTTTGGATGTTATTTGGTTAACGAAATTTATTTGTTGCTGAATCGAATTTCTTTTGAATTCGGATTTTTAAATTGAAGGTTTGAATTTTTTTATTTACCGAATATACTTAATATGGTTTGAGATGAATAAAACGTTAATAAGACCTATAGGCCGTCGTTACAAATTTTAAATCTCACACATCAAGTCTCAAGATGCCGAGTATGGGTACATTCTCAGTAGCATTACCAGAAACATTTTATCGCTCATATAAACGCCCCTTAGGACTCAAACGCCTATGATCAAGTCAAAGCAGCACTTCTTAGCCGTTTGCTCTGTAGCACCACGGACCATATCTGAAACCTGCTAAGAGGAATAGATCTTAGAGACCGGATCCGAAAAACCCTGTCGTCCCAGATCCAGATCTAGAATCATGTATGTTTATCGTCAAACACGATAAAAAATCATGTTGATTTGGTTTGTCAGTTTGTATGTATACGTTTGTACCTGTATGGCCTTCCATTGAAAATGCTAGAGGATTCTAAGAAAACCTAAAATTGTATTTGATAAATAATTCATAAACTTTGGCTATTGGTCTGCAAATACTTGATATTTCCTTTTTTCTATCTTTGACACAGAGTCTATGAGCAAATAAAATTGCATATTTTGAGAAACATACATTTTTGTTTTATATGTCGAAGACTGTTGTTCATTAGTTTTCTAGCAAAGGTTAATCCTAGCTCCGATTTATTTATCTTCCCTGACCACTATTTTTAAAAATTGGGAAAATAAGACAGCACCACTCCTTTTTATTCCTCAAAATAAACTATCTCTATAAATATTTTGATGTCCCTATTTATTTTTGATCTATGCAATATACATACATATATATATTTCTTGTGTTATCGGCTTACTAATATTTCTGGTTTGGGTTCGATACTTTTTACAATTTTTATAGGGTTCCGTTTTTTATGACGAACCCTATTGGAGAGTTTTTTCACATTATTTCGATTATCTCGAAAATTATAACTCCTGTGTGGACCTGAAATTTGAAATGCATGTAAAACTAACCTATCCAGACAAGATGAGGGGTTGAAAAATAAATAAAATGGGTTTCGTATGTTTTACAGGACTTCGATAAGAGGTCTTTGAGAAAGTACATTTTTTATCGAGTCAAGTAGGGTAAATCTATCATATGAAAGGGCTTAACTTCAGTATTTCTAAAAAACGTATTTTGAAATTTTGCACCCCACTATTTTTTGTGCAATTTTAAGTAATGACGTTATCTGTATGTTTTCTTTCCTTGGTTAGCTCCTAACCTAATTAATCGAAAATCTTTAAAAGTATTTTGAATGATAGAAAAGTTAGTAAGTTTTCATTGGAAAATATAGTAAAGTGTCAAATATTAATAATTATATTTATTAAGGGGGTGAAAATGAGAAGGGGAAAAACACCATTTAAAACCCAGTCAAGTGGGGTGTCATTTGAAAGAGCACTAAAATTAAGAAACATTGCAATTTTTTTTTAAATTTTGCAATGCACAGTTTTTGAATTATTTTCAAAAAATTCCTATTTTTAGCATTAACACCTCCCACCCCCTAAATATCGTCGTTCATTAACAGACATTTTTTTACAATATAAACCATTTGGTGTAATTGAGTCGTTCCTTAGCTACCATAAATAGCTATGGATTGATACGGGAGCTCAGTCATCCCTAATTTTTATTTTAAAAATCTTTCATCAGACGAAAGTTCAGTCCTCAATTGCTGTGTTTCGATCTGAGTCTCCGTCGTGAATTACGACATCCATTTGTCTTTGCGTCAGTTAATTAACCTATAATAGGTGCTGACTTTCTTTCGAAATTCGGCATTATTGTCGACCTCAAGCGTAAGCGCTTGCTTGATGAAAGAACACCACGGTGGCCTACGGTGGCCACTATTTTATCGAATTATAAAACTTTAACCCCAAGACAGTTTACCATAAATGGAACATATAAAGCCATTCTCCAAGAGTTCCTCTCTCTCACAATGGAGCCCAGATATGACGGCTCAGTAAAACACAATGTGGTTCATCATATAATTTCTGAAGGAGAAAGGATTTCTGAAGCTATTAGACAATTTTCTCAGTCAACATCCGTTCAACAGGCTGAAAGGTTTGTGCGTATGATAAATTATTATCATAGGTTTATACCAAAGCTAGCAGAATTAATAGCCTCAGTTCACACCCACCTTACAGCTCTAATACTCGTAAAACAAGGCAAGAGATCAAAATTTTCTTGGCCTGTTAAATGTAGTGCAGGTATTGATCTTGTCAAACCAGCACTTAAGCATAGCACTGCGATGGGAACAGTACTAGAACAGTATGCAGATAAATGTTGGCAGCCATTAGCATTTTTCTTTTCAGCAAGCGAATACAAAATATTCTTCAGAAGTCTTTTTCAAATTTTAATATACTGATGATGATAATCAAGATATTTTCGAAACATGTTTAATAAATAAATAATTTTCAACATTTTATTAATTATATTACTGCACATGAGGGTTGTCATTAATAATATAAAATTTTTATTAATAGAACAAAAATAAAAATAGGGTACCACTAAATTTGTTGTTTGTCAATATTTCATTAAGGACCGAAAGTTCACTGTGTTCACTGACCACAAACCTAGACTATTGCTATTACATCCAAAACGGAACTTAGTCCCAGACAGGCTCGTCATTTGTACTATGTGGTGCAGTTTACCACTAATACTAGACATATATCTGGAAAAGCTAATGTTGTGTCGGATACACTTTCACGATCATTTGAGGAAATGGCTCTTTGTCTGACCGGGTTGGATATCCCTCAACTCATTCAACTTCAAGAGTTTGACAAAAAACTCCAGGACTTATTGATTGTTCAGAAGACGAAAAATTTTAAGTTCAAACTTGAACTCATTTCAAGGGAGCACACTCATAAGCCAATTTGGTGTGAGACTATCTCGAGAAGACCTGGTAAGTATATCCCCGCCGAATTAAGACGAAATATTTTTAATAATTTGCATATAATGTCCCACCCAGGTGCTCTTGCTTCACGGAAGTTAATTTCTTCTAGGTACTTTGGGCCATCTATAAATATCGTCGTTGGTTTTTGGTCTAAAACATGCCTGCTATGTCAACGATCTAAAATCAACCGTCATACACGGACCGAATTTGGTAGGTTCGATATACCAAGTGGTCGGTTTGATCATATTCATATAGACATCGTGGGACGTCTACCTCCTTCTTATGGATATGAATACATACTAACCACTGTCGACCGTTTTACTAGATGGCCAAAAGCAACTCTGATTGTTGATATGCGAGAAACGAGTGTAACTAGAGCCTTATTCGATCAGCATATCTCGCGTTATGGAGTACCGTTGTATATTGCCACAGATCAAGGTGCGCAATTTGAATCTGGGTTATTTCAAGAGCTCATGAGTTTACTTGGAACGCATAAAATTCGGACAACGGCTTACAATCCAAAAGCCAATGGAACAGTGAAAAGGTTCGCTGGTCGGTATTTTAAAGCAGCTTTGCGCTACTTTATCCCTAAAGAAACTCGGAAAGGTCCTCAAAACAATATTTACATTCCTAAAGAATTAGAAGAATGCGACTTTGTTTTTGTTCGTGTTGATAAAATCAAATCTGGTTTATCACCACCATATGAGGAGCCATTTAAAGCCATTTCAATAAGTCCGTAGGATGATCTATGTGTCGGATGATCTATGGCGTTACTAGAATTTTGTCCACATGATTTTTATTTAGTACTAACCTTCAAACGATACGTGTATAAATTTGACAGCAATCTGACTATTGATTCGTGAGTTATAGCATTATGTGTGAAGCAACTTTTGTTTTTGAAAAAAAAATGGAAAAAAGTGAATTTCGAATTTTAATAAAGCAATGCTTTTTGATGAAAAAAAATACAGTGGAAACCAAACAATGGCTTGATAAACATTATCCAAACTCTGCTCCATCGAGACAAATGGTAGAGAAGTGGATGGCTGAATTTAAATGGGGTCGTACCAGCACAAAAGATGCAGAGCGCAGTGGACGCCCAAATGAGGCTGTTATTCCAGAAAACATAAAAAACTCCGCAAATCGGTTATGAACGATCGCAAATTGAAGGTGCACGAAATAGCTGACATTGTAAAGGTAGCAGATGGTAGTGTTTTTACCATTTTACATGAACATTTGGGTATGCGAAAGCTCTGTGCAAATTGGGTGCCGCATGAGCTCACAGTCGACCAAAAACAACAACGAATCGATGCTTCGGAGGAGTCTATGGCACTGTTTAACCGCAATAAAATGGAATTTTATCGTAGATATATGACAATGGATGAGACATGGCTTCATAATTACACACCAGAATACCAAAAGACAGTCAGCTGAGTGGACAGCAGTCGACGAACCGAATCCAAAGCGAGCAAAGACGCAACAGTCGGCCAGTAATGTGATTGCGTCTGTATTTTGGGATACGAACGGAATAATATTCATCGACTATCTCCAAAAAGGAACCACCATCAACAGCGAGTATTACTGTGAACTTTTGGATCGATTGAAGGCTGAAATCGCAAAGACGCGGCCACAATTGCAAAAGAAAAAAGTGTTGTTTCACCAAGATAATGCACCGTGTCACAGATCGATGAAAACGATGGCAAAATTGAATGAATTGGGCTTTGAATTGCTTACCCACCCACCATATTCTCCAGATTTAGCCCCCAGCGATTTTTTCCTGTTTTCAGATCTCAAGAGAATGCTTGCTGGAAAGAAATTTAAGTCCAATGATGAAGTAATCGCTGAAACTGAGGCTTATTTTGACGAGAAAGAAAAATCATACTATAAAAGTGGTATAGAAAAGTTGGAAAATCGCTATACTCGTTGTATGGCCCTCGAAGGAAACTATGTTGAATAAAAAAATCGAGTTTTGTCAAAATGTTGTTTTTTTCTTACTTATTCTACGGACTTATTGAATGACCTTAATAAGGCATTTCCGAAAATATCATGTAATCGAAATAAACGGAAATAATATTTCGATTACTTTGGACCGACTTAAGCCAGCACAAATGACTGACGCTATAAAAAAAAATCCAGACAAGCACAAGTGTGAATATAATTCGCTCGCTGAGGGTTCCGTGTTTATAATATTTGAGAAAATAACAGTTTTTGCTAGTAAAGTTTTACGTTGGCTGGCATCTTACCCAAAAATTATTTGTATTGGAAAATATATTATCAATTGTAGCTTCAACTGTTGTTGGCTCATGAATTTTTCCTTGTAAAATTTTTTGTAGAAAATAGTTTGAGTGCCAGTTTTGAGAATTTTGAGAATTATCACAATAGTTGGAGGAAAAAGTTTCGTGAAATTATTTCCAACGGGTGTATTGTTAACACAGTTGAGTGATTTATCTACTAAACATTGGGGAGATCGGTATACCAACAGGATCTGAACTTCAGCTAGTTGAACATGCACAATGACTGCCTGCAGAGCTAAAATTGAAGTGATAGTGACTACTATTTTTCTGCAATAGTGGTACTGTATTAGACCTAACGAAAAGAACAGATCCCCAACCTCGATTTACTTGACTGTAATAATTTTATAGTTCAACAGCAGCTCAATAGTTCAACAATATCAAAAATGTTTGTAATTAGTGAACAAACTTACAAAGAATATTTGCAACGCAGCCATATTAAATAATAATCTATCGAATAGCAAACAGGTATGTTATCGCATAATTTTTCAACCTCAAGCCTTTCGCCTGAAGTTGAGTTCATCTGACTTCTTAAACTTGTTTGATATAATCTGATCTTGTTTGTTCATTTCTAAATTTCGTTTGACTCAATATCTTACTATAATACACATTTCCTACAAGGTAGCAAAATGTATCCTCTTCTACGATTATTTTACGTGAATAGTCCTTCACAAAAACACAATTTTAGAATTTTAATCAAATGAATTAAAAACGGTATTTTAGAAAACTACAAAAAAATTGTTTTGGGTTAGAAAAAAATACACATTTCATAAGAAAGTCGACAAGGTGAAAATAATTTGTTTTCAAAGTTTTCACTCTCAACCCCCTCAAAATAACATTTGAAATGATGAGCCGATCGCTATAGTTTTCATTCAATCCTTACAACTTTGCCCATAACCATGAATTTTTCCAAAATTTTTCATTTGTAATGTTGGAAGTTAGAGGGGGGGGGGGTTCAGGAATTTTTTTTTTCACATTTTTGACCATAACTCAAAAACTACACTTTCGAAAGTTACATAAAAAATTGTCTTGGACCAGAAAAAAATTCACCTTCCATATGACACCCAACTCAACAAGGTAAAATAGAATTTGTTTTCAAAATTTCCACCCTCAACCCCCTCAAAATAACATTTGAAATGATGAGCCAACCGCTATAGTTTTCATTCAATCTTTACAACATTGCCCATTACCGTTTTTTTTGTGTAATGTTCGAAGTTAGGGGGAGGGGGGGTAGGAAATTGGCATTTTTGGCAATATCTAAAAAAAACTCAGCAGTCGAAAAATCAATTAAACACGATTCCTTACAAAAAACTTTTGTTTTACTATCTTCTTATCTATGTACATAAAATATAGATAAAAACAATTATTTGAAATTTTTTTGTTTTCTGCAGGCGTGGGAAAACACATTTATTAATTGTAGAAAATTTCAACTTGATAGCACTTATAGTTTGTGAGTAAATCGAATATGTAGAAATTCGGACGGACACCGAAGTCACACCAATAGGGTACCGTTTTTACTTATGTAAAATACGGAACCCTATAAAAAGAAAAGAGAGAGAAAACTTCAACCATTCTGATCTAGACTTTCAAATTAAATAATTGAAAATTCATAAAATAATTTGTTGTGTTCAAATAAATTTGAAAGTCTTGAATGGTTAAAGTGTTTTTTTTTTATCCAACTTTAGCACAATATTTTATTTTAAAAATCTGAGCACAATAATAATTTGATTATTTGATTTTTTAATAATAAAATGATATTAATTGAAAGCAAACCAATTTTCGAAAACATATCGTTTTTATTTTTATTATTTGAATAAGGTAGGAAGCGTTGTTTGTTTGTGGGACGACATTATAAAACCGAAGTTCCACATATTTACGATAAAATATTTATTTTTTATGTCTCCACGGTCTGACAATATACACAAGTTACAACACAAATTTATGTCATATCAAAGTATTGTGTTCTTCATATTCACGGCACCCTTGTCGAGCAAATGTCGCATTTGTCTGACTTTCTTCTTATTTATGCCTATCATATCGAAAATGCCTATCATAGACAGAACTAATGTTTCGCCTTTTCCTGTAATGACTAGAATGATATCTTACAAACGTTCTTAAACGTTCTTATTCCTATCTTTTTCTAAGAGTAGAAACTCAAGGTAGTGAATTAAAAAGTCTAAACGCAAACACTTCAAAAATCCAAATTATATTTCTATTTTAAAACTAAAAATTAATGAAACATTAATCGTTACATAAACACATATGAACACAAATAAACCAAACACACATTGATTCTAATAATCATAGACATCAAACAGATAAAAGAAATTCCAATCTAAACGCACGACGACCGTCTAAAAAACAAAAAAAATTTTTATCGTTTTTCTTACATTTTGAATTTTAATTTTCGATTAATTAATTAGCTGAAAAATTCTAATTTATAATCCGAAAGTTATTTTTTTTTTTTCAAAAAACTTTCAAACTAAAAAACACTTTTAATTATGACAAATTTCATAAATAAATGATAAATTAAATATGGCAGCGTTAATATATTTAATTTTTTTTTATTTTCAAATCATTATAATCATCGTAATGATGATTATTATAATCATGAGTGTTATCAACAGCCAACATCAGAATGTGTTATTATTATAATTATTATCATTAGCATTTAAATAAAATTAAAATATATTAATTTTTTTTTTAACTTGTTATTTCAGACGAATTTAATGATTTACGATCTGAGTTTTGATTTTTAATTAAAGCAGATTGCAGCACCACGCGGAATTTTATGTTTGAGTGAATAGTTTAGAAAAAATATTTATATATGAAAACAGTAGTAGTGGAAATTGAAATATTGATAGCAAATGTGAACAGATTGAATTTATATGTTGCGTATAAGAAGTTCAGGATATTAGATATGTCAGTTAGATTGTTCCTCAACAAAAAAAAAACGGAGCGAATTATTTTCAAAGATAACACCAAAAACAAAATTGTCTGTACGCGCCACCTATCTACGGGCTTGTTTTTCGAACTGCGGAATACGAATTTCAAGTCAGTTTTAGCCATCCACCTTCCAATTTCGAATTGCAGAAAACCGTGAAAAATAGCGAAAATTGGATGTTTTGGTAAAAAAAAAATTTAGGGATCTAAGACAAGCTCAATTTTCATGTATTTTGATCTCGTGAATACAAAAAACGTATTAAATAGAGCTTACAAGATTTTTTTTCAATTTTTTTTGAGTGTTTGAGAGGAATCTGGACCAAATATATTGCAGATACAGATTACGGAGATCGAATTACAAGAAAACTCTCCTCGATCCAAGACTACAAGATTTTTTTATCAAAATAATTAAAAATTTTTGCGATATTGCCATTTTTAAGGGTTTTTTTACAAATTTCTCGGATCTGACCTAAGCACACTTAAAACTAGAATTCACGAGATCAAACAAAACATTAAATTTTTGCTATTTTTCACGGCTCTCCGCAATTCGAAATTGGAGGGTGGATGGCTAAAACTGACTTGAAATTCATATCCCGCAGGTCGAAAAACATGTCCGTAGATAGATGGTGCCCAAAATACAGACCACTTAGTTTTTTTTGTGTGCCGGTGTAATTTTTTAATAGAATAAAAAATTCAAATAACTTGATTGTTACTACTACAGAAACCATTAATTTTGTAAGATAAGCTGCCAGCCATCAGAAATCGTTAGACATAGAAAACACAAGAAATATACACATCAGTTATCTTAAAATAGGTTTACATCGACTCACAATATTCAGCATTGTTGTTTAAGTTGGTTTTAATACGGGGTCACTAATTTATCAACGATCCGATTTGACGTATTTGTTGGATCTATCTTCAAGAATATGAATTCCAAAAATAAACGTTAATAGTGTTGAAAATGACGTGCTTGAAGGCATACTTCATTCATTAGATGTCACAAGACAATAACAATAAATTCAGAAAAATAGATCTGCAAAAAGCATTGATTTTTCTAGTTCAGTATACATTTACTAAGTGTTTACATTGAAATAAAACCAATATTGTTACGGATTATACCTAAAGCAGGTCTCATGTTTAATGCGTTTTTACGAGCTAATATTTACTTCATAACAGTATCTCCCGGGCTTTCCTCAAAACATTTAAAATCATGAGAAAAAGAGGTCCAACACCACATTCACATAAAATCGTATATTAAGACTTGGTATGGACATGTTTCTTTATGCCCTGCTCAACCTCCCGTTAAGGGTGTGTGTTATCCCCACACATTTGTCATTAGAGTAAAATTGACTTTTCTTATGCTATCATTGTTTGTAAAGAATATTATTGTGTAAGTTATATTATTTGTGTCAGTAAGAAGTTATAATTTGTTATCAGAAAAATTAAAGCAACTTTTGCTAGGTCGGTGTGATGCATTGTAAGATTGTGGTATGATGTTTAAATAAATATTTTTTATAACTTATGCATAAAAAAAATGAATTTTGGTGTAAAATAAAATAACCAAAAAATACATATTGCTACGAATTATGATTCTAAGATGAAAATAAAATTATTGTTTGAATTATCAAAAAAAAACAAATACAATTGGTGTCAAATTGGTGTCAGAAGTGGGATATTCTGCAACACAACATGGAAGATAATTACTAAGCAATATATTAGAGAAGAATAGGAGACGAAGTAAGAATGTCAGAACTTTCCTATTTGATTTGGCTACAGTGACTATGAGAAAAGAGATGTCAACTAAAATGAATAATATATTAAGGGAGGTTGGCGATAACATCAAAGATGATTTACGAAGAAATTTAAACCTGTGGATGAACAAACAACCGAAACGTTGCAGAAGAAAGTAGAAACACTAGGGCCTTAGTCACAAAATTCTATGGATCTACACAGTAATAATCAGATCAACACTTGCTTTTGGATGTGTTATCTTGTGGCCAAGGGCGGAGAAACAAAACATTTGTGCTAAATTAAATAAAATTCAGAGAATGGCATGTGTGGGTATCAGTGGCTCAATGCGCACCACACCAAAACTTTCGTTGGGTGCCATAGTGGATCTGGCTCCTTTAAATCTACATGTAGAGTATATCTCTAAAAGGGCCGCTTTCACACTTGAGACTACATGTGGCCGAATCGTGCTAAACAGCTACTAAAACTTTTTCAAACCCGGATACCACTTTTAAGCTTTTTAATGAGTGTAGGAAAAATCTCTATAGGATAGCGGACCTCAACAACATCACACTGCGGTGGGTTCCAGGTCATAATAGTATTTTCGGAAATGTAAAAGCGGATGAACTTGCGGCCATGAAATTTTCTGGAACAGAACCCGCGATAAAGTTATCCAAAAAGTTTGGCTTATCATTATTAAAGAGTGATGCGGAGCTTAAGATGAATTCTTTGTGAATTCGCCACCAACAGGCAGGCAAAGTAAGATGTTTTTTAGCATTTCAGATAAAAATGTTGATTTTCTTTTAAGTCTGAAGAGGAAAATTCTCAGCTTTGTGGTCGGTGTCCTAAGAGGACATAAACATATAAATAAATACCTAAGTCTTCTCTGTAAAAGTTGTCTTGAAGAGGAGAAGGACTCTGAGCACTTTTTGTATGCATGCAAGGATTTTTGGCTCTAATACTCTAGAGGCCAGCACCATCAAACTGTCACAGACTGTATTTGGTCTTGGAATTGATAAACTAGACAGAAAAGTTTGTGGAATAGTTGTTATGAGGCCAAAATCAAACGCGGCGTTATGGTCCGTAGAATCTGTCTGTCAAGACAAGTTTCGCCTCGTGCAACCCGTTCAACCCATTCCAATTTAATATAATCTAGAACTACTGGAGCTATTTCGCATCACTTGTTTTGTAGTTAGATGAAAGTAATGATCATTCTGCTCCTGGTGGTATAAATGAAACATTTATTTCTGGCTAGTTTTCCAACACCGCAGATTTCACCAGTAAGAAATGTGGGTGTTGTAGTTTCAAAAGCTGTAGTAAAGTCAAAACTAAACCAGAATGTATCACACCCAGTTTGAGATGACTTCAGCTAGTAACCAGTGGGATGACGGCACAAAAGCATTACACTTGGTTTTGATGTTGACTTTGACCTTGAACCATGATACTACAAAAAACAGTCAGACGCACTTATAATTCAATTTGCCGGTCAAGAATCAAGTGAAATCTATCACACTCAATTAGGTCAACATTTTCAGAAACCGCGAAAGAATTCAACAAAATTTGCAACCAACATTGAGATACACGCCCGATCTATATTTAACGAGAGTCCAACACCTGCAATGGATAGGACTGGGAAGATATAAACCATAGATAACATTGCAAACATCAAAGGTTAAAACGTTTTACGTATTCTAAAATTTTAAGGCTTAACTGAAGCATTTGAAAGCTACTGAGTTTAAGCTTTTGAGCAACTCGTATAGTGACCAGAGTAAACCATCGAACTATTCAAAGGACAGTAGTTGCAGATGAAAAAATTTACAACACCAGTGTACCGAAACGAAAATGGTTTGAAATAATTCAATTTCGTCAATGACAGTAAGATTTTAAAATGCTCAGAGGCAGCAGTTGGCTGGAAGGGGGTATCACTAAAATAATTTACCTTTTGATTCTTTAGGAAACCCTATTCAGTCAAGCAAAAAGGAAAAACCATGACTCAACACTAACATACACCGGAGAAGTCAACATCAATTCGCTACAGGAATTATTCGGCCGGAAAACGATGGTTGTGGCGGCAAAGGTAGCTGGTCAACAGAGTAGTTTTGTTCTTCATACTGGTGCATTAGGTACAATTGTCACTAAGTGGATGCGTCTGTTAGAATATGAAATCACCCATTCATGGTTGACTTAATAAATCTAGCCCGCATTAAAAAACGCTTCTTTACTATTTTTGCAAAGCAAATCAAAACGATTTCTTATGCAACTAAGTGCTTGAGTCTAATATTGTTCAAGAATAATTTAATTCGTCTCTATTAACTTCTTAATGTTTAGACTATACAATTTTTTATAGACAGGTTCTTTTTTAGGTTCTAGCTAGAAAAGTCATAGACCAAACACCTTTCCGGTCAGCCGCGTGGCGTAATAAAAAATCCTCCAAACGGCTAAGACTTGGTCGGATTATTTGAAATTGGCGAGTAGAGTAAGGAAAAGGCATAGAACTGACGACTCTATGCCCAGAGAAAAGATTGTTTCTTCAAAAAGAGTGGAGAGTACAAATAATTGAAAATTAGGTCGCATGCCCTGTTTTGGACGAAGTTTAATCAAGTCTAAAAGACCTGTTTATACAGAACTATGGTAACTTATCCAAAGTGATGAAAAGCGCTCAAAAAGACCCGCGATTGAAATTAATTGAAGTGGTAAGATATACACAGAAGAAATATGTTAAGGTTTTGATCCATGTCGAATCTCTTGAAGCAAGAGAGAACAACAACCACACAATCACAACCGAGATTCTGAAAGAAGTCGAGGTAATCTTGACACGACCAAGGATGCAAGATACCAAAAACAGACAAGATGCCAACAAATAACAATAAAATAAGAATAATAATCAAAACGATGTCACAAACGCGATCGGAAACAGAACTCAAAGGAATAAGAAACAGGGCAGTCAAATCTCGTACGCTGATGTTGTTCAACCAAGAGATCCGTAGACGACAGTAGTTACTGACGCCTTGCTTGAACAAGCCGATGACGCGTTTGAGAAAGAGGAAGGTTAGACCCAAGCTGGAAATAAGGAATGAAGAAGGCGAAAAATTCCAAAGACGTAAATCATTGGTAATCCACCTACCTGGCAAGGGGTGTGATGAAATCAAGGCTGGTCTCTCAACCCACGTAAACCCATGTGACAGAGCTTTGGCAGTAAAAGCTTTAAGAAACACAAGAGACAGCAGTATTCTGCTGGTTACGGTTCACAGCTCTGATCTCGATGCTATTTTTTTTTTTTTTTTTTTTTTTATTTATCAAATTTGACATTTTTACATAACTTTATATAAATTATTTATAAATTTTCTTTTTAATTTTTAGTATTTAATTAATAAGTGTAAAAAAATTTTAATAATAGTTTTAATTGTTTTAATTAACCAGTTTTAAATTGCAATTTTGTCCTTTATGTAATAACTTAATAGTTTGAGGAACTCCGTTTTTGGTATAGTTTTTAGGTCACAGTTTTTATAGTAGTTTTGCATCGTGTAATATTCTTTTATTCCTTTGTAGATCAGTGATCTCTGACTGAATGTTTTTCTGTACAGCGGTAGACGATAATGTGTACTCCTTGTACTGTGATTGTGGACATCTCTATTTGATATAAGTATTCTATGTAGATACTGAGGCAATTCTCCTTTGGTTATACGATAAATTACCTTAATGGTGTTAAAATGCAGTCGTTGATTAATAGATTGCCATTTTAACATATCAAGCATATCCACAATATGTGTTCTACTATGAACTCTTAAGATTATTCTCATGAATTTGTTTTGAATTTTTTGTAATCTATCAATTTGATAATTGTGCATAATAAATAGAATTGTAGAACAATAGTCGATATTTGTTGATACTAACGCCTTGTAATATGTTATTTGGCTGTGTTTTGGAAGCTTCTCATCAATACGCTTAAGTAATCCTAGTTTTTTATTCATTTTGTCGATGATTTTTTCGAGATGTTTATCAAAAGTAAGTCTGTCGTCAATGATTACGCCCAAATATTTGTAGGAATACACTCTTTCAATTTTGTTACCATCAATCAAAATATCTTGATTGAGATCATTATTTCGATTTAGTGTTATTACCATGCATTTCGTTTTTGAAACATTTAATGCCAGCTTATTGTATACTTAAGCCAATCACTAAGTCGGCCTAAATCTGCGTTAATTTTCACTACTGCTTCTTCGACTGTGGTAGCAGCTACTGCAATTAGGGTATCATCTGCAAACATATTCACTACACAATCTTCTATTACATTTACTATATCATTAATATAAATAGCAAAAAGTAATGGTCCTAACACTGAACCTTGAGGAACTCCCAATTCGTTTGTTATTAGATTAGATATATGCTCATCTATTTTGACTCTTTGTTTTCTGTTGTAGAGATAATCTTCAAACCATTTTAAAACCACTCCACCAATCCCGTAGTTTGATAATTTACTTAGTAACACTTTTCGGTCGATGGTTTCGAAAGCTCTTCTGAAATCCAAGAATACTACTACTATGACTTTATCTTCCTCTATTTCTGATTTCCAGTTTATCAAAAGTAGATTAAGGGCAGTCTCACATGAATGTTTTTCTCTAAATCCTGATTGTTGTTCAACCAGAATTTTCACTTTTTCTATAAAAGCCGAAATTTGCTGCTGTACTATTCTTTCCAGGACACCTTCATATGGAGGTAACACGTTTATAGGTCTTAGATCTTCAGGTTTGTTAGGTGTAGACACTTTAGGAACAGGAACTACAGTCGATATTTTCCAATTTTCAGGTACTTTACCTACTGTAAGCGATGAATTTATAAGATCTACGAACCTTTTCAAGAATTGCTCATTTTCTGTTGCGTCCAGTAAAACATTTTTATTGATGCCATCAACCTCAAAATTTGACTTCATACTCTTGATCGTTTTAATAACCATATCTTTGTCAATTTCTTGAAATTGGAGCATGCGATCTGTTACCATTGACGAACCATCAATATATGACATATTTGCGGTAGGAATATTACTGTGAATTTTTACAATACTTTCAACAAAGATATGGTTGATTTTTTCAGCTAGATCTTTTTTATTACTGACAATATTATTGTCTATTTCAATATTTAATATTTTCTTTCCATTCGTTTTATAAAGAGATTTTATCACCTTCCACAATCCTTTTGGGTTATTTTTGTTTTTTACTATTTTATTATGTATATATTGGGAGTTCTTAGTCCTTAATGTTTGTTTGTAAACATTGCGGTTACGAGTATATTGTTTCCAATTTTCTGATGTTTCAGTATATATTGCTAAATTGTAACTATGGTCACGTATGTGTTTTAGTTCACGTAGTTCATTTGAATACCATGGGTTATTAAAATTATTTACAAATGTTTCTTTTTTAAGCATACTTTTAACACAGCTTTGAAGGTTTACAATTAGATCATCTGCTTTGACATTAAGTTCATTTGAATCGTTGTAAGAAATTTCATTTAAACACAGTTTTAATTTTTCACTAGAATAACCCTTCCACGAAACTATTTCACAAGGATTTTTTAAATTTCTTTTAAAGTTTACATTATTAAATTTAGCACAAATCATAAAGTGATCACTGATTTTTTCATTTTGTATTACTTTACACTCTACTTTCTCACAATTTGTTTATAATAAATCAATAAGACTTTTACTATATTGTGTCACCCTGGTGTATTGTGTCACAATCTGGTTTAAATTGTTTGCTTTAATGAGATCTTTCAATTTACCACTGTAGTAACTATTTTCTTTTAAATTAATATTAAAATCACCAAATATTATATTATTTTTATTCAATTTTATAACTTCTTCTAGCCATTCATCAAGACTAGTAAGAAATAAAGCATTAGATATTTGGAATGATTTATATAACACTCCATAAACACCAGTTGTAAAACCTCTAGTGATTTGGATTGCAAGATACCAGATTCGATTTATAATACAGTTGGAGATAACTTTATACTTAATATCACATTTAATATAAATTGCCACTCCTCCAGTATATCTGCTATCAGAATCACAACGAATTAAGTTGTAATTTTCAATATAAAATTCTGCATCATACATTTATTCTAATGTTCTAGTTTCAGATAATAATATAATTGAAGGTTTTATATCGTTACATTTTTGTTTGAGTTCTAGATAATTAGATGGTAAGCTTTGGATATTGCTGTAAAAAATGCTATATTCAGTTAATTGCTAATCATAATTTATTTTGTTTTTCAAAGCTTTAATTTTGCGTTGATAAACTAAACATTCCTTGTCCCATGATGTATGATCTATATTCAGATTTAAGTTAAGGTTTTCATTAATTTTTTTGCAGTTTATACATTTTACTTCTTCGCTTGTACATTCTTTAAATTTGTGTTCTCCAGCACACTTTGGGCAGCTGGTGCTATGTTTACAATCAGTAGATTTATGCGAAAAACCATTACATTTGTAGCATCTAGTAATCCCAACACTATCTACAACTCTACATCTATCAAATTTTATATTAAGCTTCTCAGCCTCCATTATTTGTTTATAAGTTGCAGCGTCAATTTCAATAATTGTATCACATTCAAAACCATTTTTACGTTTCACAACTGCTATGACTTTAATATTTCTGTCTCTTAAAAATTTATTTTGCTTCTTTAGTGATGAAACAATTTCTTCATCGGATACGATTTCTGACATCCTTAATATTTTAACTCTTGGATTAAGTTCGGCTGGTGTTTTTATCTCGTAATTTTCACCTAGTTTTTTAATTGCTACATTTTTAATTTGATTTTTTGCTTCCTCTGTGTCGCAATGTAGAATCATTCCTCCTTTTGGGGCATTTCTGCAACCCATTACCGGTATTTCTGTCGGATCAATATGTGCTGTAATATCCTTCTTAGTTTTTTTACTATCCTGTTTCACCTTTGGTTGAATTAAAACTACTTTATTTGGGTTGATTTTTAGTGCTTCAGCATATGTTGGCTTGACAGTTTGTTCTTTATACTCAACAACTTCTGCTTTCATTTCTGTTAGTGTTTTATTTATATTAAAGTTGCAGTCTCCAACAGTTCGTTTCAATTCATCCACTTTAGAGCTTAATTTTTTTATCTCTTCATATAAAATATACTCCTCATATGTTTGACATTCCAGACAAACAAATTTAGTAAATGCACACTCTTTAAGAAGTTTTGACCATTTTTCATGGTTCGGATCAACACACGCCAAATGATATACACCCTTACATTTACCAAAGCATCGTATTGCTAATCTCTCCCTAGAGTCTACACCCTTTTTACATTTTTCGCAATCCGGCATGACTGAGGTTTATCATTAGAACACTTTACAGTTGTTTTACTTCCCTGCTTTTCTTACTAACTATATACGCAAAAATAATTGAAAAATAAATCAACTCAGATCTCTATGCGCACAAACTAGCTATGTCAATCACTAATAATTTATTGTTTTTATTAATTATTTTCACACTAAATTTAATTGTTCGATTAGATTTCTACAATTCAGTATGTTATTTAAAGTCTAAAAAAATTTGACCAGCAAATTTTATTATTTATTAATTTTAATAATTTTTTTAAAAATGCACTTAAATTTCACTAGTTACACTCAATCAGGGGTTGACAACTTTTTTTTCGAACTATTACGAACAACAAGTCACTAAAAAGCACAGGTTGCACAATAAATGAGCCCAAGCAACCATTTCCGCAACTCATAATAAAGAGAATCAGAGATGGCTTAACCGATGCATGAAGTAGCATCTGCTATCTGTAAACAAAATGGTCGCGATGGGGAAATTTGCATAATCAAACCTATTTTTAAAATCAATGCGAAAACTGGCACGGATGTTTGGGAGGTTAACTCTGAAACGAAAGCAAAACTAGAGAGCAAACAACGAGTTTATATTGAGTGGGATTAGTGCAGGAGTACGTAACGCCACTTCGATGTTACAAATGTCAATGTCGTCTTACGGCAAATAAATGTGATCAAGCTGTCTCAGCTTGTGGTCACTGCTCTCAAACAGGACACAGACTTGCTTATTTTCCAAACGCTCCGGAGTGCATTATATGTAATGCAAAAAGCAAACCGCATGCTCACACTGTAGGAGGTAGCACCTGCAGCAGCTACAAAAAATAAGAACTGAAATGAGTAGACGCCCAAAAACATCGAAGAATCACAAATCTTTTCGGGGTTAACATACCTCGGAACGTAGGCACATTTGCACACAATGGTGGATTCTCTGTGAACGTTACCATTGTGTCAAAAAAAAGGTAGAGCGTATTAAAAACTGGAAATTCCATGAATGTTGAACCTTCAATGACCACCGACCTATCTCTCTCGACATATTGGTCGAACAGATCTGTTATGCTGACGTCTTTTGTGATGATTATAACAAAAAGAATTTTAATATAAGTGCTACCAACTGGAAATTACTTGCTCTTAATCTGCAACTTAATATTAAGCACGTGGAAACACGAGTCGAAGAGATTGATTGTCCTGCGGACTGCGAATTGGTTATGTCCTCCCTTACGGATGTCCCTTACGAAAATCAAAACGAAAATCAAAATGCACACAAACAAATGGGGCCATCTGGGTGGACCAATGATCTAAGTCAGCTCAGAAATGAGGCAAACCGTTAAAAATCAAATACCAAGAAGAAAGCAATTCAGATCTGAGATTCAAAAAACAGGCTCATAACGTAACCTTCATAACACATACACACGGAAGGTTAAAACCACTAAGGCGGAAAGCTTCAGGATCGATGGGGCTTTATATACAAATATCAGACAGGGAAGCTTGTTCAACGTAGAGTGCATGGTGTCATCTTTTCTAACGGAAATAATATGCTGGACTCATGGACTACCTCAAACAAAGTGTTACTAGACACAATGCTGCCAGATGAAACGGAGGAACCGTTCAAGCACCCGGAAATCTGAAAGCTAGCTTTGCTACCTTTTAACTTTCTTGAAGACTCGAACTTCACAGACTATAAATTAAAGGAGGTTGTGATGAGATTAAAACGTGGCAAAGCCCCTGGTTCTGATCAAATAGAAGTAAAAGCTGTACATCAGTCCTAGAAGGTTTTAGCTCCTACTTGCTTAAACCTCTTCAGTGGCTGGCTCAGTTTTGGTGGATTTCCAAAAGACAGTAGAACTTGTCAAGTTATTATAATTTGAAACGCTGGTGATAAGGATCTTTCAGATCTTAAATTATACCGCAAAATTCAGCTACTTCCCGTTCTGGGCAAAGCATTTTAAAAATTTATAAACAAAAGGCTTCAAAAATCCATCGATTTAAATGGTGTCCGATAAACAGTATTGCTTCCTGTATGCGATCGCTCTACTGAGATGGTAGTTTGAAAACTTGCCGTCATCGTTCAAACATCCGTTGAAAAGTACTTTCTGGGCATTTTCATTAATATATCGGGCGCTTTCGATAATCTTTGGTGGATTAATGTTATGAGCTGCTTTAGATCGATAAATTGTCCTGGTTATCCCTACAGGCCAATAGGCAATTAGGATGACCACGGCGCGGTGGAGAAAACCATAACGAGAGGTGCAAAGGTCTACTCTTGGTCCTACTTTTTGGAACATGGTTTTCGACACTAGTTTGATGGACGGTGTTTTGGGGGCTGCGAATGCTGATGATAAAGTAATTGTAATAACCAGAAATTCAAGAAAGCAATTACAAGCAGTTACAAGAGGCCAACGAGCACTAAACAACATGACTTCATGCTGCGATTTGAAAAAACAAAACCTTTCAACGCACAAAACTGTTATGCTTTAGCTTAAAGGCCGGTACGATCGAGCAAGACCACCTACCAAAAAAATTAACGGAGCATCAATCAAAATGGTGAGCACAGTAAGATACCTTGGTGTCGACTTGGATGAGAAGTCATATTACCCGAATATACAACAGCTTAAAGTCCCTCTTCTACAGCTTCACAAAGTTATCACTTGAATGCTGGGGTCTTGACAAACACAGACTCCAACTAATATATAGAACTGTACTGTAGTAGAATCAATTCTTAAGAACTGCTCGGCTGGTTGGTACCGGCCGACAAATGTAACGCATGTTCCAACACTTATTGGGCGCTCAAAGAAATATTTTGCTCCGCATGATCCAAGGCTATAGAACCATATCTACAGCTTCGTCTCAGGTCATTGTGGGTTCAATCCCTTTCGACCTTCTCCTTAAAGAAAAGGTCAGTTCATGTTATGCATATGATAGAAATCTAATAGCACAGGGAGCGTGCCTCGCGACGCTCAGTAGCTAGAAAGCACGCTGGGAAGTCTCAAGTACGGGAAGGCATACGTATCAATTCATTAGTGACGCAACTTTCTTTCCGAAGCGAAGTTCAAATGATAGTAGACATGCTTACTAGTTACACATGTACACCATTAACCTCTTCAAGGTTAGGGATGGAAACGAGCAAATTATAAATCTTCGACTGAGATAATATAATTTTATTTCTAATAGATGTACAACATTAACCAGACACAGTTGCGTCGGCTAATAAATGGTAGGAACAGAGAGACGAGCACATTAATTTAAGAGTGGAAGATAAACCTGGCTCGTATCTTCTAGAAATTCTTTAGGGCAACTAGCAAGATGGTTTGGATTAAATGTAGCAATACAATCACCAAATAAAACACACAGATCCGATCGCATACTAGTCAATGATGAAAGCTTTTCCAGACGGCCTGGTTCTAAATCAAAGTGTTCACATTGTGATGGTTAACAGAAAACATATTTGAATGGGCAGATAATCGATGCACTCAAGATGGTAACAGAAGACGTCAGTATAGCAGAAATTAGATCTTTCTTTTGTTTGTTTTTGTTCAAATAATAATAATTTTTAAAGATGTTAATCTCAGGTAAAAAGTGTAGTTGTAGATAAATTTTTTTATTTAGACGATCGAAGCTAAGTCCAATTATTAGTAATATAAAAGGGCCAACATTACCAAAAAACAGAGAGTGTGCTTAAGACCACACGGCAGAAGTGAAAACTTCATTGGCAATCGCAATCAATTGATATCGTATTAGTAGTATTTGGATCGTATTAGTAGAATAAATGAGAAACAAGTCAGAACGATAAACCGCTAACTACACACACTAACCTCACAATGTGAATCAAATAATTGTCAAAATAGCACTCATATACCAATAGGAGGGACTAAAGCACGCGTGGTTGTCACACCCATAGATCAACAAGTTTAAATATTACAAATCTTGCTGCGGAAAGTTAAGCAAATTCATTGGTATTAATATGCATTGTTGCCGTTTGCAAATCACAATCGGTTAAGTGTCACCATTTTTAATTATTTTATTTATCATGGTTGCCATCCATGTTTAATCATACATAAGCTATGCTTCTTTGTTTAGAATTTATGCGATTTCCGTCTCGTAATTGTGAGCTTTAAATCGATATAATCGATTTTATTAAGTATCAAGTTACAAGTATTAAATCTTCACTTAATTTTAGAAACATGTATTACATACAATTCCAAACCGACAACATATTTAGTGAAGATGATAAAATTCCCATACATATAATTTTGATATACATATGTAATTGTTTCAGGTTATACTATCTTTCTTACGTTATTTTTAATTTCATAAAAATTATGTTCAATAAAAAAAACATTGATCGAAGCAAACTACCATTTATTTAGCATGATGACTCGAATGCAAATTGCACAAGACAGTAGCAATATAACTTTAAAAAACTGCATTATAGATCAATTTTTTCAAATTCATGTAAAGAAATTTTTATTATTTTAATGAATTCATAAAAAAAAATATTGCGACGCTGATGCATAGGCTGACTTCACCACAGCTCTGGAAACATAGTGTTCTGGATATATAATGAGCTAATATCCATAAAATACTTTAATTAAAAGCTAACCAATATTATGGACTTCGTAGTTCTAATAATAAAAATATTAAAGCAGGCAGTAGTATCCCAACAAACATAAATTCTGTTGTACGAGCAAAAGTAAAAAAAATTTTATCAGAAGTGACAAAGCGGAAGTTAGGATGCAGAACTATTGTAAACCGTACTAAATGGTACATACCAAATTTCATCCAACTCGATTATCAGGTACAGAAGCTATTGAGCTTCCAAAATAACAGGTGCTTGGAGGACCGCCTACCACTTTGTTCACTATCACTAAAAAAACTAATCAGTTCCTTGCCATACATATTTGCATCTTTTTGCAAAGTGTAATCAAAATTACTTAACGAACGAATGTTGTATGCTTCCAACAAACACTAATTGGAACGCTATTCCATAAGTTTCATCATAATCACTTCGTTATTGTAGGCTGTAGTGTGCATAAAGACACTGACAAAACTTTAAAAAAGTAAAAAAAAAATTTTTTTACCGGAAGTAAAAAACCGGAAGTTGGGATGCAGAACTATTTTAAACCGTACTACATACTCATGTACCAAGTTTCATCCAATTCGCTTATCAGGTACAGAAGTTATAGAGCTTTCAAAAAAACAGGTGCTCCAGGGACCCCCCACCACTTTGTTCACTATCGCTCAAAAACTAATCAATTCTTTGCCATACATGTTTGCATCTTTTTCCAAAGTGTCATCAAAATTCGTTCACGAACGAATGCTGTGTGCTCCCAACAAACTTTGAAAAAAGTGTGACACATTAAACAGGTGTTCGGGAGGACCCCCACCACTTATTCCAATATTATCCAAAAACTAATCAGTTCTTTGTTACTTAAGTCTCCATCATTTTTCAAAGTGTCATTAAAATAAATCAATGAACGAAGTCTGTATGCTCCCAACAAACTTAAAAAACAAAGTGTGAAAAGTCAGCATTTGTATGGTAGACCCCCCACCACTTTGATCAATGTGTCCCAAAACATGATAATTATCTTTTCACACTAATTGGAACCCTATTCCATAAGTTTCATCATAATCACTTCATTATTGTAGGCTGTAGTGTGCATAAAGACACTGAAAAAACTTCAAAAAAGTAAAAAAAAAATTTTTTTACCGGAAGTGAAAAACCGGAAGTTGGGATGCAGATCTATTGTAAACCGTACTACATACTCATGTACCAAGTTTCATCCAATTCGCTTATCACGTACAGAAGTTATAGAGCTTTCAAAAAAACAGGTGCTCCAGGAACCCCCCACCACTTTGTTCACTATCGCTCAAAAACTAATCAGTTCTTTGCCATACATGTTTGCATCTTTTTCCAAAGTGTCATCAAAATTCGTTCACGGACGAATGCTGTGTGCTCCCAACAAACATTGAAAAAAGTGTGACACATTAAATAGGTGTTCGGGAGGACCCCCACCACTTATTCCAATATTATCCAAAAACTAATCAGTTTTTTGTTACTTAAGTTTCCATCTTTTTCCAAAGTGTCATTAAAATTGAATAATGAATGAAGTCTGTATGCTCCCAACAAACTTAAAAAACAAAGTGTGAAAAGTCAGCATTTGTATGGTAGACCCCCCACCACTTTGATCAATGTGTCCCAAAACATGATAATTATCTTTTCACACTAATTGAAACCCTATTCCATAAGTTTCATTATAATCACTTCATTATTGTAGGCTGTAGAGTGCATAAGGACACTGAAAAAAACTTCAAAAAAGTACAAAAAAATTTTTTTTACCGGAAGTGAAAAACCGGAAGTTGGGATGCAGAACTATTTTAAACCGTACTACATACTCATGTACCAAGTTTCATCCAATTCGCTTATCACGTACAGAAGTTATAGAGCTTTCAAAAAAACAGGTGCTCCAGGGACCCCCCACCACTTTGTTCACTATCGCTCAAAAACTAATCAGTTCTTTGTCATACATGTTTGCATCTTTTTCCAAAGTGTCATCAAAATTCGTTCACGGACGAACGCTGTGTGCTCCCAACAAACATTGAAAAAAGTGTGACACATTAAACAGGTGTTCGGGAGGACCCCCACCACTTATTCCAATATTATCTAAAAACTAATCAGTTCTTTGTTACTTAAGTCTCCATCTTTTTCCAAAGTGTCATTAAAATTGAATAATGAATGAAGTCTGTATGCTCCCAACAAACTTAAAAAACAAAGTGTGAAAAGTCAGCATTTGTATGGTAGACCCCCCACCACTTTGATCAATGTGTCCCAAAACATGATAATTATCTTTTCACACTAATTGAAACCCTATTCCATAAGTTTCATTATAATCACTTCATTATTGTAGGCTGTAGTGTGCATAAAGACACTGAAAAAACTTCAAAAAAGTACAAAAAAATTTTTTTTACCGGAAGTGAAAAACCGGAAGTTGGGATGCAGAACTATTTTAAACCGTACTACATACTCATGTACCAAGTTTCATCCAATTCGCTTATCGGGTACAGAAGTTATAGAGCTTTCAAAAAAACAGGTGCTCCAGGGACCCCCCACCACTTTGTTCACTATCGCTCAAAAACTAATCAGTTCTTTGTCATACATGTTTGCATCTTTTTCCAAAGTGTCATCAAAATTCATTCACGAATGAATGTTTTATGCTCCCAACAAACATAAAAACTTTGTGGAAAAAACCACCTGTTGTATGGTGGACCCCCCAACCCTTTATCCAATGTGCTCCAAAAGCTGATAAAATCTTTCTCATGTTATTTAAAAGCTTTTCGCAACGTTTCATGAAAATCGATTGGTAATTGTAGGCTACAGTAGGGATAAACACCTGAAAAAAAAACTTTTTAACCGGAAGTGACAAATTATGTGTTACGAAAGAATAGTGAAAATTGCATACTAATTACTATTTCTAGTGAACTATTCATTAAAATTTGATTTGGTAGGTTTTGATAATGTTTATTATTAGTAACAAATTGCAATTTGGTCCAGCTAGATCAAATAAATTCAAACTGAAAGGCTTAATACTATTCGCACATCACACGGGTTACACGGGAAGATGTGTCATACGAAAAAATTTGTTTATTATATTAGAAACAAAATTGCAATTTGGTCCAGCGAGATCAAATAAATTTAAAGTGGTTGCTCGGAGAATTGTGTCATACGAAAGAATAGTGAATATTACGTACTGTTTACTATTTTTAGTACGATTTTGATTATAATTTGATTTAGTTGGCTTTCTATAATATATCTATAATATATTTTTTCTCTTCTCTTCTCTTCTCTCTTCTTCTCTTTTCTATATTTTTTCTATAATATATTTTTTGTACCCGTAGATGAATGTATAACATTCGAAACGCGTCGAATAAATACCATATACTTATTAAAGATTGTTTTGGGGAATTATTTTACAATAATTTATCAACATAAATTATTGTTTTAATTTAAATTATATAACAACTTGGAGACCAGAATAAAATTTCTTTTATATATTTTTATAATAAATAAAAGTTTATTTAAAATATGTTAATTACGTTTATTGTTAGAAATAAAATAGCAATTTGGACCAGCTAGAGAAATACCTCGATATGGAAGGCTCAATTACTATTTGCACCACACACGGGCTACCCGGGAAATAATGTCATACGAAAATTTACGTACCGATTACGTTTTTATAGTACGATTTTAATACTTTTAATAGCTCAAATACTATTCGAGGCTTAAATACTAAAGTAGGCTTTAAAAATGTTTATGGTTAGAAATAATTGTTTGAAGGCTGACCACCATTAGGGGTCACGGTGTTTATGACACCACTAGCGTATAAACCTCTAGACACCTTTCGTCCCCAGCTGTATATAGAATTTTAAGAGGTGGGCCCAAGTTTCTAAACTATTTTTAATGTCTACTTGTAGCTCCCCATCTTCGTTTTGAATAGCAGTCGATCTAGTTTGAGGGCCCTTGTTTAAGGTTTTAACCTATTGAAAGAAGTTACGCGATTGATGTTCGTTATTGAAACTTTCAATCTCCTCACACTGTCTCTTCCACCATTCTCGCTTCGTTCCGCTTGTAAAATAATCGCTCGGATAAGCTTATTAAAATTATCATAAAATTAGAACAAACAAATCAAATATTGGATGAAGTTTATAATGAATATCATGGCATGTTTAGTTTTTTTTCAAACTTTCAAAATGTTTGGCGAGCTTATAAAATTTATTACTAATTTATTTTACCATTCTATGTTGAATTTGTGCGTAAAACGTTGTACATACACTCAAGCTGAAAGGAAGATTAAGCCCTTGATTCAATAAAAGCACTCGCTTCGCATCGGTTTTAATATAAACCGTATACTATAGGTGTAGTCTTTTACTTTCAGTCCTCAATATGTAAGAAAATATTCTTACATCCTATCTCGAAATATTGGCATCTGTCGCATTTTACTACGTGATAGGGTTTATTATTTAGTACCTATTTTTAAAACAAAATATTTTTTGATCAAATGAATATTACAATTGATAAAAATTTTAAAATGCAAATTCAAAATATTTGTGGAATGAATTCCAACCGTGATGCAGTGCAACATCATCTCGAGTATGACAAACTGCATATTCTTTTTCTTGCAGAAACAAAAGTTTCTGAATCTATCCCTCTGATGTAACACTTAATTTCAAATATAGGCTTGAATCAGCTTTAAACTTCATCAAGGTGTTTGTGCATACATTCATGAGAGTGTTGCATGTAAACGCTTTTCAGTTTTGAACTACATGGTGATGGCTACAGCACAGTGGTATTAAAGGCATTTGAATTTTTTTTTACAATAGTATTATACACAAACATAATCCGAATTTTTTAATCTTTTGACTAATCTTGTGGAAGAAACTAGAGCAAAATTTCAAAATTAACAATTTATCGTTACCGGTGAATTCAACCCCCACAACAAATCGTGGTTAGAATTTTCTAAGACAATGGCAGGCAGAAATATTAGTCGCATCGCACGACCTGACGCAAATTGTAAAAAGCCCAACTTTCACTCCTTGTAGTGGCGGCGATAAAATATCTTAGGGCTCTTTCTCACATCTATGCCAGATATTACGAGTGTCGATGTCGATAAGGGCATAGTATTTTAAATTCTGAACATTATCTGTAAACCACATCAGTTATCATAACTGATTAACTAAACTCTATAGTTCTCAAACTTCGTAAAATATTTCACTTTTTAAAAATGGTCACCGAATTTTTTCTAATATCAAACCAGATTATTAAAAAAGAAACTGCAGAGATTGCAATTTGTCAATTTCTGACAAAAGTTTTTACAGTGCCCTAAATTTGTTAAATTCTGGTACTAAATCTTCTATCCTCCTATTATTGATGCGGTGACTTATTCGTTAATGACCCTGTAAGGAAAACTCCTGTGTTCGCGGAGTGCCTTGCTTTTAGTTTGACAGTTTTGAAAACTCATAAGGAAGTACCCCAAATCCATTCTTCAGGAGTTAATATGAAACAATCGCATTTGAACCCCAGAATGATCGGTAAACTTTTAAGGGAGTTAAATAACAATAAATTCTCTAGTATAAACAACATTCTTCCTGTTATTTTTAAAATAACAGCTGGTGTACCCCAAGGCTCAGTTTTATCCTTCACTTTATTTTTAATCTATATTAACGAACTGTTTAAAATCACCAGTAATACGATTAATAGTTTTGCGGAAGAAGGGACACAAGTCATTTGTCTTCCCGCCTACAAAGGGTAAAATTCATTAACGAATAAATCCCGCTCGAAGAGACGCTGCTATAAATGTAAACGAGGACCCAGAAGGTGGAAAAAAATTCATTTCATTTCTAATTCCACTAAAACACAGCTGCGGATTATTTCTAGATCTAGGACCTAGTTCCCCTATGATATTTCAATTAGTATGTGTGAAGAAGAAATAGACGAATTTGAAAACATTCTCGACCTTATCAATAGATGTAAAAAATATTTCACTCCGTATCAATTAATCCACATTTATAAATACTATATTCGTCCCTGTATGGAGCATTGTTGTCAAGTTTGGGATGCTGAATTTGTTACCTTCCTGGCTCTTTTGGACTCTGTTCAAAAGCGTGCTACAATCAAGCTCACCTTATCTTGTGATTGTCTAACTTTTGTAGTACAACCTTTTTTTCTCAGAATAACAACAAAAAAGTTTTAGTAGAACTTTCTAAATTTGGGATCAATTTTTCGAAAAGGCCTCATTGCTTCCAGTGACATTTTAAAAAAAATTACGACAAATAAAATATTTATATTTTTACTAAAAAAAGTTATTTAGAACACACTTATAACTTTTATTCAAAAATAAAAAAGTTTTAGAACAAAAGTTCCTTTATTTTAGGAATTTCTTCAAATTTTCAGTTTAACCTAACAGTGTATTTCTAAAAATATACAAAATTTACTAAAATTAATTAAATACAATATCGTATTAATAAAAAAATCATTTGCCGTCAAAAATATTTGCAGAGTCAGTTAACAATTCACTAAAATGTCCATTTTACTAAAAAAATTTGTACTAAAAAAGTTAGGCAATCACAAAATAAGGTGAGCTTGCTGTAACTTATTTTTTTATATCATTAAGCGTTTTAGAAATATAAGTATTTATAGCCGACAAATCTCGTATCTTATTTTGCTATATCGTCGGCTACAGAGCACTTACGTGTAACTACAATTTAGTAAAAAAAAAAAGAAGTTAACAAAACGATTTAGTGCGACTCTAAACAAGCTTTTAAAAAAAGTTACTATCAATAATTAAAAAAAATTGTTTTTTTTTATTTATTGATAAACAAATTTTATTTTCAAGCTTGTTTAGAAGCGCAATAAATCGTTTTGTGAACTTCCTTTCCATTTTTCTAAAATGTAGATACACGTAAATGCTTTGTAGCCAACGATATGTAAAAGCGCTAGCTCTTGGAGGCACCAATCGACCCAATTTTTGGTGTGGATATTCAGTATACACCAATAAACAAATTAAGCCCTGAGCGTAACGAAAAAATCAACATGTTGATTTTGGGTCGGTCTAATGGCCACGCAGGTTGAACTAAACCTTTCTCAACAGAAAGAGGAATAGACACAGGCTTAGACAAATCATTACAACTTAAGAGAACTTATTTTCGGCGCCTTTAACGCTGTCGTTGTTATTAGAGGTTGCGCAAGCTACTTGCATAAGCTTGTGTTTTGTATAGTAAAGCTTCTGTTAGCATATTAGGAAGTTCTTGGGAATTCCTTGGAGTTATTAAAATTATGTCGTTAAATTCGTCGGCATTTATTATTGTAAATTCGCCTCGTGCATCCGCACTACGAATGACACAGAAAACTAAATTTTAGGGTATTTCGTTTGTAGTTGCTTATATTAAACTTTATGTTAATGTCATCTCTGCTTCGAAATTCTATCAATAGCCTAGACATGAATGAAAAATTTGTTTCCATAGCATACAATTTTGTCTCTAAGGACAACATTGACCTTTTTTGATGGGGCTTTACATGTTTTGAGAGGTATTTTTTCATTGGAGACCAAAATTGTATTTAGTTGCTATTTATACGCTCTGTCATAAAAGATTCCTCCAACTTTGGACCAACTTCTTCTATGTTACTTACAAAATCTTACACGTCGGCCGAAAACACTCTTTGAGTAAGAATGTGAGTAAAAATGTGGGTAAGTTGTTTATTTTCACACTGGAAAGGGTTGGTATATAAGTTTTAAATGCAACTTTGAGTTTCAACACTTTGCGATCCTGGTGTTTTTGGGCAGTATTTAAAAGCCCGGGAAGTTTTGTTTGCTCAATAGTTTTCATCCCAAGCCAAATTTCCGTCTCATTTGAAATTCTGTTCAGCTCGGAATTTACACGGAAGAAACGATTTCTGGCATTATCATTGTGTGTAATACCTACCAGTCCTTCTTGCGCTTCTAATTTTAGGTTTCGTGGTGCTCTAATGCTTCATCTGCAACTAGGGAAAGAGTTCAACATAACAATTGACAACTCATTTTCCCTCCTTGAAGCTTTCCGGATATCTGGATCTATTAATTGTAAAACATCCATCTCAGCAAGATACAGTGAAATGATCTGTGCAAAATTTTGTCTATTAATAAAAGTAATAAATATCAACCATACACAAAATACCTAGGAACTAAACGAAGGTAACCTACGATAACCTACGATTTTAAACGAAGAGATTGATACCACTTGCGTGTTTGTATCAGTAGAAATCTTACGACTATGTACTTGCAAGCTAACTACAACGTTTCAAACAATTTTCTTAAAAAACGTAAACCATTGACAATGAACAAGAAGATTTTTCGAAACGTTTGGTAATGATTAATGAATACAAATAAAAATGACTACAAACAATAAATATTTTTTAAGTAATATTAACATTTTTTTCATATGACATTATTTCCCCTGCGTGGTACAAATGGTAATTAGGTCTTTCAGATCGAAGTTATTTGATCTAATTGGCCCATGATTGAAATTTTATTTTACAATAATCATTTTTCAAAGCCTACTAAATCAAATGTTAATCAAACCGTTCTTCAAAAAGCAATCAGTGTGTAATTTTGATTATTTTTTGTATGACATAGTCTCCCGTGTAACCAGCCCGTGTGGTGCAACTAGTAACTAAGTCTTACAGATCAAAATTATTTATTCTAGAGATGGTCCAAATTGAAATTTCATTTCTAACAATAAACTTTTCCAAAGCCAAATCCAAATTTTAATCAAAACCGTACTAGAAATGATAATCATCACCCAATATTATTATTTTTTTCGTATGAAGAAATTTTCCGTGTAACTCGTGTGTTGTTCGAATAGTAATTAAATCTTTTAGATCGAAATAATATAATCTAATTAACTCAAATTGCAATTTTATTTCCAACAATAAACATTATCACAGTTAACAAATTAAATTTTAATCAAAATAGTGCTACAATCGTACATGATATAATTTACCATGTAGTCCCTGTTTGTTGCGAATAGAAATTAAAAAAAAACGTGCTACGTGTATCACCCGTGCCACACCCGTGTGGTTGCCCGTGCCACACCCGGGTGACTACCCGTGCTACACCCGTGTGACACCCGTGTGACACCCGTGTGACACCCGTGTGACACCCGTGTAACACCCGTGTGACACCCGTGTGGTGCGGTTAGTGTCGCTCTATTATTTATTATTATTTCGAGTCTTTTACCTCAGAGCGTGACGGATCAGCCGAACTTACTACCTACGGAAAAATCTGTATGTGGCGCGAAGTTTTCACTTCAAAAATTTTATTTTTAAATCATCAAATATAAATCTTTTACAAACACTATGTGTACCGTTTTTCGGTCTTATATATCGAAACAAAAGCAGATTCCATGACTATTTCAAAATTTCAAAAAGCCAAAAACGTATTTCAACATTTTCTACGAAATCGTTTCCAGCCATCTCTCAAAAATACCCAAACACACAAATAATAAATTTCCATCTGATCAGCATACGATCAATAAACAATATTCACCCAAATTCCAGAAAACCTTTATCGTCACAAAAGCAATAAATTTAAAATCATTCGTGAAATTTTTTAGTTTTTAGTCAAACTCAATATTATTTATTTATTGACACATTAACGATCGAATCTGAAAATAAAAACAAAACAACAAGAAATTCTAAGAAAATTATGTATCAACAAAAACACAAACTAAAGTAAGATCAGAACCAAATAAATCCACCTACGAGTATAACTACACAATGAAAATACATCAAAATATTAAGATTTCATTATCGAAACATTTCGCTTCTTAGGAAGCGTCGTGACGCCATTTTTCTTATATTTACTGTAAAATTATATGATATGATACTCGTAGCACATAGGAGAAGAAAAAATTAATCTCAGCATGACAGATTGAGACTTTGCAAATAAGATTTTAAAATAAAATTTCTTTCATTATTGTTATTATTATTTCTTGATTATTCAATTTGATTTATAGATTCGTGAGCGATAATTAATTGCTTTTGATTCTTCTGTTTTTTTTTTCTCTCTAATTTATGATACGAAAAAAAATAAATAAGATAATATAAACAGGAGAACTAAAATCATGATCACGATCATCATTATTGAAATATTACGATCATCCAGATAGTATAACAAATATAGAAAAATTGTCGAATATGTCAGGAAATTTTTCTAATGAAACGATCAGGCGTTATTTTAAGCACCCTATGGTAAAGATCAAGATGGCGTCGTAAATTTTGCAAAATTGGTTTTAAAACAAATAAATTTTATTTTAAAAATTCAATCTGATTGAATTATGATGAACAACAAATGGACATTTTTTTTTGTTTAAATAAAACCAACGAAAAAAAAAACAAATTTAAATAAATTAAAAAAATATTGTGTTTTTTAGGTGCGGTTGAAGTTTCTTTCAACATATAATATTAAAACTTGAAAAAAATGTTTACTAATAAACTATTCCAAACTGTCACATAAAATTGATGATCAATAAGAAAATATCGATCAAAAGAAAAAAAAAAATACGGATCATCAAAAAACATAAAAAACAAAAGAAACCATAGATAAGACAAAAAGTATACAAAAAAAAAATGTTGAGGTGAAATTTAATTTATTGAATTTTAATAATAACATAACAACGTTAGGAGAGTCTGAGTCTGTAATTTCTTTTTTGGGGGGTGAAATGTTGTGTTTAAATTAGGTCGCGCGGTATTATGTTATTCGGTCTTTGACAAGGTGAAATGAAATTAAAATCAAGATCATAATTTTATATATAAATATTTTTAATATTAATAATTTTATTTGTTTGATGTTTGTGTAAATGATAGCTTTCAATCTTGATCATGAAAACGATTGACAAATTATGTAATTTTGATATAATTTTTGATGAAAAGTGAATAAATTATATAATTTGATGATTGTGTCAGTTTTGTTGTCATAAATCGATTTATGATTTTTAGATTATGGTGAGGTGAGGTAAGATTAAGTGAAAGTGAGATATTTTGGAAATGATAAACTAAACGAAATAAATGAATTATATTACATTTTATAATGAAATCCGGAGAAAAAAATTGTTCACTTAACTATTTTATGAGCTAATGGTTTAATAGGGGAAGTTTGTTTCAAAAGTGGGACCAAAATTGTTGTATGTGCCTTGTGGTAACAACAAAATTTCTGCCACCGCTAAGCTACAATATTAATTCACTGTTATATTTAGCAGCCATCGTTTACACCATCAAAGATTTAATTAAAATAACACAATCATCGCCGCATGTATTTCCCTTGCATCGGCTTTAAAACACACGCCATGCAATGCAATTTAAGCTATACCCGTGAGCAAAACAACAACCCCGTTTGGCTTTGTCGTGCTTAAATACTTGCCATAATAAATGAAAATGCTGTGTAAATATTTGCTCCCGTGACCAGTCTTAATGTTCCTAAAATGACAGCCGTTTGTCAATGATTGTTCCCATGTAAAAGAATTGGCCCATTCATAGTTTTCTACTGTGGTTTTGAAGCGCTTCTATAACCGCAATGTTTTATCTCCTTATATTTTATCAAGTATTTTTATGATTTTCTCCCAAAGAACGAAAAACATATTTTGCTGCCAAACTGAAAAATTAATTTGGAACCACTACAACATCTTTTGTGCGAATGTATACTGTCACACTTGACACTGACGTCAAATTGAGTCAAGAATATGAAAACTGAAGAGTTTACGCTCGTTGTTTTATGACAAACAAAGACAACGGAAGAACAACCTGTGTGTGGTAGGTATTAGGAATTATATGAATCATGGTTAATTTTATATAATTCTCCATATCCCTAACCCTCAACCGTTGTGATAATAAGAGCGATTATTTTATTTTTACCGGCACAATTCGTGGGGACATGAAAGACCCATAAATGTTCCTAAGCCGGGCTCTGATGCTGAGCAGAACAAAGAACTTATGCGTCACTTAGCGGTTATGTCAGTGTTTTGAAGATGCTAGTTACAATATCTACATCGAACTCTACGTTATCGTCCGCATGCAAAAAATCCTTTGAAGTATTTGAAAGTCAGCTTGGCTAAGAACGTTTTTATCATGTTTTTTTGCATACAAAATTAAAACAAAACTGTCTCTATTGATTTTAGTTTTATGATGTGGGAACGCAAATTACAATTACCTGCATTATCAAGATATGCTACTTTTATATGATTTGAAAGTATTTCCTTAAACAAAGTATGAAAAGAAGACAATCGAATTATTGAGTTAAAATGGAAAACAAAAACAAAACGAAATATTTTAAACACTGCTGGATCTTCTACAATATGCTTACCAAAGACTAAAACATGTGGAGACAACATTACAGAATCTTGTATCGCATTACATAAGGTACAACCCTTTTGAAATAAGAGAAAAATATATGGTGGATCACTAATTGGTCGTAAAGTGGTAACCAATTTATTTTTACTGTTGATATAAGACATATTTTCTGCCGTTAGGTTCCAATAATGCTGTCGTTTTAGGAACTGCGAGGTTTTAGTGGCTTCAGTCTTGACCGTTGCCATTTACCTTAAGCGGGTTGGGGGGGTTGTAAGGTTTTAAAGACGGAAAAAAAGCATATTTTGGTGATTTTTTTGCGGCGACATGAGTAATATAATTTTATTAAATTTAATTACATATTATTGTACAACTTTTGAAATATGTCAGAATAAAATTTCAATTAAAAATATTGATAAATCAGCCGGTGACGTTGAATCTCCAGAGGCGCCTTGAAAAAAAGTGGTTTTGCGGTGAACATTATAACTCGTTACCGGATCGTGTGAAACAAAAAAATTGATATGGGTTTTGAAGGTGATGTATTTTTCGAGGTAATCAGGAAAAGTTTTTTTTTTTTTTCTATTTTTGCAGCACTTGGAAGTGAAAATTGCGATTTTAGCTCAAAAAATCGCGGTTAATTTGTTATTAAAAAATAGAAAAAAATAAAAAAAAAAAAAAACTCTTCCTGATTACCTGTTGATTTATGTGAAGAAGTAATGTTCATATTTTCAAAAGGATCGGTGCAGTAGATTTTGAATTCTAATGTTCACGAACTTGACAAAAATGACGTTTTCGGGCAAATGGGGTCAAACGGCAACACTGTTGAAAGGCTGTAATTCCGTTAGTTTTACTCGGATTGACTTAAAATTTGAACACAATATTCTCGACATATCGTTCATTCAGAAAAAACATAAAAAAAATGCAAAAAAAAAATTTAAAATTATTCCCTCCAACTCCAACCCCCCCCCCCCCCCCCCCCCCTCCCTGTTGTAACGCTGTATCTCCGTTAGTTTTACTCGGATTGATTTAAAATTTGTACACAATATTCTCAACATATTGTTCATTCAGAAAAAAAATTAAAAAAAAATGCAAACAAAATAATTTTAAAACCATATCCGGGGGGGGGGGGGGTTGCCCCCTGTTGAAACGCTGTAACTCCGTTAGATTAACTTGGATTTAATTAAAATTTGTACACAATATTCTCGACATATTGTTCATTCAGAAAAAAATAAAAAAAAATGCAAAAAAAATTATTTTAAAACCTTACCCGCCCCTGTTGACATGCTGTAACTCAATTAGTTTTACTCAGATTGACTGAAAATTTGTACACAATATTCTCGACATATTGTTCATTCAGAAAAAAAATTTAAAAAAAAATGCAAAAAAAATTATTTTAAAAGCATACCCCCCCTTAACACAATTTTTTTTTTCATGGTTCGGGTGAATCACTTAGGTTATAGACCTCTATTGCTTGCTACGTATGCTACCAATCCGCCACCTGAAATGCCGTATTTTTTACAATTGTTCTGTTGTGATTAATCCTGATTTCTTCCCAAATTTTTCGAGTTCATTTAGCGCTTTCAAAGTTGAATATTTCAAGAATAACCAGTGATACCAATATTAAACTCTGATAAATTTTTAAACTCTGATATATATATATTTTTGCCTTAAATTATCCGTGGAAGAAAATTTTTTAGTTTAGGTAATGAAAACAAACACAAAGAACAAACTGTCACTTTGAATAATAAATTTTAGTGATTTATAAAAATTATTATAGATTAATATTTACCATGGATTATCACATCGTCTAACGTTACCATATTTAATAGGATTTGATTTGAGCCACTTCAATAGGAGGAAAATAACCTCCAATTGTAGAGTCGTGCAGCTTGCGGAAGTCTACAACAACGCACGATTTTGAATGTGTGTTTGAAACTTTTTTGGGGGCTACTAATAGAGGAGAACTGAAAAGGCTGATGTTGTGGCAATTTTTGTCATCCGTACGCATTTCAGTAATCTGTTTGTTTAGTTCAGGTTTGAGGGTTTTGTCGGAGTCTATAGTGCTTGATGTGTATCGGTTCTATATCGATAAGGAGTGGTATCGTGTGTATTACTCCTTGAATGGTGGAAAGTTTTTAGTTTTCCTTATATGATGTATAATAGTTTCGATGTTATTTTTCAACAATTTAATATTAAAGCCCGCTATTGTTTTAATGATTGATGTGCTACGAATATTGATGTGATAGTTTTTTATTGTTTTAGGGTTCACTTTTTTGTCTTCAACAACAACAAGATTATCAACCGCATTTTCTACACTGATGATAGCTTTAGAGCTTTATGGTTTTGAAATTGAAATTCCAATAAAAATTCCAGACTGAATTGCCTGGTTTTCACAAATTTGTTCTTCTAGAGATAATAATTGTACCTGTACATAAGTTTCGCACCGTAAAAAGTAGTAAAAATTTACCCCAACCAGCGAATATAGACTTTGTAATGAAGCGCTGCTTCGTTGAATGACAGCGAAGTGGCATAGCAGGTCGCGTACCTAGCGAGATTATTTTTTTGCCTCAGACTAGCGGCAACCTATGGGATCGAGAGAAGAATACCTGCTACTCCAGCACAAATAACGGTAATGTACGCGTAACATGAGATGATAACGGATAAAGAAAAAGGCAAGTGAATTAGCTAGACTCTGGCAACCTCCATGTGAAGCGAACAACGATCACCACGTCCAACCCCATACTTCCACACACAATCATATACTCTCACACTTTATGCACTCGTACACTCTCACATCTCATGCACTCTCACATCTCACACACTCTCATACTAAATTTAATTTTACCCATAATAAAAATCGTTTGTTGTACAACCTCTTTTTAGTATTTCCAAATCTAATTTTCCTTCATTTGTTTGTATACGAAGTAGAAACAATCGAATCATTATTATATTTACTGATCTGTTTTAGACCAAGATATCATGGATTACGATTGTCTACAGACTTCATTTCATGAAATCCACAATTAAACGAAATGATGAAATTTGGTAGTGAATAACGACAGCTCTTACGAAAATTTTCATATATAACCGTAACTGCAGTTTGTTTATTTGTAATACTATATGATGAGATTGGTATGAATAATTTCGAACCTATGAAATTTACTATTATATTTTTGCGTAATAATTTCTGAACTGAAAAATTGGAAATAATTTTTAAAACTTTAACTTCAAAAAATATGGTTTCAAACTCAGCACCAACTTTATCAATAATAAAATTATCGTTAGTTGTAATTAAATGATTTTGGGTTAAATTCAAAGAATACAATATTGTGGTTATAAACGAATATTTACAAAATGTATTGAATATAGGTTAGTCGGCTATTTTGGATGGCATACCGGTTAGCAATTTACCAGTTAATTAAAAAAAAAATAGTTGAAACAAAGATGCAGGCCAATGCTTGATTTCACCATCAGCCTTATGAATAATATCAGTTATCGCATGATTCCAATAAACTGACGAAGCACCTCTTCGGTATAGATTATGAAATTTATGTGAATCACAATAATGTTAGCGGTTACGTTCATGCTGTACTTGATGACCAGTTGACCAATAAAAAAAACGACTTTACATTTATTGCCTGGAAATATAATATTATGATTGTATTCGTAACATACTTTACAAACTTTTGGAAAATATACTATCGATAATTCAAAAGCATGCAATTTCCATCCTAAATATTCTTCCAAAAGCCTTTTTTTCACCGAATGTCGTGCAACATCATAATCATTTCTACTCGAATTATTTAGACCTCCATATGAATCAAATATATAATTTAAAGTTAATTTTAAACAAAAATATGAAATCGCTGTACAAAACCGTTCATGTTGTTTCCATCCTTGACTTAAATGCTCCTTCAATCACAATAACTCACTAATTTGCAGTTTGCACCTAGTTTTGCTATTTTCGGATTGTTATTATTTTTATAACAAATATTACAAGTTTATTTCTTATCAATATTTGCTTAGATAGTTTTTTTTTATTATAATTACAACTTTAATTGAATTTTGTATAAATCCACTGTGTTCTGTTTGAAAAAAAAAACGCCTTTATTATAACAGAAACCAAGGGAATGGTAAATCGGTTTTCAGAATTGACAAATTGATTGTCCTGGTTGTAAAAATTCTCGTTACAGAAATCAAGCAATAATAGAACAAAAACAATTTTTGGTATCGGTATATACATTGTTAACCACGCATCCGCACATTCACACGCCCGCAGTCTCACATCCACGCGCTCACACATTTTCGCTATATCTCTATCTATATAATATTATATAACTCACCCCATTGGTATTCCAGGTCCCATTCTCCATATTCCTCCATTAACTTGATAGCAGCTCTAAATGATGCTCCAAGGGGAAGATTGATGAGAGCTCAGCATGCAGTCAAAACACAAGTTGTCGGTATGGCAAGATCCAGAGCTGTGCACAAAGTGGCAAGGTGGTCGTAGAATAATATTACTGTGTGATATTGACTCGACAATTGTTCTGAATGCAAGCGATGATAGTCCCGCATTCCAAAAAAAAACATCAATATATCCAAAATCCCGCGCTACAGAGCAATGGCGTACTAAATATAGTGGTTGATTGACTGTACGTCACGATCGCAACCCCTCAATCTTGATTCTCTTCACAAAAAAAAATGTAGCCTTAACGGAAACCGGAATGTTTAACAACTTGGTGTTCAATTAATGCTGACGTAACTGTAAGCGTGAGACGATCAGTATCTATAGCTTATTTCCATCAAACAAACATCAAAACTAGCAAACTTTCGTTTTCCATATTTTTCTTTTTTTTTTTGTTGACAATGACCTTTACTAAACAGCTAACAGATTTAACAAGTAATGACACGAAACCGGTCGCGGTGGGTCGATTTTCTATCCTCTTAGGATTTTAAATTTAAGTCTAGTTTTATAATTTACGTTATGTTACATATACACTACACATATAAAGAAAGCAAACACAAAATTTATACTATCTTATTTACACAAAAACTAACATTTTCTTTTCTTTTGTTTTTAGATATTTTTAACAGCAAAATTGAACTACACTAAATTTTATTTGTTTTGTTTATACAATATCACAGTTACTAAACATTTTTGGTTATGGAATAGACATTATAGAAAAAACGAATTTCCATTCCACACGTTTAGGTTCAAGAAACAAAGAAATTTCTTCTTTCTTTTTGACCATCAGACAATTGACAACCGTTTCTTTTCTAGACGCAAGTCGAAATTAGAGTCACAATAGACTAAGAAAAATAAGAGAGTGAGGCTAGCTGTCATCTACTTTTTATATGCGGTTAACGCCGTTTCTTTGTTTATTCCCCAATAACGGTAGATTCTTGGGAAATTAAATTTTTGTTTTATAGCTAGTTATTATACCCATTAAGGAGTATGGACTGCTAGTTTTTAATAGAAATTGGAAAACATTTAAAAAAACATTGTTTACGAAACAATTGAACGAATTACATATGTAAATAGCGCGATTATATATTAATGATAATACACAACCGTTTTCTGACAATTTTATAGCGATTAATGATTACAAATTAAAAACAGGAAATCACATCGAAAAATATTATTAATTGATAGACGAATTTAGGAAATCTACCTGCAAATAGCGGAAGTATGAATACAAATTGAGCAAAGGAAATTACATTGGAGAAATATTACACAACTATTTTAGGACAGTAATTTATTTTTTTTTAAAGGAAGCTATAGCAGATGATGACTATGGATTGAGTATAAGAAACTTTGTGTACAGGACAAAATGAAAACGACCATGAAAATTTCTGTAAAGGCATGTTTTGCGTGTATGGAACAGTGGTTTGAATTTCAATTACGACGTTTGAATTATCCGTCATAACAACTTTTAATCGCGAACACTAAGCTATGTATCTGTAAAATAATTCAGAATTTTTGTTAAGGACACAGTTAAATTAAAAATCAATCTACTAAACTTAGGAACGATTTAACATTTTCAACAATCTTTGGACTGGGTTTAATTCCACTGTCTGATATAATGTGTTCTAGATAAGCTACTTTGCGTTTAAGAAAGTGGCATTTAATTGATTTAAGTTTCAGACTGTTTTTTTCGAAAGATTTACAAAATTTCAGTTAATGTTTATTATTGTGATCGTAAAGGTTTTTCCATCATTCTAACGTTATCACAGTCAGCCACTTTTCATGTCTAGAGTTGAAAATAACAACTGTTTTCAAGTTGATCTCAAATGTAGTTAATGTTTGGAAGAGGAAAAGAGTTTCCGATTGTTGCGTCAAGCAGTTTGCGGAAATCTACAACAACGTGCCATTTTGAATCTGTTTGGTTTTAACTTTTTTAGGGACGACTAATAGAGGAGAACTTAAAAAGGCTGGTGTTGGGGTATATTTTGTTGTCCGTAAGCATTTCATTAATTTTTATATTTAGTTGGATTTTGAGGGTTTGTGGGAGTGTTTGATATGATGAGTGTATATTTATTGATGTAAATCGATGCCGTTTATGTGTAGTGGTATCAAATGGTGGAAATTTTTTAATGGTTGATGTACTAAGATTCATGATTTATTCATAGATTTTTATTAGATTAGAGTTCCGTTTTATGTCTTCCACGACAGCTGGATAATCATTCGCATTTGCTATGCTAACGATAGCTGTTGGCAGGTATCCCACGTCACAGACTAAATGCCCTGGGAATCGAAACTATTTCATCGATTCATTTTCAATAAAGTAATTTAGTTTTTCCTATCGTCCCTGGTTTTATTGGTAGTAAAATTTTCACTACAAATGAAACACCAAGTTTCAGATCAAAAATGTCTTCGTTTTATTATAAATATTTCGGTCCTTTTTTGTAATTTAGTTTGACGATGTTGAATGAAGATGAGAGTAACATATACATAACTTGATGATTCGATGATGTTGAATTAATTTGACGCTGTTGAATGAATGACGATTAGACAATTAAAATTTGACAACTTGCAGTAAATAAATTTAATTTATTCACGTGCTATTTTTAATTTTTGATACACATTTTATATTTCACAATACACTTTAACACTTCTCACTTCATTTTCATCTAAGTTCCCTGTCTTGGTTAGTATATTACATCTAACCACCTCGATGGTTACTGAAGAAAAGAGATCTAATCTCTCCAAATGTTTATATTTTATAAAATCATATAAACGCAAAAAGTAATAATTCTCATATGTCAAATCGACTAATGCACCACTATGTGTTGAATGGCGTCATCTATCTTCAACCATCTGAATTACTTTCCTGTAGCGTAGCCACAAAGTTTTTCCAAATTTGTTCTCTTTGCTATGACAATTGTACTTGGACATCCACTTCGCAGCGTAGCAAGTATTAAAACATCAACGAATATACTTTTGATCGCGATCTCTAGGTTTTGTATAAAACTGTTAACTGTAAGTAATTAAAACATTTTGTTGAAGGCACAGTTTTTAAAATCAACTATTAATTATCTTTTTAAGTTTCAGGTGGTTTTGAATGTGAAAAGCACTCTTAGTATAGGACTGAAACTGACTAGAAACAAAATCTTAAATATCTTAAAGTTATTTAAATTTCGGATAAGGCTCTTAACTGCACCAACATTTACAAGTTCTTTTTATATGAAAAAATCCAAGTTATTCTTTCCAAAATTTTCCATCATCATCTATCACAATTTTCTTTTTCCTTTTATTTTTTTTACATTAGTGTATCGCAATTTTCATTTGTTAATAAATTTTTCTTTTGTTCTTTGTTTTTTTTTTTTGTTTTAAGTTGTGACACTACTATATCTTCTGTTAGTTTTCTTTTTTTTTTTCTTAAGTTTTTTTTTAAGTTTCCTGGCAATTGTTCTTAATGGTCTTACTCTATAAAAAAAAATAAGAAAAGTATGTATAAAAACAATGGAAAATGGGCCATATATTATTATAATGTCTAATGTAAAGTAGAAAGTATTCCCTCTGCTGGACCAATATACACAATACATTAAATATCTTTTCTTCAGTTTTTTTGTTTTTATTTTCGTGTTTTTCCTGTAAAATCATTTGTTTTTTATTTTAAATTTTCTTAAGTGTTTTGTCTTTTATTTTAATCCATATTAAGTTAATTTTTATTATCTTATGTACCCAGTTGTTGTTGTTCTTTTCATTGATGTAGAAAATTAAAAATTGACCATTCAGTAATGTTGAGTGAAGAATGAGAATAATATCATAACAAAAAATAATAATAACAACAAAATTATTATTACCAACATTTTGTAAATAAAAGTTTTAAAACTAAAAATTTAAATAAAAAACAATTACAATAAATCATTTTGAGACAAATTCAACTTGGAAAAGAAAACTTGTGTAACGAAAATAACAACAACAAAAAAATAGTTTTTCTTACGAATCGATTCAGTTTTGGCGACACATTCGTCAATTGGTTTGACAGTTTAAGATGTTTTTTTTTATTCTTGTTATTTTTGAGTTTCATATTTTAAACAAAGTTTTTTTTTTGGAATTTTATTTTAAATTATGTTATACGACAAAATTGTGTTTTCAGACATTTTGTTATTTTGTTGAATTTTCTTTTTTTTTTGTGGTTCGTTGGTGGAAGTTGATAGAATTATGTGTTTTGAAATTGGATCGTAAAGTTGTTTTTGAAGTATTTTTTGTACGTTTGATCTTAATTTAAGAAAAAGTTAATTGAACAAAATTTGTCATTCATACAGTTGAGTTTCTGCAGAATTTGATGTTCTTGTAAAATTTACTATTTAAAAAAAACTGGTTCAGACTATCCACAAGCCAATCTGGTTCCAAATTTTTACGTTTTATCAGGTTATTCATCAACTAATTTCTTTTAGGTAGGATATCACAATTAAAAACGCTTCAGACTATTCCACAATGGAAACTGGAATGACCAAGAACTTATCTCCCTCAGGCTATTGGCTAGCGAAATTCGAAAACGCTATTCATAAACAAAGGGAGCTCAGGAGCTCAGATTATTCGTCTGTGAAGTTATATTAGGTTGTCCTCGAGCAAAGCCCGCTATTTTTCTTAACCAACGAAGCCCGTTCAGTCAATCCATCAACGGAGCAAGTTCATACTATCAATCAGAAAAAATGGCGCACCCTATTCACTAAAGAATATAGTTTAGTATATCCTTCAGTCTCTGGAACAAATACCGTCAACTCAACAGTCAATTTAAATAACGACCTCACTTCCTAATTATCGAAAGGATGATTTGATCTTCAGAAGAAACCAACACTAGAATTTATTCGAGTGCTTGGATTGTTATGAAATCCTTGAGACGATGTGTTTTCAGTGCACCTAGGGGAGTTTAAATTCCATAAAAAGCTAACAAAAAGAGTAAGCATTTCAAAATTGAGTAATCTTTTCGGTCTTTTGGGTTTTTGTTTACTCGTGGTAAAAGGACCCAAGTTGATTATGAAACGTCTGTGGAACTGATCTTTCTTGGAATGACGAAGTACCTCAATCAATTGCTGTGGCATGGTGTGGCTATGGTGAAGAACTGAATTTTTTTACAAAATATCCACACGATTCGATGTGTTTTGGGTAAACAAATTTCTAAATCTGTCCAAATACATGGATTCTGAAATCCCGACGCATCTGATGTAGCCTATGGTTTTTGTTTTATTTGAAAACGAAACTCCAAAAGGAACTGCTATGCTCGAAAATGAGACTCACTCCATTGAAAAAGCTACTCGATTACAAATTTAATATAACTACATTATGGACAGATTCTGGAGTAACTCTTCATCGAATTAAACCGTCACCAATAAGATAAAATACATTCGTAGCAGACTGAATAAGCTAAATTCAGTATTGTCTTATATAAACACCGTGTAAAATCCATTGGAAACGGCTTCGCGAGGCTTGGTGTCATTTCAATTATTAACAACATGCTAAGGTTGCATGGCTCAGGTTTGTTAAACAATAATGATGTTATGCTACCTTAATTACAACAATGCTGGAAAATAATGTTACCAAAAAATTTAGTAGTTACCATGAGATACTCCATGCGCATTGTGTCATATATTTTCCCATTTCTTAGGCATTCACAAGTCCAAAAAGAATTATGTGTATCGTTCCAAAGCCTTTTCCTCCAAATTATTTAAATCTATCACGACACAATTTAATCCATTTATAGATTTTTTTACGGTTTTTTGCGACGGTTTCTGGTTTAAAAATACAGGTCTTATGTACGATAAAAACACATTAATGCCTAATTGAATACACGCACTGAAAGAATTTTGATTGTGGTCTATAAGCACTCTAATAAAATACGTCAATACTTTTCGGTTGTAAGAGGAATGTGTCTCAAGATCCTCCAAAAAATCAGCTTCTTGCTAATGCTGAAGTTCGATTTAGTGATTACTCGGGTATTCAATTTAAAGATAATGAATTTATGAGTGAACCTGTGGAAATCGAGGTAATTGATAACGGTCCATCCCTAGAACCTGTATCAATTGGAAATTTTGAGAAACCATTTCATAGTAATATCAATAGAATATGGGAAGATGGAACCATAATTAATGTGCAAAATGATTTTCCACAACCAATTTTTGAACAGTTTAGGAATATGCAACCCTATCACATTTTTGAAATGTTTATGACAAATGACATATTTGAAGAATTCGTAGATCAAACAAATCGCTATGCATTATACAAATACAATAAGCAGTTGAACTTGTCAATCAAAGAATTAAAATGCGCAATTGGAATTTTGTTTTTAACAGGCTATAATATTTTACCATCTCGAAAATTATATTGGAGCTCTGAAATGGATTTACAGAACTTGTTAGTTGTAAACTCAATGCGTCGAGATTGTTTTCTCTCAATCATTAGAAGTATACATTGCTGTGATGTAAGTTGTCCTGATTCAACCGACAAATTATGGAAATTACGTCCGCTTATTAAAAAACTTCAAAGAAATTTCTCTGAAAATTTTATTCCTCAAGAAAATTTATCGTTTGACGAATCCATGATTAAATATTTTGGACGACATAGTTGTAAACAATTTATTAAAGGAAAACCTATTCGTTTTGGTTATAAAGCGTGGTGTTTAAATGAAACCTCAGGATACTTAGTAAACTTTGAAATCTACACAGGCAAATCTAACGAAACATACACAATTTATGAGAAAACTTTTGGGAAACCAGCTGCAGTTTTTGTGAAAATGGTTGATCAAATTAGAAATCCTGAATTGAATTACTCATTTTTTTCGACAATTTATTTTCAAGCGTGAACCTTGTGTCACATTTGAATAACAAAGGATATCGTGGGACTGGGACCATGAGAAAAAATCGAATGCCAAAAAATTACAATGTTTTCAACAAATCGGAATATAATAAGTTGGAGCGCGGAAAATATTTAACAAGAAAAATTTCAGAAGACTCAATAAACATTATGCAGTGGAAGGATAGTTCTGAAGTCACAATTATTTCAAATGCATACGGATATGAACCTGCAATATACGTCAAGCGTTATAGTTTATCTGAAAAGAAAATATTGAATGTCAAATGCCCAAATGCTATTGTTCAATACAATAAAAACATGGGTGGAACCGATCGGATGGATGAAGATGTAAATCATTACCGGATTGGAATTCGAAGCAAAAAATGGTATTCGCCACTTCTAACTTGGATGTTTGACGTAGCAATGAATAACGCGTGGATTCAATTCAAAAATTCTGGTAATTCTATTTCAAATCTTCAGTTTAGAAGATCTGTTGTTGGCGAATATTTGACAACTTATGGAAACGCAAAGAAAAATTTAGGTCGTGTATCAAAGGAATTTGATTACCGTCTTGATGGTGGGAAACACCGATCCAAACCATAGCTAATAAAAAGAGAAGAAGATGTGCCAGGAGTTAATGCAAATCAATTCTCTCAACATTTTGTCCAAAATGTGATGTAGGTCTTTGTGTTAAATGTTTTTCATCTTATCATACCAAAAAATGAAAGTGAGAAAAAAATAATTGTAGGCCGAACGTTGCTTAAAAGCAACACAGTTTTTCGAAGTTTTCATTATGAATTTTCCAAAAAAAATTGTTTTCATTATTTTTTTCTTGTTTTATATATGGAATGTTAATAAATAAATATAGTTTTATTCAAAAATAAAATTTCGTCCTTAACGGGTTAAATAAAGTCCATCGAAAAAAAACCTCTAGTTTTGTGTCGAAGAAGAAATTTCATGGCAAATCATTCCTGTTCGTACTCTACACATCTGTGACCTCTGTGAGGCAGTAATTAACATTCATGTACTTTGGAAGAGCTCAAAAAATTAATTTTACAAATCAAGTCGTGTTTTACCTCTTCTCTTATTACGCAGATATCAAAAGACTCGTCAGACTGCACAGTATTATCTCCAGCACACTTCATAATCTGTAAATCAATAAATATTTTTTTCTGAACCATCGTTAATGCATTTAAAATTTTATTGTTCGTCACGCTGGCAACGACTTCAATATATATGTATTAATGTTTTTGGGAAATGGTCACATCACTACCTTTTGAAGCTTCAGCAACAACAATAAGTGGCAACGAAGTCTACGAGTTTCCAAGGGAAATAATCCATGGAAAGTCTACAAATTTCCAAGAAGAAAGTTTAAATATTTTATAAGCAGGCAACGTTCCTGGGAGACTCACACAGGTTTGTAAAGCCAAAATCGATTGGAAGAGTTGTGACTGTTAGAACCAGCAACGGAAAGTACAAAAGTAACATTAGTAAAATATGTATTTTGCCAATCGAAATTAATATTTATTCTTCAATTCACTTAACTAATTGAATCGTTTTATCTTGAAATTTTAATATTTGACGTAATTTTAAATTTTTCTAATTAATGGTTTCATGACGGCCAGTTATGTTTGATTTATATTTAATTCATTTTTTAATATTTTTACCCATATTGTTAACCGATATATTTTTAATATTTTTCACAAAATTGGCGCAGCCTATCCACTTATAAATCTGGATCAGGATATTCACAACAGGATGTTGTTTGTGCATTCTTTTGATGCATCAAGTAAACACAAAGAACAAAAACAACTGGCAGTTGGTTTACCCTGTACAGTTGTGCTAACTCAGGCGATCTACCATCGAGGCATGTCTAAGTTCTCTATCAGTAACATTCCAGCCATCTTTTTTGGTTAGTGGAAAACATGTGCCATTTTTGAAAGTGGAAATCTTGACTTAGTGTCACTGGTTAAATATTAAATTACAAAAATGAGCCAGGTTCACTGGTATAGAATTTTAGCTAAATTATCGAAGGACGCTTATATTATGCCTTTAAGAATTTGAATCACCAAGATGAAAATTGACAAAAACTTTGCCAGGCTATCCGAACTGGTTCATTCTACCCACAAGCCATAAACCAATGATTTTTCATCAAAGGAGTGCAAGTTAAGCCACCAGTTTTTTTTTATTTGGCACATGAATGTGGTTTGGTGGACTCTATTTGAAAACATCTTACTGGTATATTTAGTCAGATGAAATTATTTGGACTGATTTTTAAATAAAAAAAAGTTACACGTCCTCGACTTTTATTGTGGCTCAATTTACTTTTAATTTAAGTAAATTTTCGTCTTTGTTTGTAAACTTTATTCAAACGAGGCTCCCCTTTATCTTCATATATACAAATAAATATTTAAATTTGGTCTGTAAGAAAGGAAACTTCAAACTTTGTTCACAGGTACATTCTCTAAACGCTTCATTTGATCGGTATTGATATCACTGTCATGTTGTTCATTTCATGCGTCTGTTTCTCCACATTAACGGAATAAACTTCTGCCTACATATAAACGTTGTCAAAACGATAGATATGGAAGTGAATTTGCGATTGAAATGGATCAACAAATTAAACTGCTAAGATTTTCAAATGTTTTGAGAATTTCTATGAACACTTCAAGAATCTATTTCATCTTTGAATACCAACGAAACTAATTTAGATTATCTGCGATGCTGGCTCAGACTTTTTACCACCAAACAGAGCGGGTTTAAACTATCTACCAGCAAAATTAAAATCTGTAATCAAAGCTAGCTCAGATTATCCTCCGACGATAATAGTCGACAATAACCACTTGGAAATATGACTCAAGCATGTTAGGGTGGCTAATAACTATTTCACGATGGCTATCTTACTGTAAAGTACAGTTAAAATGCTATCTTACTGTATTCATAAGTAAAGAATACCACCTGCTTGGCTCAGGCTATCTAACTAAACCATCCCAAAGTTCTTATTTCCAAACTAATGAAACAAAATTACATCAGAAATCAAAACCCATCCAAAGTTCTTTAACTTATATTTATTTGTATCAATTCATCTAATCAATTCATCCAAAATATTTACAACCATAACCATCTTAACAATATTTCACTTACCCTATCATCTTAAAAAATATTGATCATTTTTCATAGATTTCCTCATAAATTTTCCATTGAAAAACATACAACACAGACATAAAAAAAACATTAAATAAAACTGGGTCGGGCAAATGAAAAACAAACAACAACAACAAAGAATCAAGAAGAGAACAGAAACCAGAAAAAAATTCTATATCCTTCTTTGGAAGAAAAAACAAAATTACGATTTAGGGGGATGAGAGGGTTGAATTTTTATTATTTTTTTTTTTGTGTACCATCTCAATTTTTTTTTACTCTGAAAAGTCAATCCATAAACTTAATGTTGTTGATGATAATTTTTTTTGTCGTTTTTTAATGTAGGTCAACGTTTCAATTGATTATTTATTTATATAACCTGGGATCTTGTCTATTGACGTATTAAATTGTAGAAAAAAAAAATGTTTAATTTTTTCAAAAACTCAACAAATATGTTAGAACAAAACTAAAATCTTTTCTATAAATAATTTAATTCCAATCAACACAATTTATTGATATTCCTCTGCAAACAACTAAAATAATAACAACAACAACAACGTATAACACTTACTTAAGAACACTAATCATTCACCCACCATCACTAAATCTATCAGCAAAACTTGTATAAAACACAAATAATTTATTATACAAAACAAAAAAAATTATTTAAAATTTCACAAATCCATCTCTGAGATCATATCATCTCCATCTTTTTATAGTTAAGTTAATTTAATTTTGTGTCGTTTCGTTTATGTTATACTATGTTAGGTTGATATATTGCTAGCTTAATGTTTATATATTGCAAATATTCAAACAAATGATCAACAAATCAAATTTATGACTCATATGAGCTTTTGAAATATTAAAACCGGTTAATAGCGCCATCGAATAAAATCGATTAAGTTGAATTATTTATTAATCAACTTTTGTATGATTATAACATATTTTTTAAAGAATAAACAAAAAACATTTTAAAAATGAATAAACATAAGAAGAAATTCAGTAAAGCTTCAAATTGTCGGTCAATAAATCTATCAAAAACTTTAGACTAACAACAACAATTTTTTTTTTATTTATTTCTTCGATTTTTTTATTGCTTTACTTTTGTGTAAACAAAATTGGTGGCGTATTTTTTGCGATCAAAAGTTATTTTCAAAAAACAACAATATATCGATTTTAATGAATAACCTTTGGAGTTTTTGTCAATAACAAAAATTATTCAAAAAATTAACAATGGATCAGCATCTATATTGCTCTTTAGTTCTTATTTTGAAATTTCTTCCCGTCTGTCCGATATATTTAAAAGAACACGGGTTACAAGGAATTATGTTTTGGTTTGTTTATTAAAATTATTTTTGAAAAATTTTGGTGAAATTAATAAATTTCATACAACGTAGTTAATACGTTTCCATTTACCAGAGAAATTTGTATTGCCCGGGTAAATGAGGGCCCGGTTAAGACATAAGACAATCAAAAACTTTTAACTGCTTTTGTATGTATTTTCAAAAAATGTTCTAACTTCCTTGTAATAGCATAAAACAGATATTGGTTTACTTACAAGTCAGTCAAAGAACGCACGAAATGCCAATTGTCATGAATTTAATTAATGGTTAAAGTTTACAGCTAAAGGAGTTGGTCGGTTTTCCAAAATCACTTAAATCTAGAATGAAATATATTTGGGTTGTTGTCATGTCTAAAAAATTATTTAGTTCAACATTCGAAGTAAATTAGATAGTGCGAAACTGAGAATCTGCCTCAACTACTGCAATAAAGCAAAATATCATCTATCTATAAGACAATACTGTATTTTGGACATACGGATTATGATGGGTTTGCCAGATTCTTCAAAATGGCTCATATTTCGATAAGGTTGCCATGTAGTGTGATATTATATCGAATATGACTACACTATTTCACGCACATGACTTTTGTAACGCACATAACTTTTAAATTCCAACAGTATCATAAGTGTGAAGCTTTTGTTTACCTGAGACGTTTTTTAATATATCTTCAAAATATTTGGAATTTGTACGCAATCAGTCTCAAACAAATTTGTGAATCCTTTGAATTTTTTTAATTCAGTTTGAAATCAGTTTTGAGTTTCTATGAACAAACCTCACATTTTATTACATTGAAACGAGGATTTGAATCCATAACCTCATCAGAGCCAATGTTTGAATCCTTTAGTAGACACGATATCCACTACGCCACCAAGAAACTTCAGTATTAGCTCGTTACTCAAGTTGAATTTTTCAATCATTTAATGAATATTTTTTTATGAATATGTTATTCATTTGAAAGGGGATTTTGTTGCTTTAATTTTCTAGCCAGTACTATTGTGTGAATTCATAGGAGGGGAAATATTTCTACTACAGCTAACATCCTATGTCACGAGTGTATAGTCAATACTGATTGATTTCAATCAATGGGGAATAATATGCACGCATTTATTACAATAATTGATCAAGTATCGATCACTGATTGGACATAATCAATAATGAGTATCAACTCGGGACTTAGAATGTTAGCTATAATGGAAATATTACCCATCCTATGAATTCACATAATAGTACTGTCTAAAATTTTAATGCAAAACATTCCATAAATTCAAATGTTTGGAAGTTTTTTGTCCGATTTTTTAATTATTTTTCATGACTTTTTATGATCTAATTAATTTTGTTTTTAGAACCAAAAAAAGTTGTAATCTACAAACAAATTTGGTGCAATTTAATAGTCCAACAAGTGTGGTGTTACTGTTACGAAGTGGTTAGTTCTTTGTGTTATGCAACGACTTTTATTTGGTGCAACAATTTTCTTAGCAGCGATTTGTATGTGATTCAACAATCACCTGGTTATTTCTGGTGCAACAATTTTTATGTTACCCAACAATCACCTGGATGTTTTGGTGCAACAACTTTTTATGTTAATAATTCAATAATAATCTAATTATTTTGGGCAAAAAATTATTTTTTGATAACAATATTCAGTAATCACCTGTTTGTTTTGGTGCAACGATTGTTTATTGTTGTATTGATGTTTTGTTTTTTTTGGTGCAACACTTCGTTTGATTACATTATTAAACAATCACGTGGTGGTTTTGTTGTAACTAGTCTTAGATTGATCAATATGAAATGAAATTTTTGTTTTTTGTATGGCGATTTGGATTCGGAACCAATAATGGGACGAACTAGTTTTTTTATTTGAAATTAGATAGTCTAGTTCGGTGGAGATGGCTTTTGTTCTTCTATTTTCTTTTTTTTGGGTTCATCAGAACCTTCTATCCTTTCAACATTTATGCATCTTGCATTTTTTACGGGTTGAGGGTAAAGATTGATCGAATCCATTTGCTGAAGCTAGTCGGAACAAAACTAAAATGCGCGTACCCTCAGGATGTCATTATTTCTTATAGTAGTCCTGACTTCTAAAATCAGCCCCCCCGTTACTGTTGTCTGGGCACTATGTCTATACTAGGGTATTCAAATTACTCGACTTTGCAAGTACCCGGGTAGTCGAGTCTTTAATTTCTCAAATAACCGGGTTATCCGGGTACCCGGGTTTTTTGAAAAAAAAAAAAATAACTAGAAAAGTTAAGGTATGGACTATGGTGCGTATAATATATTTAAGTTTCTTTTATAAATTAGCTCCTAGGAAGCCAATTCAAATACATTGAAGCTTGTTCAATGCTAAAATTAGTTATGGGAATTTTGTTTTATAAATAACAGAATTTCAGACAGTATAGAGACTAGAGCATTCAATACCAATGTTTTTTAAACAAGGAACATCGACAACACTGGTATTGCGACGCTTTTGGATGTCATCAGTTTTATAACAAAACAAAAAGTGTGTAGAAATTATTAAAAAGGTGCACCAATGGCCAATCATCAATAGGAATAAGTCCAATTTCTTCAGATCGGTAAATTAAAGACATTTCGTCGTTGGTGATTCTATTATTTTATTTATCATACAAATTAGAGCTACCGTTATCAGGCGTCTGGGAGTGAAGAATTCTCATTAACGATAATTTCACATAGTTTCGCCTACCAGCATCTTCTGTATGATCATTTCTATCATTCCGTTCAATATCCTAAACAACAGATTAAATATTTCCTTACAATATCAAACACACAGGTACAAGAATTTTGGTTAAAAAGAATAAAATTTAGCAAATTTCTCAAATTCTGTTCACTCGGCCTGAATTGTATGAATTTACTTTTGACTAATATTGTTTTTGATGAAATGTGTTCTGTAATACGACTTACAATATGAGTCACAATAATATATAGAATCCTCTTAAGACCCATTAAGGGTCCCATTAAGTCTAAAAGGTCCTATGTTCTACATACCAATTAATATTAATTCAAGCTTAGGGATCTTTTGATTGCTTGTTGAAAATCAAAATTTTATAGTCGATCAAATTACCCGGGTAGTTAATCAAAATACCCGGGTAGTCGAGTGTGTTTAGAAAGCCAAAAATATCTGCGTGCCCAGGTACTCAAAAATCGACATTGGATACCCTAGTCTATACCAATGATGAATAGTTTCTGTTAAAACGGTACAATTTTATGATTGTAATAGGTGGTCACTTTGTGGAGTGGGCAACATTAAATTCAAGAGATATTTGAAACAGTGGCATAAAACAGCATAGTTCAGAATGTATTACTAGCTAATAAAGGACAAGCCAGATGGCACGATATTGTGAGAAAGTTAATGACTGAGTTACAGACGGTACAAACAATTACTTGAAACTACGGTCAACTTACGTTGGAATTTTTAACTCAAAGTTCAACTTGTCTTGTGACTATCAATTCACGTTTTATACATGAACAGTATTTTTCAATGTAAGACCACTTCTTATTCTACGTTTTAGTATGATCTCTTTGCAAAATACAGCAGAGCTTGCCATAGGTTTTTTGAAAAAGTATTTTTATAGAGTACCTGGTGTTCTTGAAATGTTTTCTAATCTCTAATCCAATAGATAAAAAAACCGTAAACGCCCGTGGATCTAATACCATCCAGGCAATAGAAAACTGAAGCGGTCTACGTCACAACTCTTGCCAAATCTATAATTTAGGAAATCATATTATTTCAAACCTTGTTCTGTTCTAATAGTAATATTGTAAACATATCATAATATAAAATTTAGAATTTTATCTTAAATTGTAGACTTTGGTCCAAAAGATCTTTCCTGATATTTGAAAGTTTTTAAATAATTGATAAAGATAATGCTAATCCACTTCACTTGGATGCACAAAAATATAGAAACCAATCTAAATCTCTATATGTAGCTATCTTATATACTGCTTCATCGAGCTAGATGAACCCATCAATAACCAAAAATAAATTCAAGTAATAGATAAACTCCTTTAATTGAATTTTCGGTTGATAATTTTGTTCGTTATTTATTACAATCTTATTGGTGCGATAAAAATGTGAAGGGAGTCAAGAAAATGGACGAATTCCTAGATTGTGGTCTTGACCATTACATGGTAGGACGAAAGGAGGAAGTTTGGCTTACCAAATTTGTACTGAGAATTATAAAAGAAAATCGAAAAGGGAGGGCTCGCAACCAATCCCTGAGATAAAGAGTCTCATCCTCTACAAACTGAGCCAGCTGGGCTAGACGAAAAAAAACAAAAAGAAAAGAAGCTGCAATTACAAATTCGAAGGAAGGACGAATTCAAGGGAAGCATATTTGATAGTTTCAAAAGACTAGGGAATAGTCGGAATTTGGGGTTTGCACTCCCGTTTATCGACTCAAAATGTGTTTCGACATGTTGAACAGGCATTCATTAGCTGTCTCTACTGATACACGTCCTATGGAATAAATGGTTACAGGAAGCAATTATCGAAATGCTAAGAGCGCTCATTTTTTGGCTGCACAGATTACACACTGCGTTATTATTTGAAGAGGTGACGTTGTGATTAAAAGCGAAAATGACAAAGAATAAAGAAGAACAAAAAAATCCAACCAAAAAATGTTAACAATAAAAAAAATATTGCGACGCTGATGCATAGGCTGACTTCACCACAGCTCTGGAAACATAGTGTTCTGGATATATAATGAGCTAATATCCATAAAATACTTTAATTAAAAGCTAACCAATATTATGGACTTCGTAGTTCTAATAATAAAAATATTAAAGCAGGCAGTAGTATCCCAACAAACATAAGTTCTGTTGTACGAGAAAAAGTAAACAAAATTTTATCGGAAGGGACAAAGCGGAAGTTAGGATGCAGAACTGTTGTAAACCGTACTAAATGTATATGTAACAAATTTCATCCAACTCGATTATCAGGTACAGAAGTTACTGAGCTTCCAAAATAACAGGTGCTTGGAGGACCCCCTACCACTTTGTTCACTATCGCTAAAAAAAACTAATCAGTTCCTTGCCATACATATTTGCATCTTTTTGCAAAGTGTAATCAAAATTACTTAACGAACGAATGTTGTATGCTTCCAACAAACATTGAAACAATAAACAGGTGTTCGGGAGGACCCCACCGCTTATCCCAATATTGTCCAAAAACCAGTCAATTCTTTGTCAATAAAGTCTTTATCTTTTTCCAAAGTGCTCCCAACAAACTTTAAAAACCAAGTGTTAAAAGTCAGCAGTTGTATCTTAGATCCCCCGCCACTTTGATCAATGTGTCCCAAAAGATGATAATTATCTTCTTACACTAATTGAAACCTTTCCATAAGTTTTATCATAATCACTTCATTATTGTAGGCTGTAGTGTGCATATAGATACTGAAAAAACTGCCAACAATTAAAAAAAAAAATTTTTTACCGGAAGTAAAAAGCCGGAAGTTGGGATGCAGAATTTTTGTAAATCATACTAAATGCTTATGTACAAAGTTTCATTCAAGTCGCTTATCAGGTACAGAAGTTATAGAGCTTTCAAAAAAACAGGTGCTCCAGGGACCCCCCACCACTTTGTTCACTATCGCTCAAAAACTAATCAGTTCTTTGCCATACATGTTTGCATTTTTCCCAAAGTATCATCAAAATTGGTTCACGAACGAATGCTGTGTGCTCCCAACAAACATTGAAAAAAGTGTGACACAGTAAACAGGTGTTCGGGAGGACCCCCACCACTTATTCCAATATTATCCAAAAACTAATCAGTTCTTTGTTACTTAAGTTTCCATCTTTTTCCAAAGTGTCATTAAAATAAATTAATAAACGAAGTCTGTATGCTCCCAACAAACTTAAAAAACAAAGTGTGAAAAGTCAGCATTTGTATGGTAGACCCCCCACCACTTTGATCAATGTGTCCTAAAAGATGATAATTATCTTTTCACACTAATTGAAACCCTATTCCATAAGTTTCATCATAATCACTTAATTATTGTAGGCTGTAGTGTGCATAGACACTGAAAAAACTTCAAAAAAGTACAAAAAAAATTTTTTTACCGGAAGTAAAAAACCGGAAGTTGGGATGCAGAACTATTTTAAACCGTACTACATACTCATGTACCAAGTTTCATCCAATTCGCTTATCAGGTACAGAAGCTATAGATCTTTCAAAAAAACAGGTGCTCCAGGGACCCCCCACCACTTTATTCACTATCGCTCAAAAACTAATCAGTTCTTTGCCATACATGTTTGCATCTTTTTCCAAAGTGTCATCAAAATTCGTTTACGAACGAATGCTGTGTGCTCCCAACAAACATTGAAAAAAGTGTGACACATTAAACAGGTGTTCGGGAGGGCCCCCACCACTTATTCCAATATTATCCAAAAACTAATCAGTTCTTTGTTACTTAAGTCTCCATCTTTTTCCAAAGTGTCATTAAAATAAATTAATGAATGAAGTCTGTATGCTCCCAACAAACTTAAAAAACAAAGTGTGAAAAATCAACATTTGTATGGTAGACCCCCCACCACTTTGATCAATGTGTCCCAAAACATGATAATTATCTTTTCACACTAATTGAAACCCTATTCCATAAGTTTCATCATAATCACTTCATTATTGTAGGCTGTAGTGTGCATAAAAACACTGAAAAAACTTCAAAAAAGTACAAAAAAATTTTTTTTACCGGAAGTAAAAAACCGGAAGTTGGGATGCAGAACTATTGTAAACTGCACTACATACTCATATACCAAGTTTCATCCAATTCGCTTATCGGGTACAGAAGTTATAGAGCTTTCAAAAAAACAGGTGCTCCAGGGACCTCCCACCACTTTGTTCACTATCGCTCAAAAACTAATCAGTTCTTTGTCGTACATGTTTGCGTCTTTTTCCAAAGTGTCATCAAAATTCATTCACGAATGAATGTTTTATGCTCCCAACAAACATAAAAACTTTGTGGAAAAAACCACCTGTTGTATGGTGGACCCCCCAACCCTTTATCCAATGTCCTCCAAAAGCTGATAAAATTTTTCTCATGTTGTTTAAAAGCTTTTCGCAACGTTTCATGAAAATCGATCGGTAATTGTAGGCTACAGTAGCGATAAACACCTGAAAAAAAAACTTTTTAACCGGAAGTGACAAACCGGAAGTTGGTATGCAGAAATATTGGAAACAGTACTAAAACCTTATATACTAAGTTTCAATAAGATCATAGCCCAGGATCAGAAGTTATTCAAGATTTAAACTTAGAGGTGTTCGGGAGACAAGCGACAGCTCTACTCGTTTTTTTAGCCGTAAGAAAATGTGCCGCAAAAATTGCTCTGGTGTAACACAATAGTTTTGCTAGTTCAGGTAAAATTGATTTAATATCTGCTAAAGTTCATTCATCTTTAATGTATTTGTAGAGAAATGTCAGATCAGCAACATCCTTTCTGTGCTGGAAGGAATCAATAAAAATTGAGTTTTGATGATTTACCACTGATTCAGAAGGTGCACTTTTTCTTGAACATTTACTTTTGTTATCACTCTTTCGAAATTATTGTGGCTAGCCGAAAACGCCAAATTACCGATTTCTACCTTAATCATACTGATAAAATCTGGGTAAGATTAGAGCTATTAGAGTTATACTGCTTTCTTCTACAGACAGTTAGCAAATTTCAGTACAGAGATATTAGCCTACAAGTCACTCAAAAGGACTCATTTTAGCGATTCAGCTGCCCATATTAGAAGGCAAACAACAATCATTTATTCTGATTTTGAAACAGAAATAGAATCATGTTGTTCTATCCATCAATGCACCGCACAGAATAAGAAATATGATCGCAAGATACGTTGGTGAAATGGTAGTTTTTAATGTTATGGCTTGGAAAAAAATCGCACAAAGCGTTACTGCAAATTATAAAGTCGCCTATAAATCAAAGAGGAGATTGTGAAGTGGTTCACGTAGTCATAGAGATTGCTTTTCACTACTGTCCAAAACTATATCTAAAGACCACTAAAGCAGCATTGAATCGGCATTTTCTTCTTGTTATGGTAGGTCAAACATCAATAAACGAGAGGAAAAGCATATCCATATAACAAGAGAACCTTCGAGAATCACGAAAATTCAAAAAAAATTTTTTTAATTAACTCAAAATCTGATTCACTGATTTTTGGGTACTTTGTAACCTGTAGGTTTACAAGCCCTAATAAGCAACAAAAAAAAAAAAGAAAGAATTTTTGCTTTTAATTTTTAACTTCGATGAAATTAAAAATGATAAAAATCAATCAAGTTTTGGAACTCACTACGGTCGGTTGACTAATAATTACATTAACGATATGTATGGATATACCGTGCAATAAATTATAATAATAAGTTTAAATAAAATGTTTAACTAAATTATACTTTAAAATAATTGTAATAATAATAATAATAATATTTATTGACAGAATTAGGTATTTTTTACATTATTGTACATGTATACGTGTTCTGAGTTGAGCACATCAAGCGGTTGGCTTTACTACAGAAAATATTGGTTTAAAGCATTAATGTGTTTACCATCGCTTGGCGAGAGTTATACGTTTTTATATAATGAATTTTGTTTGTCAGCTAATTAGATAAAAAGTAAAACTAAGAACTAAATTTTAAAATCTAAACTTAATTCTAAAATCTTAAACCTAAACTAAACTACGGTATTAATTAGATTTATTTAAATAGATATGGTTAGGTTTTGGATCAATTCATTGTTTATGTTGGCTAGTTTAGATGAGTATTTTAAATTAATTTCTTGTATAATTTGCTTGATATAATTCATGTTGGTGTCTTGGTGAACGTTAATTGTGTGGTATCTAGTCTTAAGGTCTACATTGTTAATACGAATGTTATGGTTAGGGAGTTTACGAGTCACACGACATCTTGTAAAGTATATCGATTCACATTTGGAAACATTAAGACTTAGTTTCCATTTGTCAAAATATGATGATAGTATATTTAAGTATTCTTCTAGAGATTCCACTATGACCTGTCCTAGTTCGTGTGATTTATAAATAGCCATGTCATCGGCAAATAAGACAATATGGGCAAGATTTGACTTTGGAATGTCATTGATGTAAATATTAAAGAGAATTGGACTTAGTACAGCCCCTTGTGGTACTCCAGTTACTGCGTGTTTGGATAGAGACTGAGACTTTAGTAATTGTACATAAAATTGCCTGTTTTTAAGAAACGATTGTATAATTTTAATAATATATGTAGGAAAGTTGTAATACTTCATTTTGAAAATAAAGGCTTCAGGCCAGACCGTGTCAAAAGCGTTTTGAAGATCCAGCATTACCATACCCGTGGAGAGCTGAGTTTTTCGATTGTGTTTTATTTCATCTACGATTCTATGTATTTGATGGGTAGTCGAGTGTTGTTGTCTAAATCCAAATTGCTCAGGTATAATAATTTTAAAGTCATTTATGTGGTCGATCAAGCGATCTTTTAAGAGACGTTCAAACACTTTGCTTATAGAATTTAGAAGACTTATTGGTCTATAACTGCTGGGCAGAGATGGATCTTTTGTTTTTTTGGCAATTGGAACCACCTTTGCTTTTTTCCAGCTATCGGGAAAGTAAGCGATTAAGAGACAGCTATTAAATATGTTTTTAATAAATGTAATAGTAGATATTGGTAAGTATTTTAGGAGAATGTTTGGGATACCATCATCCCCAGGGGCCTTGAAAGGGCGGAGATGTTTGAGAATTTGTTCGACTTCATTAGTTGTTGCCCGTATGATCTCGGAATGGATTATTTGGGTAGTCAGTAGATCATTATAAGTGTTGTTGACATCGTTTGTAATTGGTGAAGAGATAGTATTATTCGGTTGGTGAATCCTTTCGAAATTAACCGCCAATGCTTCAGATTTATCATCATTGGAGTGGATGATGTTACCGTTTATATTGAAAAAAGGAATCGGTTTAGGTCTATTTCGAAAGTATTTGGCAGTCTTCCAGTATTGCTTGGAGCAGTACTCTATATTCTCAAGTTTTTTTTGCCATTTTAAGCTGGAAAGTTCGTTTATAAGATTGCTGATTAATTTGTTCAGTTGATTTGTTTTAGTTTTAAAGTATTGTACTCTTTGTCTATTCCATTGTCGTCTGCAATAGTTTCGGTCTTTAATAAGTTGGAGGATATGTGGTGGAAGAATTATTCTTTCATAAGGGGTGACGTTTTTAAGGGGAACGTGCATTGATCTGGCTTCAAGTATTTTATGCGTTGTCATGTTTAGAGCTTCGTCAATTTCTTGAGGATATTTGAATTCAATGTTGTCATCGAAAGGTAGAAAGTGGTCATCCAGAAAGCTCTTATAGTTTTCCTGCCAGTTAGAATTGGTATAATCAAAATGTTTAGGCGGTTCGGCGAGTTCATACTGGGACCCAGAGATCACACAGAGCACGGGATAGTGGTCAGAGTTAAGTTCTTCGACAGTTGTTATTTTTTGAATACAAGAAGAGTTGGTGGGAAACAGGTCTAAGTAGCTTGGAGTACCGTAACGGCTATAATATGTTGGCTTATCTGGTCCAAAAATTGTAAGGTTATCCGAGATGGAACATATATTGTGAAGAATTCTACCACCTTTGTTTGACTTAAGGCAGTGCCAGGATTGGTGGCGGCTGTTTAAGTCCCCTCCAATTATAAATGGGGAGGAATCACGGGTCAGTCGAATTAAATCATTTCTATAATTGGGATCATTAGCATTTGGACAGTAGCAACAATGAATTTTAAGTGAACCAGTGGAATTTTTAAGTAAAATGCTAATTGATTCTATGTTTTGAAGCTGCAAGCTTGGAATAATAATGTGTTTTAGATGTTTTTTAACTAAGATAGCAACACCTCCACATCTAGCGTGCATTCTGTCATTACGATATAAATAGTAATTAGAAAAACTTACGGAAATATTTGGATTCAGGTGAGTTTCGGTGATTAACATGACGTCAATTTTATGTTTAGCGAGAAATGTTTCAAGTTCGATTTTTTTTCCTTTGATGCTTCTAGCATTCCAAGTCGCAATTATGTATTTATGGGAGCCCAACATATTTTAAAGCAATTTCTGCCACCACCTTCAGCTGCTCAAATTTATTATTACAGTGTTGAATTTTAGTTACAATTTCACTAAAAATATTTAAGAGTTCATTAGAGTTAAATAAGCTATGATTGTTACCTTGTAGAGTAGAAGCTGTAGAATTTAGTGCATCACGATAGTTTAACGTAGTAGTGTGGGGTGATACATGAAAATTGTTAGTTAATGGTGGGAAGCTTCCATGAAGAAAATTTGTGTTCTGGTCTCTCCGAGTTGGTTGTTTTGAAGCTTTATCCTTGATAGATATATTATGCCTGGTGTTGATATATTCAGTTCGAGCTGGGCATCTTATATCATTTGCTGGGTGATTGTTGCCACAATTTGCGCAGCAATGTTTAGCTGTTTCTTCCCTGACTGGGCAATTATCCAGGTTGTGATCTAGTGAACAGTATCCACATTTTGTTTTCATGTGACAATTGGATGAGCCATGACCGTAAAGATAGCACTTATAGCATTGTGTAAGTTGATTTTGAGTGCGCCTGAAGCCCTCCCATATACGTAAGATGTGTGAAATATGTTTGATTGTTTTAAGCTGGTTAAGACTTAGAGACCCATGCTTAAATGAGACAATGTAAACGGCATTGTCATTATACTTTTGATGTTTTAGTTTTATAGGCGTAACGCTTATTGGTAGAAATCCATATGTTTTAATTTCATCAATTATTGTAGCTGGATCCATCTGGGGCAAACCATGAAGGACAAATTTAATTACTTTATTTTCATTCAGTGTAAATGAAAAAAATTGAGACGGCGTTGTACTTAGGTGGTCCAATACTTTTTTGTAATCCTTAATATTGTTTAACAAAAGTTTTATTCCCATGCGGGTAAATTTTAGGTTATAGTTTGATACCTGCAGATTCTTCAGTGAATTTTGAAGCTCTGCATGTTCGACTTTGACAAATATAGGAGGTATGTGAACTTTTGTTGTTACAGTTGGCGTTTTGCTGGGCTGGTACGTTGGTTTGAAGTGGTTGTTTGGATTATTGAGATTTACGTTGGTTAATCCAGAAAAAGTATTACTCAGCGGAATAGGTGATAACGGAGTGGTCGTGCTGGTTTGTGGATTTAACAAATCCATCCTGATATATTTACTATAGTTGTTGCTTGAGGTTGCAAATTCATTTGAGTCTAATTCATACGACTCACATGATCTTTTGAGGTTATTTTCTGCAGCAATAATGTGATTATTTTTTCACGTCACAATTAAATATTATAAATACCGTATGCACAATGTTGATTAATTAATAGAAAAAAACAAGGATATTTAAAAAGAAAACACTTTTTAATAAATTTAATTTGATTTAAATTTTAATAAAACAAATGAAGAAAGAGTTGAATGTTACTCGACGAGAAAACAATTCGTAATAAAAAAATTCTAAAGAATTTAGTAAGCCTAGTTTAATCAAGTGAACATAGTTTTAATTAAATAAACAAAAAAAGCTTAACGGTGACTCAATATTATTGGTACATATTTAAAACGTACTTTAGTCAATTAACGGTTTCAAAATAGTGTAGTGAAAAGAGAAAATTCATAGTTCCTAAACAAATTACATATTATTATCAACAAAAAAAAACAAATTAAAAAATGGAAAATTATGGAATGTTATATAAGAATTAAGGAATACAATAGCCAACAACGTCTATTACAACCTCAACAACCTTCAGTAACAACCGTCAACATTAAACCCGAAAATTGTTAATTCAATATAAAAAAATATGGAGGGGCTGAAATCTCACAGCTCTGAGATATCAAGACTTCGGTCTGGGTTAAGGTTTTTGATATAGTTTTCGGCAAAAAACTTTTATGAGGACATGGTTTTTAGTTTTGGGCAGCGATGTATATCAAACATAACTCTTTGTTAAAGTACAAGTATTTTTTTTAATCTCTGTTTAGAAATTTATTACAAAACTAACACGAATTATCAATACGATGCCGGAAAATTATAAAAGATCATAAATTAACATAATTTAGTGAAAAGATGATACAATCAGCAAACTACTCAAAAACCTCTCCATTTAGCGTTTCGAGAAAATATTACATAATCACAAATTCATTTTTCTTTCAAAATTCCAAAAATATTGTAAAAATAAATAAAATCAAACTTTTTTCAAAATTCTAAAAATATTCCAAAAATTATTACCAAAGATTAAACTTTTTTCAAAAATTCTGAAAATATTGCAAAAATTATACAAAATCCAAAAATTGAAATTTCTTTCAAAATTCCAAAAATATTCCAAAAATTAGAATAAAATCAAATATTTAAACTTTTTCTAAATTCTAATAATATTCCAAAAATTCTTAAAAATTCAAAAATTCAAACTTTTTCCAAAACTCTAAAAATATTACAAAAATTATAACAATATCAAAAATTGAAACTTTTTCCAAAATTATAAAAATTAAAATAAAATCAAAAATTTTAAATTTTTCAAAATTCTAAAAATATTCCAAAAATTCTTACAAAATCAAAAATTGAAACTTTTTCAAAATTCCAAAAATATTCAAAAACTATAACAAATTCAAAAATGTCCATGTCCAATTTCATTTTTAATTATATTTTCAGCAAACTATTCAAAAACCTTCAATTTAGCGATTCGAGAAAATATTACAAAATCACAAATTCATATTTCTTTCAAAATTCCAAAAAATATTGTAAAAATTATAATAAAATCAAACTTTTTTCAACATTCTAAAAATATTCCAAAAATTATTACAAAATCAAAAATACAACCTTTTTTCAAAATTCCAAAAAAAAATTTAAAAACTATAACATATTAAAAAATTTCCATGTCCAAATTCATTTTCAACTACATTTACGTCATAAAAACAGCTACATCTTTTCCCCAAAAAATTGGCTAAAAAAATCAATGAAATCATTTTTTGACACGCTTGACATTATTTTTTTGACAAACTTATAATGCCATAATTCTCTATAATAATAATATATTTTCATGTTATACAAATTATTAAATTAATTTTTTTCCAAAAACTTGGGTAAAAAAATAAATAAAAATCTTTCTTTTGACACACGTGACAACATTTTTTGACAAACTTATAATGCAGTAATCTAGATTTTGGTCTCACATACCAATCCCTACCATCAAGATTTCTCCAAATTTAATGTTTCTACTCGTAATCACTTATAATGATCGATTTTTAAGCAAAAAATATGCAAATTTCCATGTTTTGACACACTTGACGATTTTTTTGACACACTTCCGGTACAGTTATCGAGCACATCGTCCTTTCGGCTCTTCCCATTGAGTAAACCTATTTTTAGAAAAAAAAAATTTTGAAATCCGTCCAGCGGTTTTCTAGATTTCGTCGGTTGTGACGGCCGGACGGACGACCGGACGGACGGACGGCCGACAGACAGACACACATTTTTTTTTTTTTGCTTTTTTAGAATCAGTATGTCCTAAAACGTCGAGAAATGCCAAAAAAAGTGGGGGTAAGAATTTCACTTTGAGCTCATGAATGTAATACTTAGGTCTTTCAGACCGAAGTAAATATAATATCTGTATTGTGTTCGTCCTCAAATTAAAACTAAAAAAATATAATATCTGTATTGTGTTCGTCCTCAAGTTTATAAAAAGGTTGTGGGTAAGTTTAAGCTTAAATATTTTATAATAAAATTTTTTTTTCTTATTGGAATTACAATTAATTAAATATCAAATGTTGTTTTTTTTTATAATTATCATTTATACTGAGTTTGTTTTAACTATGCACTAAGCACCTTCATACTGGTGAGAGAGTTAGCGATTCTTTGGATGATGAAGAAACGTTAACAGAATTAAAGCTTCTTCCTATTTATTTTTGTTTTAAGCGGTATTATTAAAGCTCTGAATTATCGGTAAAGCCCACCCCAACATCACTGAAAGCTAGCGGGCAGATACCGCACCGATTCTTTATTCAGAGCCTGTGGCAACGGTCACAACTTAATAATTAGAAATTTGCAACTGCACAAAAATATTAACAATAACTAAAGCTAGAATTCCTGCCAAAGAAGCACTAATGGCTTTCAAATTCATTACTAAAGTGTGATACTGTTGTTTCTCAAAAAAAAATCTCCGCTTTCATGATATATTCAATAAAAAGTAACTCACTAAAACTTCAAAGAAATATGTCAAACTCTTCTTTAACATATAATAAATCAAATTTTTATTAAAAAACAAAACTGCCAGAATCACAATAATTCTAGCAAAAAATATCTAAAATATCATGATGTTGCAGCCCATAAATAATGGTCAATCGAATTAAAAATTCCAAAAACAAAAAATCAAAAAGCAACATCAATTCCCTAACATATTTTATGACTCCGTATGACATCTTCTTTTCTTTGCACATTTTTCTCTTCCTTCCTCAAGCATTTTCCTCCAACAAATCAATAATATTTTTTTTTTGCTCTCCTTCAATATTCAACGGTTGTTCTTCTAAAACAAACATCCACAAAAAACTCTCTACTTGTATGTTCTTTCAATTTTTTGATTTTATATAAAAAAAAATATTATGAAATGACAGGGCAACATGTGATGCAAAATTTACGATTGACAAAAAAAAAAGCTCCTAAAAACAAAAGAAAATTTTATAAAAATTTTCTTTTGATTTATTTCTTTTTTTTAAAAAAAATCATAAATCTTTTAGACGAAAGTTTTCTTTTTTTTGTTAGATTTTTGTACCGTTTGGTTATAAGCAATTTGCTTTTCTTTAACTCACTTAAGTGAAAAAAATTATCCCACATCAAAACTAATTTTCGTATCAACATATTGTTTGGGATTCGTGAATTTTCAATTTCCTTAACCAATGAATAAAATTTTTTTCTATTTTCCCGAAAAGTTTTAAAAAAACCATTAACATAAAAATAAATTTACTCAAATTATCTTATTATCACATTTAATAGCTATTTAAAATTTTATGTTTATAAATTTTTTTTTTTTTTTGCTGTTGATCTATTAAAACAAAATATATAAGAAAATCGAAAAAAGAAAACTTAATCTTAAGAAACACAAAAATTTTAAACACCTGTCAACGGTTTTTCTTTATATGTTTTTTTTTTTTGTAATATTCTTTGAGTGATTATCGTGATCATCATCATAAAAATAAAATTAGAATAAGAATAAAAGAGGGGAAAGAAGAAAAACAAATTCTTCGGTCGTTTTTTGATTTCCACTTGAAATTTTTCGGTTTTATTTGAATTTATTTTAGGTGGAAAATCTTTGGTTCAAATATGACGTCTTGTAAGTTAATAAGGCTAATGGAATAAGGTTAAACCACAAAGTTAACGCTTATGTTACCCTATACGGAGATATTCTTGAAACTAGAATTGCTGATGTGGAAGCAATGATCGACAGAATTTCGTCTGTTTTGCTTTGAAACTTTCACGAATTTAGACAACTTGAGCCTAATATTTTAACTCTACTGGAATGGAAATGACATTAAAATGGTCAAAACATTCACAAGTGATAATTCATTTTGACATAAAGTTTTTGGATCTGCCAAACTGTTTCTTTTGGCAATACTTTTTGTTTCTGGTAAAGCTGTCATTTTTGTAGTATCACTTTTCACAAAGTGTCCTATACTGCCCTGAATATTCTGTTAGTGTTTAACGCTCGAACGTACGATAAACTGCAGAAAAAAATATTTCGCGGATAGGTAGCCGTAACATTTGCTTACACTTGAATTGAACTTGTTGGTTTACCCAGTCATTTACTCTCTCCTTTCAATGCCTTTAATTTTGAAAATGTTATTAGTTTTATCTCAAGTGCTTACCTCATGCTGTTGTTGCTTAAAAAAATTAATCGTTTTACGGTATCCTGTATGTAGTATCTGGTATCTGTTATGTAATATCCGAATTCTGGATTCTGGTTTCTGTTATCTCTTATCTCTTATCTCGAATTTGGTATCTGGTATAGTGTTTCTAGAGTCCGTTGTCTGGTATCTTGTGTCTGCTATCTGGTTTCTAGTATCTGGTATCAGGCATGGTGTCTGGTATCTGGTATCTGTTATCTGGTATCTGATATCTGATATCTGGTGGTATCTGATATCTGGTATCTGGTATCTTGTTTCTGGTATCTGGTATCTTGTTTCTGATTTCTGGTATCTGGTATCTGGTATCGGGTATCTGGTATCTGGTACCTGGTATCTGGTTTCTGGTATCTGGTATCTGGTATCTGGTATCTGGTATCTGGTATCTGGTATCTAGTATCTGGTGTCTAGTATCTTTTATCTGGTATCTGGTATCTGGTATCAGGTATCTGGTATCTGGTATCTGGTATCTGGTATTTGGTATCTGCTATCTGGTAACTGATATCTGGTATCTGGTATGTGGTATCTGGTATCTGGTATCTGGAATTTGGTATCTGGTATCTGGTATCTAGTATCTGGTATCAGGTATCTGTTATCTGGTATCTTATATCTGGTATCTGATATCTGGTTTTTGGTTTCTGGTATCTGATATCTGGTATCTGGAACCAGGTATCCTGCATCTGGTATCTGGTATCTGGTATATGGTATTTGGTATCTGGTTTTTGGTATCTGGTATCTAGTATCTGGTATCTGGCATCTAGTAACTGGTATCTGGTATCTGGTTTCTGGTATCATGTTTCTTGTATCTGGTATCTGAATAGTTGGTATCTGGTATCTGGTTTTTGGTATTTGGTTTTTGGTTTCTGATTTCTGGTATCTGGTATCTGGTTTCTGGTATCTGGGGTTAGCTACCTGAGTATACTAATAAGCAGCATTGTGTTCGTGATAAATGAATCACAATCACGAACTGCCAAAGAGTCCCGTGCCTTAATAGGATTCCGACTAGTCTAAGTCCGTAAGTTCGTAATATTTTCCTCACGCTATTACGAATGCTAGATTGCACGCAAAAAGTTTCAAACGATGAAAGAAAAGGGAAGCAAATAAAAGGGACTCTTGACGACCCTAAAAACCAGACGAACCACGTTTATCACCACCACAATATCCAATATAACTAATAAATAACAAGAATTTCACTCACCCCTATGATTTCTATAGGTCATCTCACTATTAAACCCTTAGACATGCATAATGTACTATATTATACCAATAGAGGGTAAATATCCTTTAGATAGATAAATCGTTTATATTTGAACCGTTGATTTAAAATTTATATGAGCCAACGTTGCACCAACATATCTGATGATTTTCTTATTATTTTTGTTTCAGCATTGCGGTCATATGGAGAGTAAAAATAAAGCGTTTTGTTTAGGTCAATTAATAATAATTCTTGATTTCTTTATTATTTAACATAAACCAAAATTTATTCTTATCCGTTAATTCATGTATGTAGTTTATCGACGTTTCGATGTATTCTAAACATCATCATCAAGGATCTGTTTGTTCGAAATTATTATAAGATATCTTATAATAATTTCGAACAAACAGATCCTTGATGATGATGTTTAGAATACATCGAAACGTCGATAAACTACATACATGAATTAACGGATAAGAATAAATTTTGGTTTATGTTAAATAATAAAGAAATCAAGAATTATTATTAATTGACCTAAACAAAACGCTTTATTTTTACTCTCCATATGACCGCAATGCTGAAACAAAAATAATAAGAAAACAATAAAATACGGTCGAATCAAAAAACAACAATAAATTATATCTGATGATATTTGACAAAACTATAACTGAATCGTTGATTAAAATCAACTTGTCAACAGATAAATTTGTAAATGCAAACATTTGGGCAGAAATCTAAACCAACTACTGAAATTGTCTCGTATTTTGGGAAGTTCTAGAACGTAGATTTTAGGATTTTAGACCTACATTCGCTCTAGGCCTCACATAACGTTGCTGGAGAGAGATCGAGAATTCAATCTTCCTTTTCGGTCCTTCTTCAACAATACCTATTTATTTACAGTTTTTATGTGCATGTGGGTTCTGTCCCGGGAAAATATCTATTATTAATGAAAACATTTTTTTTTTTTTTTTTTTTTTATTAATTAGTTAGACATGTTTAGCACACTAAATATGAAATATTCATTATTTAGACTCTTTGAATATCCGAAGATACCATGTCAACTATAAAGGAAGGAGATGAGGAAAATGGAAGGAATGGGGATATAGAGATAACTATACTAATTGTTTTAAATGATTATGGACATTTTCTTTAAATGCCTGAGGAGAAAATTCATCGGGAAATACAGAGGAGGGCGATGAGTTCCATAATTTGGCCACTCTATTGAAATAGTCGTTTTGGAAGGACACAGTTCTACAACGAGGTATTTGTACAACAAATGGATGGGATAACTCGGCAGCTCTTGTTTGTCGATTATACTGCGCACACGATGGAAGAATATTTTGAATTTCCTTAGAGGAGAATTCGCTAAAGTTATATTTATAGTATATTGACAATTCAGCCACATTTCTTCTGTGCTGGAGTGAATCAAGCTGGTCCGTTAGTTCGGTATTACCAATCAACCGTATTGCTTTTCTCTGTACAGAGTCTAAACAATTTATTGTTGACTGACAAGCACCTCCCCAAACATGACAGCAGTACTCCATACATGGACGAATAAAGGACTTGAAGATTAGCAAAATTTGCTCGGGATTGAAATACTTTTTACATCGACTCAAGAATCCTAATTTTTGCATTGCAGATTTAGCGAGGTTGAACACATGTTTATTCCATTTCAGGTTACTTTGAATATCCACTCCAAGAAGTCTAACTGATTCAACCTCACGCAATTCCTCTTGGTTTATTTTAATAGGAAAATTTTTATGTCGCTCCATTCGTGAAAGACGGCATAATTTGGTTTTGGTTGGATTAAATGAAACGAGATTACGATCACCCCATTCCATTATACGCTCCAGATCTTTGTTGATGGAATCAATTAGCAACTCTCTATCAGTGGTAACTGCAGTATGAGATCGAAATTTAGGAGATGCATGTGATGCATGCAATGTGCTGTCATCAGCAAAACTATGGATTGGGTGCACTGTGGAAATAAGTAAGTCATTAATGTATAGAAGAAACAAGGTTGGTGAGAGTGCCGAACCTTGAGGAACCCCAGCATTGGTTGTGAAAATATTGGATGTGATACCATCTAAATTAACATGAAATTGGCGACCTGTAAGAAAACTATGAATCCATGAGACAGTAAGATGGTCTATGCCATAAGATTTTAATTTAGCTATAAGATTTTTATGCCACACTTTATCAAATGCTTTAGAAATGTCAAGTGAAATACTGAATGTTTCACCGTGGTTTTCCAGCGATTTGTTCCAGAGATGGGATACGTAGGCTAACAGATCACCTGTTGCATGACTTCTACGAAAACCATACTGCTTATCATCAATAATTTGCGACATTTCCAAATAATCTATCAAATTGTAGTTAACATATTTTTCAAATATTTTAGCTAAAACCGACAGAATTGCAATTGGTCTATAATTGTTAGGGTCTATCTTACTGCCTTTCTTTGATATGGGTTGAACGCTGGCCAGCTTCCAAGAATCGGGAAATATTCCGGTTTTATAAGATAAATAGAAAATTTTTGTTAAAATTGGAGCTAGTTGCCTAGCAAAGTTTTTAAGAATGAGGGGTGGAATACCGTCTGGGCCAGCAGATTTGTTGATATTGATAGAAAGAAGCATTTTCCGTACAATATTGCAACGAAAAATAATTGGTTTCATTTTCGTTACAACTGGGGGAATGAGTGTAGGAGAATGGGGGGTTCAACTATGTTTGAGTTTTCTGCGAAAATACGACCCAATAGATCCGCTTTCTCTTTCGAGTCGCTCACGGGAATGTCATTCAGAACTAAGGTTGGAATAGAGGATCGAGTAAAATTGCTCTGGACTGATTTAACTGCCTGAAAGAAACTACGTGAGCCAGATGGGTGCTCGGCGAATTTCTTTGCTTTCTTCTGGATAAACGCGTCTTTGTCCAAGTCTATTTTGAATTTACTAATATTTCTGGCTTTCTTATAGGCGCTATGGGTTTCAGGTGTTTTATTAGCGTTATACGTCTTGAATGCTTTGCGTTTATTCCTCACTGCCTCATCAACATCCCGTGTGAACCAAGGCTCAGTTTTAGGAGTGATTAATCGATTTGGAATAAACCGCCGCATTCCTTCTTTTATGATTTCAGAAATTCTTATTACCGATGTGCTAGGATCTTGATCAACACAACAAATAGTTTTCCAAGGTGTTTCGTCATAAAAGTTTCTCAGTCCCTCCCAGTCAACGCGTTTATAGTTCCAAACCCGGCGAGGATTTGCTTTAATTTGTGTCGGTGATGTTAATTGCACTATTGCTGATATTAGTAAATGGTCTGATGTTCCGAGGGGTTGTTCAACTTTTGTCTTCGTAGTATCTGGTTCGTTTGTCAAAAACAGATCCAGCAAATTATTGTTATGATGTGAATTGTCTGCGATTCTAGTGGGACACTCTATCATTTGCGTCAAACCGTGATAATCTGCGAGTATCAGTTCGGCTTGTCTTCCTACGTCGTCAGTGCCCGATGAATACTTAAGCCATTCTTTATTATGAATATTAAAGTCTCCAAGAATGGCCAGTCTTGCTTTGGGGTAGTCCGTGGTAATCTTCTCTAGATTAGCCGATATTTGATCGAAAAAGGGACATCCTGGGGGAGAATTTGGGGATCTATATAATCCTATTATAAACATAGTTTCATCAACACCTGAGATCTTCAGTGCTATAGAATTATGGTGCTTAGAGTTCAACTCGTAGGCCTTAATTCTCACACATGAAAGTGAATCTCGAACAAATACACAGACACCATGCTTGTTATAAAAGGAATGTTCCAATTCGTAACTAGGCATCCGGTATTTGTCGGGATCCAACTTCGATGCTTTGCCACTAACAATTGTTTCGGTAAGAAACAATATGTCAGGTTTATTTTTTTCGATGTAGTGATGAACCTCGTTTAGACTCGTTTAGACCTCTTATGTTGGTGAAGTCAATGCTAAGCTGTTGGTTCACTCTGCGGCCATTTTGTTGAGACAAAGACTTACCCTTTGACATTGCAGGCATAGCTACTGAAATTCGGCCAGGCCTAAATTTCAACACTAAACAGTACAAAAGAAACTGGGTATCTCTGTCACAAAAACACGGTAGCAGATTTCATGCAACAGTAGCTCGATAAGAGAAAAGCAAAAAAAAAAATAAAATAAAAAAATGGGGACACAAAATACACTAACAAAATTGACGAGCACAAATAAAGGGTTAAATTCGAAATTCCTAACTTTTGTCAAAAAAAAACATTTCACAATCAACCAACTGACACTTTCCAACTCCCAAAATAAGTCCGAGGTGGGAGGAGCTAGATCATGTCAAAAAACTTCACAAAAAATATCTCAATCAATCCAAAAAAAATCACTAACAACTAAAACGAAATTTTTTGCTTTCTGTTACTAAGGCAAATTTACGCTTTAAAATAATAAATAAATTTATTACATCAAAGCAATAAAGGTAAAATTTTACCTGTCTACCCTTTAATAACAGTAAACACAAAATACCAAATAATTTTTTAATAAAGAACAATCTCACCAATTATATAATTGTACGCGTCCGTTCTTCAACACTTTTATTTTTCATAAACATTAACACAAACACTATAACACTTATTTACTTATTAGCTACTACACTTACTAACACTTATTAACACTTATAACACTATTATTTATCTATTTTCGATTATTATGTTTTTTGTTCTTTTTATTTTAAAATTTAGGAGACGTCGACTCGTCTGACTCCGAATGATGAATGAAAACATAAATAAATCAATAAATAAAAATTTTTCTTACACAAATAAATAAATTTAATAAATTTAATAAATTTGAAAAAATAAATAAATTAAATACATAAAATATGGAGGGGCTTAAATCTCACAGCTCTGAGATATCAAGACTTCGGTTTGGGTTTAGGATTTTGATATAGTTTTCGGCAAACAACTTTTATGAGGACATGGTTTTTAGTTTTGGGCAGCGATTTATATCAAACATAACTCTTTGTTAAAGTACAAGTATTTTTTATCTCTGTTTAGAAATTTATTACAAAACTAACACGAAACATCAATGCGTTGCCAGAAAATTATAACAGATCATAAATTAACATAATTTAATGAAAAGATGATACACTCAGCAAACTACTCAAAAACCTCTTCATTTAGCGTTTCGAGAAAATATTACAAAATCACAAATTCATATTTCTTTCAAAATTCCAAAAATATTCCAAAAATTAGAATAAAATGAAATATTTAAAATTTTTCTAAATTCCAATAATATTCCAAAAATTCTTAAAAATTCAAACTTTTCCATAATTCTAAAAATAATGCAAAAATTATTACAAAATCAAATATTGAAACTTTTTTTAAAATTCTAAAAACATATACATAAAATTCAAAAATTTTGTTTTTTTAAAATTCTAAAAATATTGCAAAAATTATAACAAAATCAAAAATTGAAAAATTCCAAAAATATTCCAAAAATTAGAATAAAATCAAATATTTAAACTTTTTCTATATTCCAATAATATTCTAAATATTCTTTAAAATTCAAACTTTTTCCAAAATTCTGAAAATATTGCAAAAATTATTATAAAATCAAAAATTGAATTTTTTTTCAAAATTCCAAAAATTATTATAAAATCAAATATTTGAAATTTTTCAAAATTCTAAAAATATTCCAATAATTCTTACAAAATCAGAAATTAAAACTTTTTCCAAAATTCTAAAAAAATTGCAAAAATTATTACGTCATAAAAACATTTCCAAAAACATTGGCTAAAAAATAAACGAAATCATTTTTTGACACACTTGACATTATTTTTTTGACAAACTTATAATGCCATAATTCTCTATAATAATAATAAAATTTCATGTCATACAATTAATTAATTTTATTTTTTTCCAAAAAATTGGGTAAAAAAAAATAAAAATCTTTTGACACACTTGACAACATTTTTTTGACAAACTTATAATACCATAATCCTCTATATTAATAATAAAATCATGTCATACAAAAAAGTAATTTTATTTTTTTCCAAAAAACGGTAAAAAAATAAATAAAAATCTTTCTTTTGAACATTTTTTTGACCAACTTGACAACATTTTTTTGTCAAACTTATAAGACCATAATTCTCTATAATAATAATAAAAGTTCATATCATACAAATATTAATTTTATTTTTTAACAAAAAATTGGATAAAAAAATAAATAAAAATTTTTCTTTTGACACTTTTAACAACATTTTTTTGACAAACTTATAATGCAATAATCTAGATTTTGGTCTCACCTTCTCCAAATTCAATATTTCTCTCGTAATCACTTAAAATAAAAGTTTTATAAGCAAAAAATATACGAATTTCCTTGTTTTGGCACACTTGACGATTTTTTTGACACACTTCCGGTACAGCCATCGAACACATCGTCCTTTCGGCTCTTCCTATTGAGTAAACCTATTTTTAGAAAAAAATTTGAAATCCGTCCAGCGGTTTTCTAAATTTCGTAGTTTGTGACGGCCGGACGGCCGGTCGACAGACAGACTTACGTTTTTTTTTACCTTTTTAGAATCAGTAGGTCCTAAAACGTCGAAAAATGCCAAAAAAAAGTGGGGGTAAAAATTTCACTTTAGCTCATGAATGTAATACTTAGGACTTTCAGACCGAAGTAATAAAAAAAAATTGAATTATAACATTGTTTGCCGTTGGCACAAAAAAAATACATGAACTTTTTTTACAGAAATAAATAAATGAATAAATAGAAATTACATAATTATTAAAAATTTTTTCAATAATGGCTTTTGAGTAGAGAAGACGTGTTTCGTAGAGCTAAATTTATTTAAATATTTTATTTGTGCTGCCTATATAAATTTTATTTTTATTTGTGATTTATCACCAGTTAATTGAAATTTATTTAATTAAAAGTTATTGTGTAATTTATTTTTATGTTTATAAAACAATATATTGGTGGTAAAAAACTAAAAAGTATTAAACTATTAAAAACAAAATGGGTGATAAAGGAGGAATTAAAACTAGAAAACAAAGTGAAAATGATTCTACAAAAAAAATTGATGCTTCCAATACCATTGACGATAATATAACTAATGATCCTACTCTCAAGGACATAATGAAAGTGATGCAACAAAATCATAAAAATCTTTCTGATAAAATTGATTACATAAACTCCAGAATGTCAACATTATGTAGTGAAATTGAAGTTAATAAATTAAAAATATCTGGTCTAGAAAAAAATATGGACACAAACAATTCGAACATATTATTCCTTCAAAATCAGATTCAGTATATGCAACAAAAAGAACTGTATACCGATGCTGTAGTTTCAGGTATTCCTCTAAATTATAAATCACCAAATGATATCATCGAACAACTTAAAAGAGTGTTTAATTTTGGCTGTCTAAACATAAAACAGTCGTTTTTCATTTCATCCAAGAAAACTAATAAAAATGCTGAACCAATAACTGGATTTGGTCTTAAATTTTGTGATTCTGAAAATAAAGATGAATTTATGACTAAAGTAAGGGAAACTGGTCCAATAGTTTTTGGGGATCTCTTTTTGAATGCACAACCAACGGATAAAATTAAAAAAATTTTCATCAATGAACGCTTAACCAGCTTTTATTACAACATTTTAAAAAAATTATTTGAACATAAAAAAACCAAAATTATATCAAATGCATGGTATAGACGTGGACACATTTATGTTAAGGTGAACAAAGATGACGAAAAAGCTGTTATCGTCAGATCGCTAGATGACGTTAGCAAAATTATCCAAAATCTACGATAAGTTACATGAAGAAGATGACTAATTCTGATGATAAATCACCGTATGTACACACATAAACAAATTGTTTTTTTTCATTAATATTATATTTTAGCTCTACGTTATATGAATTGAAAATACTAAACAAATTTAATTTTTTTTCTCAGCTGTTATTAGTTGAACTTATTTTTTGTTACAGTAAAATTTTTTTTTTTACTTGTTTTATATTGTAAATTTTGAAATTTTCTAAAAATTATATTTCGTTTCTTGTTTTTGAGTGATAATTACGTGAACCATTTGTGTTAAGCATTCTGTTTTTTTTCTCCTTCTCATATATAAGTGTGTAAAAATTTGATTTTTTTGGTGAAAGGATTGAACTGGAATAGTTTACTACATCTCAAGTAAGCAATTTTATTCTTATTGTTTTTCGTTTACTATTTTTTATTTTTTGAGTTGTTCCGTAACCTATATTACGTAAAATCATGAATATTGACGACTTAACCAGGCAAAACATTGATATTGCATATTCCTTGGAGCTTGGTGAATCGGATATTTATTCTAATACATTACTACGAATAGTCCATATAAACTCGAGGAGCGTACGTAATAAACTGGACAGAATAGAAGAAACCTTCTCCAGTTTGAATTGTTATCCTCATATTGTTGTTTTAACAGAAACTTGGTTGTATGAAGATGCAAAAAAGGTCTATAACTTAAAAATGTATAACTCGTTTCATTGTACACGTGATCATAATCGCGGTGGAGGAGTAAGTATTTTTGTGCATGAATCTTTCTCTGGCAGTGAAATCTTTCAAACTACGATCGATAATGTTAATTATTTGATTTTAAAACTTCTTCCGATTAATATTCATATTCTTGGTATATACAAACCTTCAACATCAAACTACGATACATTTTTTGAAATTTTCGATGATTTGTTATCTAAATATCTTAACACATATCTATTAGGTGATTTGAATATTAACTTTTTAATCACAAATGATAGTGAAACAGTGCGACTGCAGTCTGTGATTTTATCTAATGGATTTTTAATTCTTAATTCACCGGATGCTAAGTTTGCTACAAGAGTAACAGAAACCTCAAGGACTACCCTGGATTATGTTATGACAGACATCATTAAACACTCTTTTAAGCTTGCTTTATTAGAAATAGACTATTCTGACCACAGAATGATCATATTGGATATTCTTAATCAACCGATTGTTCCTCGTCCAGTCGAATTTTATACGGTAATAGATTATATGACATTGTCGTATAATATTAGTTTAATTGATGTATCAACTTTAAATAATTTTTTAGATATTATAACCACACTGTCGAATTTAATAGCCGAAAATACTAAATTAATTACACCACCATCAAAGAAAAAAGTTTGGGTTAATAAAACATTAATAAGATTTATAAAAAAACGTGATAAACTTTATAAATTGCGAAAAAAATATCCAACAAATCCCTCTGTCAATCACCTTTATAAAGTTTTTAGGAATAAGGCTGCCAATTTGAAACGAAAATTAAAAAACAAATTCTATTCAAATGAACTTAAAAAAAATAATGGTAATGCCAGGAAAAATTGGCGGATTCTTAAATCGTTAATTTTTAATACTGATATAACATCCACGAAAGAAAATATTGCCCTCGTGACAGATAATAAAATGGTGACCGATGACGTTCTTATCGCTAATAGTTTTAATAAATTTTTCATAAATGTCTCAAATTTATGTCATAACAAAATCCAAAATAAGTTATCTTGTATTATTTTACATTTTATGAGTTACTTAAGCTTCGCACTTGAGTCTTCCTTCAATTTAAACGAAACAAATGAAGAGGAAATATTTAAAATTTTGACTCGCCTAAATTCAAATGCTGCAACTGGATATGACAATATATCGGTCAAACTAATAAACAGATTCAAACTTATACTTGTTCCAATAATCACCAACATTATCAATCAGTCAATAATCCATGGTGTTTATCCTAATGAGCTTAAATTATCTAAGGTAATTCCAATATTCAAACAAGGAGACAAAAATATCTTAACTAATTATAGACCAATTTCTATTTCTAATGCATTTTCTAAAATATTTGAGAACGTATTATATGCACGTTTAGATAATTTTTTGAGAAGCAATCAGTTTATTCACCCAAATCAATTCGGATTCATTTCTAAATCATCAACTCAATCAGCTATAGCTAATATTCTAAACAATATTCTACCTGCCTTGGATCAGAAATTTTATGTTTCCGTGTTGTTTATTGATATAAGTAAAGCATTTGATTGTATTGATCACAACATTTTGCTTGAAAAATTAAAACTACTGAACCCATCTTCAAATACTCTATTATTGTTCAAAGATTTCTTACGAAATAGGAAACAATTTACTGTTGTTAACGGAACCTGTAGCGACGAAGATTGTGTATTTGCGGGTGTTCCACAAGGCTCAATTCTAGGTCCACTACTCTTTATATTTTATATTAATGATATCTTCTCATTGGGTCTTGTTGGAATCCTGCAAATGTATGCCGATGATGCAGCTATTGTATACAAAGCTAACAGTCCTTGGCAGTTATTAGAAATGATGAAACAGGACTTGTCTATTATTGAAAATTGGCTTATTGCTAACAGTTTATCAATTAATCTAAAAAAAACTAACTATATTCTATTTGAAACTAAGCCAATACCACCGAATTTCCCTAGAAGCTTCAAAATAAATGAGAATGAAGTAAAGGAGGTAAAAATAGCAAAATATTTAGGACTCATTTTTGATTCCAAGTTAACTTGGAAACAACATATAAACAGTATCAAGAAGACGATAGCTCCGGTAAATTTTGCTATCAGAAGAATAAGAGATTGTGTTGATGAAAAGTTATCCTGGTTATTGTACTATGCCCATATAAATAGTCGTCTTACACATATGTCCCAGTTTTGGTCTTCATCCTCAAAAGCTGCCGTACATGAACTAGTAGTGCTTCAGAATAAAACAATCAAAACTATAAAAGATCTTCCTTGGCTGACTCCATCAAGATCTCTGTATTCAAAGAACATATTGCCATTAGATCTAATTATTCAATTTGAATCCCTACTTTTTATTCATAAAATAAAGCATAAGCTTTTGAAATGCAATATCAATATTTTATACACAGAAGATGTTCATGATTATGATACTCGCCAAGTCTCCAATATGTATGTTGCTCCAGTAAGAACAGCTAGAGCAACAAATAACGTATTTTTTAAAGGATTTGTGCATTACAATAATTTACCAACTAATATTAAATGTATTGAATCAATTAATTTATTTAAAATAACATTGAGGGAACACCTTTTTAATCTCTGGGCAAACTGAAAAGAAGATAATGGTGTTTTACTTAATGAACTGCTTGATTAAATCATGATGGCTCTCTTTCAATTTATTTGAAATGGTAATTGGTATTCAAGTTTCGCAAACAAAAAGGTACTAAGCTTGAAATAAAAAAAAAATCCACAAATATTTTTTTTTCATGGCTGTCATATGTTTTTCCACACTTATCTATTTTAATTTTTTAATAATAGGAATAAATAACGATTATTTACTTGACACAGATGGCTCATTTATAAAACAAAATAATATTTAAAATGGAATAATGTAATAAAAAATATAATAAAAATAAAAATAAAATAAAAATAATAATAAAATAATAATAAATAATAATAAAAAATAATAATAAAAGTAATAAATATAAAAATACATAAAAGAAAAAAAATTAACTTCATTATCAATTAACTTTATATTGTTGAAAAAAAAGAAAAAATTGTAATTAAATATTGTTAAATCGATTTAAGATCTGACCGACCTACACAGTTGCTTCGCGACTTTTGGTCTGGTGTATAATTTAAATAAAGAAAAAAAAAAAAAAAAAAAAATAACTTTTGATATATTGAATAAATAAATAAATAGAAGTTACACAATTATCAGAAATAACTTTTGTTTTAATATATGAATTAAAATTTAAAATAATCAATATTTTAGAATTAAATATTTTGTTTGTACAGGATCTCTATTTATCTCAGTCGTTTGTGGTCGCGATTTCCTTTCGTTATTGTTTTTTTTTTTTTTTTTGAAAATTCACAGTCGAGGTGTTTATTTGGAATCTAAAAGTTTCGGTTTTTGGGGCAAGATACAAGATACAAGAAATTTTTCGTTTTTCTCCTTTTTATTAATTTCTGTTATTTTTTTAAAGATTGAGCACTAGACAGCAAAAAAAATGTCTGTTCTACTTAATGATCAATTCTTCTACGGCTGAGTTAAGAAAAATTTATGTGTGGAAAGAGCACCATCAGCGCCTGCTTCAGTAGTACAGCATGAAGGGTACCAACATTATAGGGACTTGAGTCAATTTTGTTCAAATTGGCTTCCTCTATTTACAGGTGATGGATCATCACCTGATGCTTACGAGCTCATACACATAATTGAAATGGCTGCGCAAAAGAATCAAGTGTACTGGGACAATTTGAAGTTCATTGTTCCCCGATATCTTCGTGGGGCTGCGGATAAATACTATTTAAATCCTACTTATGAGTATCAGGTGGTGACCTTCCTTTACTCAGAGAGGGTTTATTACGTACATTTGGTACCCTTACCGAGGCTAAAGCTGGACTTAGGGAGCTGCTGAACAGGAAACAAAAGTCAAAGGAGGGGATCTACGATATTGTCGAGATCAGTTCACTGAAGACACGATTGGCCTAAACGTTTACAGAACGGGAATTGATCAAAATAGTAAGATAGGGCATGTCAGTTTAGCTAAGAAGGCAACATTGGTGGCAAACAAAGCGAATATGGACGGCCTGCCGGTGATGTTCCAAAAATTTGAGAAGCTATAGTCATCTTTGCCAAAAACATCAAGGACAGCTGGTCAATACAGGATCAGAGAAATTTTACCAACAGATGATGATGAACCAGATTCATCAAATAATCAATCTTATGTTGCAGCATATGAAATCACACCACGAATGCTTAGAAGATCTGTGATGGCTAAAAGATCAATCATGCCAAGGATATCGGACACTTGGTATAAGATTGTCCTAGTATTCAAATAAAACCAATTTGCTTCATATGTGGTAAACCTGACGTCACTTTTCCTAAATGCACAAATGCACAAATGCTCAATTTAAACGAATGTACTTCCTGAGAATTTGTATGAAAGATTGGTCAACTGTCACCGAACGCGATCCATCTCAACAGAATAGACACAGTTTCGCCAACTCCAAACGAACGATCTGATAAACGTCAAGGATTTTTTTCCTTCCTTTGAAGTTTTAGGTCTTGGTAACACTTCTTTGGTTGAACATGTCGTCGATGTTGGGGATAGTGCACCTGTAAAACAAAGGCATTACCCCACATCGCAGGCAGTACAAAACATCTATGCCGATCTTGATCGAATTCTACAATTGAGAGTGATCGAAGAGAGTTCTAGTTCCTGGTACTTGCCAGTGGTTCTAATTCTGAAATTTTCAGGGAAGAACCGTTTGTGTTCAGACTTCCGATCTAGGGATCTAGGATTATGTATCTAGCATCTTGTATCTAAAATCTGGTATTTTGTTACTGGTGTCTGATATCTTGTATCTTGTATCTGGTAATAGGTATCTAGTTTTGGTATAAGATATCTGGTATCTAGTATTTATCGTCTAATATCTTTTATTTTATCAGTATATTGGTTTAATCTTTTCATTGTCCCATACGATATCCCAGTTATTGTTGTTTTTTCTAGAATTCGTCGTCTTCTGTTGGACATGCATCAAATAATTAGTTGAAACAGAATTTTATAAATTTTGCAACGGTTTCAGAAATCAAAAGCAAGAAATAACATCAACATTTTTTTAGTTGAATATTTTAAAAATTCTTGAGTGTATTAAGGTTAGGCTAGTAATTACACCATTACGTTTACTTTACATTTAATCCAACTAAGAAAACAGCGTTTTCATCACCTTATTCCGTTTTATTTTATTTTGTTAAAAAACGCCGTCTCAAAGTGTAACAACCTGTATCTGAAAAAAATTAGGATCATTTTTTTTTTTTGGAAAAATGTTTCTTAGACAAAAGTTTGTGAAAAATTGGAAATGTAAATTTTTGAGTCACAATTCATCGGTAGTAGAACAGCTTAGTCACGAAGGATTAAAACATGTTTGTCAGCAAGATCAAATAGATAGAATTATTTTAAATTGTTATCAGATGTTTGGGTTTTCTGGAACGACTTCTTATAGAACAACTTAAATAATGTGCAAGCATCTTTAATAATTTCTAAAAACAACTTTGATTTTTCAACCATTTTTATTCTTTAAAATCCTCACCAATTCTACCAACACAACGAAATAATGACCAAGAAAAGAAATGAAAATTGCATAAAATATCTCGAATGACCTCCCATTCCAAATTGTATTCTTATAATTTTTTTGCCTCCATATCCATCGATCATCTATCCATCTCTTCTGTTTCATTTCTTTCTTCCATTCATTTCTTTCCTTTAAGAATACAACTAAAAATTCATTTCTAGAAATGGAACTACATGACCTAAGTTTTTATTTTCTGAAAATAAAAATATTCTTATTGTGTTCGTTTGTGCAACGATGTGATTGTGTTTTGAGAATCATATCTAATTCAGATGTATAGAAACTCAATTTTCTTTCAATATTTAGATTTTTCCGATTGTTTTCTATTTCCAATGTATTCGGTTTGTTGTTGTTCTATGCATTATTTTTGAAGATGAACGTCCATCCATCTTTTGGCTGTCCTTCCGGAAAAATGTCTGAAAATTTTCTTTTATTTTTACATTTGATTTTTTTCTTTGTGATTGTAAAACTTTTCAGAAAGTTGAAGCATTTTTCAAACGAAAAACGGACAAGGAGAGTAGTGAAGTTATTGATTTTTGTATATTTTTTTTTACCACTTCTCAACCTTATTCTATCAATCACAAATCATTTTGTTTCGTGTAAATCGAAGACGGAAAAAAAAGAGATGAGTAGGTGAAAATTTTTCTTTTCGGTTCGTGTTCACTTGTATTCTCTTCTTATTCAACACCTTATAGTTAATATATATATAAATTATTTAAGCTTTCTTCCTTTTCTTCTATGTTGTTATTTGAATTTTTTTTATGCAGGAAAATCAGTAAAAAGAGTTGAAGAAGTAAACCGATAAAATTGTTTGATATACGGAATCGTGTTGATTTTTTGATTTTTAAAGGAAGTTTAAGATGGGTGAATGATTTGGGATGAGAAGAAAAGAAAATGGATAAATTGAAATGGTTGATGACTCAATTGTATCATATTTTTATGACAAGGTTGTTTTGTAAAATTTGTGTTGTAAAAGCTCTCGCACTTTCTAGTGTAGAAATTAAGACTTTGGACGCAGTACCAGTTCTGGCTTACCAGTTTGAAATTGTTGCAATTATATATCATTTGCAATAGGTTGTTGTTTAACTTCTCAAAATGCTAGAAGTGCGAGTTAATCAAATAAGAATAAAAGTCATTTGTATTGGTGAAATAAAATAATCCAATTGTTTGTCTTTTTATTATGTAATCAGAAGCAATCGGTAGCTGAATTCAGACTATCCGGCTCGAAGGACCAAATTTTTTGTTCAGATATTATTGTAAATTCTATTTGTGGCTTAGGCTTAAACCTTATTGGGGCAAATCAATCTACAAATTACAAAGCATTGCGAAAACACAAATTAATGAGAGCTAATAATTTCGGTCCAGTTAGCAAATTGAAGCGTCGTCACTATAAGTTTACATGACGAATCCACAATCTAGAGGAGGTTACAATCCACAATTTCTGGATCTATATCTTAAAAGGTGTCTAATCTAGGTGTCGTTGTAACACACATATTGTTATTTTTATAATCAAAGACGTTTTATCAAAAAAAAAAAATTTGGTCCTTCGAGCCGGATTTTATATTCTTGTTTGGTATAAAAATTGAAAGCAAATCATTTATGATTATCTATAATACTTAAAAAAAGAATTCAACTATGGTTAGTGTCAAACTATATCAGAGTCGGTTGTATTTTGTGGTTTTTTTATCAAACTTAAAACTTTTTTAACACAAAAGTAAAGAAAAGCAACAAAAACTCAAAGTTAATTGATTTTCCTTGTTTTCTTTCTGTTTTTTTTTGTTTCATTTCAATTCACGAATATAGCAATCTAATGATATGCACACACATCTTTAATATCACGTTGAACTTATCATTAAAAAAAATTACAGAAAACCAGAAGAGGAATATATTTTAAAAAAAATTGCAGTTGGACGTGTTTTTTCGTTGTTTTTTTTTATTCATATTTTACAGCCGCCTTCTTACACATATTATTATTTTATTTTTGAATTGAAAATAAAATTTTATAAAATATTATTACAATATAAGAATATTGTAATATAGAGTGAAGAGATTGAACGACATGCAACAAATAATAAATAATAAAGAAAATGAAAGAAAAATCGAAACGACAAAATAAACAACAAAAAAGAACAAGTATTTTCATTGAACATCTCGTTTTACGCTTTTGGTTAGTGTTTTTTGTGTAAGATTTTTTTCTTTCTTTTTTATTTCATTTTAATTTCATGTCTTCGGCTACCTTCTTTGTTGTAAGCAATAAAATGGTAATAATTGAAATGAATTAAATTGTGGTGAGTAATTTCTATGTTTTAATTTAAATTGGATGTATGAGATTTGTTTGTTTTGTTTCTTAAAGTTTGTAATTAGTGGGTTTTTATTGTTAATTGACGTCGGATTATAAAATAGTTTAAGCTAATTACAGATCTTTTTAATAGGTTTTAAAATTTATATTGTTTCAAATTAATTTTATTGTTTACCTTTTTATGGAATGTTAAAATATTGTAAAATTAAAAAAATTATTTACTTTGTAGCATGTAATAGGCGAAAACTTAAAAATTAAAATTTCGTATTAAAAAATACTAGGAATTGCAGTACTGTTAGTTGTATGGATCCAATGACGATGCCGAAAACGCCACTGTGTGTATGCAATTGTCTTATAATTTAATGGTAACTCCTGTTATGGTAATTTCGTATGAGATTCTGAAAAACAATTACGATTTTTTTGCAACTTCAAATTATTAATGCGTCTACAATACTCTTTATCGTCCACATATCCTTTAAAAAATTGCTTGTGGCAACCACATCTTCATCCAAATTAATATATATCACGCGTTTACCATCATTGTAGCGTGACGTTTAAAAATTTACATAAAATGCATGTATTCGACGAACAACAAACGTTTATATTTATTGCTGACACAACAAAAATGAAACCAAAAAAAGAATCAAATATAGTTTTATAACCCCTTCTAGTGCTATGTAGAAAGTAGACTTCTTTTTGACGGTCTTAACTTCAGTGAGAAATGTACGGCAATGAGAGAAGCATACTTCTAAGTCTCTGTTTATTAACTCTTGAGAGCATCAGGGGCCTTCAAACTGCGCACCTCCACGTTCTAATTCGTTGATCTGGTTCTTTTTCACGAGCAGTCACAATTTTTTATTGGTTTCCGGGCTTGTTATTCTTTTTCTGGTTCCTAATTTCAACCAGACTTTATTTTCCGGAGTGAGGGTGTTAACAACAATCGCAACCCGATTTTTTTGTGGATGGGTCTATTTTGGTCTTAAGGTTCTCAGGAAATCCTTTTTCCATGCTAGTAAAACAACCCGCTTGACATGGAGAACAGACGCTTGGGTTGCTAAGTTTTTAAAACGCCATTGACTCGTCATGATATGGTTTTATTGAGTAAGCAGTATTAATATATAATTAGCTCCTCTTCAATACACCAACCCAATTCTGTAAGTTTTGCTTAGCTAGAATAGCGTGAACGTCAAATTTCGGATTTTACTACCACTGGTACCTTTCGCTACACCCTGCACTTTAGGTAAAGGAAAACATTAGAAATTTGTTAAGGCAAGATATCTCTAACCAACCAGTGATAATCGCTGACTGAGACTTTTCTGAGTTTTGACGTTTCTTGCACCACCACTACCAGTCTCAACGTAGCGGAATAAATTCTTAGTAAAAAAACATCTGATAAAATGAAAACCATTGTACCAGTGCGTTTTAGTTTAGCTCAAGACAGTAAGTAAAGAGATTGAAATCCTTGCAGCATCCAAAAAAGGTCGCTCATCTTAGAAAACAGTTCTCTGATTATGGATAATAGAGCTATGTTTGAAATGATTGGATTTAACAACTTCAACATGTTGGTTTTTGTGTTGTTCTCAATAATTAGACGTCTAAAAAGTAAAAGTACAGTTCGTACCTAAAGTAAATAAATCGTTTAAAATAATAAGTTTTAATTCGTTTATATTATGAAATATTTTACTGGCGACGAGAGCGAACCAGGAGAATAATGAGTGAAGCTGCAATTAAAAGATTATTTAGGGACAAAATTCGTTTTTCAAAAATTTGTAGCTAGAGCAACGGAAGCGGAAACAAAATGAAACATGTATGGAAAAAGGGCATGGTCGTTTCACCATTTTTGGCGTTTAATAGTTCAAAAATGGCAGTTTAGAAGCATATTTGATGCAAATTTAACAATAGTACGGAGCGATTTTGGTGACCGATGATAGTTGAAGACCCGCTTTTTTTTTGTCTTGCGTAGAAAAAAATGTTGTCAAAACTTTGCAGAAAATGTTCAATGCGGAAGTGGTAAGTAAGACATGCAAAGAGATTACTAAGGAGATAACTAATTATTTTGTATCAAAAACTCATATTCTCGCTGCGCAATACCAATTGAAGAAAACAGAGGAAACCAGGTCAGGCAGGTCGCAAGATCAGACCCACACGATTACGGTTTCGTGTCTTCAATAAACAAAACTAGACAATAAACAAATTCTAAAGCATCGGTTAAAGAAATTTAAAAAGGTATGTCGTCTAGATACCCGCAGAAGGTAAGGGCAGTTCCAATTATTAAAAATCCTGTCTTAAATGTATAGAAGACCAATATCACGTCGGATGCGTGACTTTCCCAAGTCTAGTCCTTGCCTCAAGACGGATCACATTTCAACAGTGTGCACGCCATGACATAGAAGACGATCGCAATCCAAAGGCAGATCGATGTCTCGAGTACATAACTATACTACCACATCATTTACCACATCTTAGACTGTCAGTCGATTGATGATCCACGTGTAAAAAATGGAATCGGATTAATGATTGTCAGACATTCGATCAATTTTCAAATGAACAACAGGTTCACGTGCTCAATGACCAACTTGAATACCTTTTTTTTGTCTTGGACATCCAGTATGTCAACCGATACTGAACGCGTTTCGAGGTTAAGAAGGATTCGTTATTCTAGTCAAAGGAATTTTGATATTTGACACCCCGTCATATAAGAATATTACCAAATTACCGTTTCGATAGTGGTTCAAAATGAGAATGGCGCGAATATTATATAAGCATCAACTCGTTTACACAACTTCAATTTGTAATGGATATCCTGGGACAACGTCTGCACGTAGTGTATTATAGTCTCAGACTCATAGTTTTTTTATTATTTATCTATATAAACGTTACTATTTGGTTGTGCAACCCACCCAATTGAATTTAGTTATAAATACTGGGTGTAACCTAGCCTTTTTCTCATATAGTCTATTACATTTTGATTTTGATGTTTGACGTGATGAAAAATTTTGAAGTCTACTGGTAGGCGAGTTTTCCATCTTAATTTTATTATCGGATTAAAATATCAAGAAAACGAGGATAAAAGGCAACAAATAGGAAAGATTTTGCTGTTAAAACAACGAGGGACATTTTTGGAAGCTCGGATTGTGGTTCGTATTTTTAAATTTAGTCCATAAATAGAAAACTGGGCAAGTTTTTGTCTCCGACACAAGCTCAAAGTTATTACGACATATTGCTTTTTGTCAACGCTTGGTGAATTGGCATATTTTTTTTAAAAATAAAGGTGTACCATACCGAAATGTTTGGGATGAACCGTGAACAGAATTATTTCTGCCAGCAAGATGGTATATAGCTTTTTCGATCCATGTGAAGAATTATTGTGTGACAAATGAACTGTTGTAGTTTATGGATTGATCGCCATTCTGACGAAGTGTCCAGTTCTTTTATTATTATCAGGTGGTGAGTTGGCATATCATATACGGGAATGTCATAGGTACGGCTACAAATAACTGAGAGACGAGAAGCCGTATTTTGATCGATGTTTGATCAGTGATAATCTTGGTCGTGTGTCAGATTACCGTATAATTGGTATCGTGTGAAAAGATCCATTTGTATCTTGATTCCAGTTCTAAGGAATTTGTCAACTTTTATCGTTTCATCGCATGCCACATCATTAATTTTAAATTCGTTCGATGTTATTTATTACCGTACGTCTAATGAAGGGATATAATATCTTCTATAATCGCCGGCTGAGCTACCATTTTTGGATACTCATGTGAACAAAAAAGAGTAAAAATGTAATTCATGATATCTCTGATTTGTGCAATTATTAATACTTAAAATTAGTATAATTAATGTAAATCGTGACTGATTGTTGTGTGTCTAATATAATCTAATTAATATGTACTGAGAGTACTTGCATGAGGAGCTATCGTTTTCGGATACTCATGTGAACAGAAAATAATAGTTAATGTAACTAAAAATAACTCTAATTAATGTAACCTCTAATAATTCAAAGTAGCACAATTAATGTAATTATTGACTGAATTACCGTGTGTCTAATAGTAGTATATATGTAGATGATTCTGAGGAGGCATCGGTTCGATCCTCAGAAACAAAATTAAATTTAATTAGTAATAATATTGGAAGAATATACAAAAAAAAAAAGAATTAAATTCATGTTGTGTTTGTAATTGTTTATCACGTATCAATGGTGGCCTGATTTATTGCAGCGCAGCATATATATATATATTGTTTATCAGTTGTATAAACAATCGTATAGTTGTAGCAGCGCAACAATTTTTATATTATATCATCAATCGCCTTGGGTATTGCGGCGCAACATTTATATATTGTTTTATCCTTTGTATCAACAATCGCCTTGGGTATTGCGGCGCAACATTTATATATTGCTTAACAGTTTATATCAACAATCGCCTTAGTTGTTGCGGCGCAACTTCTTATAATTACTTTGCAACTGTTCCTCTTACAATATTTTGCCTGCTGGAATTTTCACCGTTGATGGAGGGCTAAAACGGAAAGACTTGGAGGCCTGGCGGATATAACCATGAGGGTGAGTGACTTTGATTATTTATTTACTTTTTATAGAGGTGTGAATGCGTGTGAAAGGGTGTGTAAGTGATTGAATAGGGGCTTGCCTGACGATGCGTGGATGTGTGTGAGCTGGCGATGCGCGTAGCAAGATGATGTAGTCCGAATTGGAAATGATTCTAATCAAAATATTTTTTTTTTGCTTCGAGGTAACGTCTCGATTTCTAAATACCTTTTCTTTCATTATACCGCCCAGATTTGTGAATTTATATATTTTTTTTGAGTAAACCCAGAATCATTCTCAATTAGCCTGAATTACACAAAAGAGGAAAACCAAATTCGTGTTATGTTTTTTTTTTCTTTTTTTTGATTATTGATTATATAATGCATTGGCCAACTGTAAGCTGCAAGTATGGAAATAAACGGGTTAGGACATGATGTCTAACTTACAAATAAAAGGATGATTTTTTTTTGGTTGGAATTATTTTTTTTTGGAATTACTTCTGGTTTTATAAATTTTTACAAAAGGTTATCAATAAAGAAAAATGGAACTAATCAATAAAGGCTTTCAATATGGCGTGTGACGTACTCCAGTGCTCCAAGATTTGATTCACGGTTTACCAGCAATGGCCGTGGTTTGTGGGCTGTATCATATTGTTCAGATGACTGCAATACAACTTACTTTTGATTGCTGCCACTTGCGATACTTGCTGCGGGTCTTGGAGCTTAAGTGTCTTGCTTCGCCATCTGAGTGTGTGGGTGAATGTTAATATGTGTGAAGTGTGAGTGTGTGGGCGTCTGAGAGTGATTGTGGGGGGATGGGACGCGCGGATCGTAGGTCTTTCGCAAACGGGGTCGCCAGAGTCTCCATTTTCCACTTGTACTTTTTTCCATTTCTGTGACTTTTCGTAAATTGCGTACATTTCTGCATTTGTGTTGAAGCAGCAGGTATTACTCCATCAAATCCACGAGGACTGCGCTTTAGCCGTAAGGCATAACAATCATTCTAGGTACGCTTCCTGCTATGCCATTCTCATTGGTTCGCCAATGAGAAAGCTCTTCATTACAAATTCAGAGTTGCAAATGCACCGAATAAAATTGTTGCTGTTGGCTTGAGCGCTACCCACAGCCGAAAACTTGAGGACAATGATTTTAACTGTATATGAGAAACATAGGTCATTATTTGTGCCAACAGTTGAGATATGCACAAATTTTAAAGTCTAAATGCTTTTAAAAAACGTTTCTCAACCGAAATATTTCAAAGCAAGACCACCACCATTCGCCATTCAATAAAAAGGTGAAACAAGAACTCGAAACATCGAGGCAGGAATTCCAAAGTCTATTCAATCGTCACAGTGGGCAATACCTATCGTTCCAGTAACTAAACCAATGCTATCATTCGTGTTTGTGCAGATCTAAAAAAATCGGTTAATTCGAAGATCTAAATCGACAGGCATCCCAAAAATCGATAAACTTTTTTAGAAGTTACAATACAATGAGAGCGGTTGTTCAGCACCATCAATTTCGGGTATGCTTATCTACAAGTGAAACTGGCCGAGGATCCTCCAATGACATATTATGGCATCCTACCATCAACCTCAGGACTTACCTTCTACATATCATGGTATCCGACCATAAACTTTAGTACTTCAGGAAGTTGTCAAACAACTCCGACCGCCTACAAGTATCAAGAAAAGGAGTCGTTCGTTGCAAGACAAACACGTACAACAAGTTTATCAAAAATTATTCGTCAACTGTAGTGAAGTGCTCTTCGTTGACTAGCAACGAATTGGCATAGCAGGTCGCGTACCTAGCGAGATTATTATTTTTGCCCCTGACTAGCTGCAGCCCATGGGATCGAGTGAAGAATACCTGCAGTTCCAGCATAAATAACTGAACTTGTACGCTTATCATGAGATAATAACGGATGTAAGAAGAAAAGCAAGTAAACTAAACAGACTCTGGCGACCCCGGTATGCGAGAGAACCACGATCACCACGCTCAACCCCATAATTTTAATTCAGTAACACACTCGCGCCCTTCATCCACTCCCACTTATTAACGCCATCTATATCCCCATACTCTCACGCTTGCATACGCATTCATACACCTACATACCATCATTCATGTCCCCATACACTCACGCATACATATACACATCCAGTGTGAAAAAAAACTACTATCAACAGGCATAGTAGAGATAACAAACAGTTACTGGTTTGAGAGCTGGTTCCAACCATTATGCAATAGGTTGTAGTAATTTTTTTTTCTTTGATAATTTTATAAATTAGTTTAAAATTTTATTACAAATCACGCAATCTCATTAATTGTATTTTGGTTTTTTTCCTTTTGGTTCTTCGTAACGACAGTTATTCATTATATAGTTGCTATGAAAATCTCTCGCTTTTAATTTGACATCAGCTGTGGAACTTTAGTACTTTTATCCCACCACGTTTCACCGATTAATACTAATGTTAGAAAGTTTTCCAAACAATACCATGTATGATTTTGACAGGAAATTTCTTTTTTTTTATATAGGAAGACGATCGCATTGATTTTGGAATGCCGATGAGAGGCGTGAGTTATAGATAAACGTTGTCACGTTATCGTCAGTTGATTGAGCGTCTCTTGTAGATGCAAAAAGAATCATCATCATGTTCCTGGAACTCAGGTTCAACAGATGTTTAGTTCACAACGCATTCAATTTTTACAAAACTATTTTTGTTCAATTGAGATAAATCATAAAGCACAATGTTGGAATTCTCATGATTTGATTAACCATTCAAATCAAAATTCAATATTTAAAATATTTACACTTTATTAAAGCGGTTAATAAAAAAAAATGAGAATTCCATCCATACCTCCATACCATCACACACCCACAGCCTCACACATACGTACCTACAATCACTCCCATATATACACACATACATCCATACCCACAGACATTCACGTCCATACTCATTCATACCTAAAAATAAAAACAAAAGTATGACTCACCCCAGGTTTAGTCCAGAACCCCCTCCTTGTTAGTTTGAGCTGATCAGTCGATCAACTTTCACCCTTCCAAATGCATGATCCGAATTAAGGTGATAAAAAGGAATGAGGCACATACATCGGTCGGATCCAGCTGATGAGTTTGAATTTTGAATGACGGCTCAAAGATATAACAGTTGGATCATGACAGTACGGATGAATGCGTGATGTAATGTAAACAAATACTGGAAAGCAGTTATACCATGCGATGGCGACTGAAGTTTAAATAAGAACGATATAATGCTTTTGACTCATGCAATATCGCTGAAGATTCACAATAAGTTTATAGTTAAGCCTGCTCGGATGAATCAGATGTACCACGTTTATAGTAGGTAAATCAGGATGGATGCTGAATGAACATGTTTAAAAAAAAATACTATAATGCAGTTGATCAATGCAATAACGACTGGAGATTGTAGAGATATATATAAGTGTAACTGGCTGTAATGCTGTTGACCAATGCGATACCGGCAGGAGATTGTAATCGTATATCCAATTATAATTGCTTTGTTGAAGTTGATATAAATAAACAAAAAAGAATCGTCTGAAACATGTAGTGATCTTCACGAGGATTAAATTCAAAAAAACTTGACAGACCAGAACTTCTTGTTGTGGTCGTCAAAAATCAGAGTGAAAATTGATAGATGAATGAAAAGAGAATAAGAGGACATCTATACGCGGCTAGGCGTATTTATAGGCAAAAGTAGCGACCGTTTTTACATCACAAATCAATAAACAAAATAAGTCTGTTTATTGGGCGAAGGTCCATCGATATCTCCGCACGAGAACTCAATTGATGGTGATAATGAATAGTTTAACCTTTCGTTGGATCACGCGTAGTTATTTTGATTTACCCAACCAAAAAAAAACAATCTAAAATTCTCCACTCGTCAACTCAATTAATGCACCTACGGTACAAATTTCCAGCCTCCATTATGGCAATGAAGATAAATGATATAATCACTGACGGACAAAGTACACACAATGATTTTGGTTATATTTGATTTTTTCCTTTTTTATTTACTTTTATTTGCACGGCTTTACCTTATCTCAGTTACTAAGCAGCAATTAAAGTTATTATATTTTTTTTCTATCTATTTCTTTACTTAGAATACACTAAATCCTTAAATATGTCTTTAAGACTAAAGTATTGCGAACTGCATCACAAAAAAGTATAAATTAAACTTACAGCAAAGTTATTCAGAACAAAATGTTATAAATTACGGACGATACTAACATGTATAATAATTTTTTTGATATATTTCTCTTACACATAATAGATATTTTACCGAATTTCATTAAATTGGGGTTTTATAATCAATTCACTCATCTAAGTTCACCATACTAATCAATTCATGAATAATTGCAAACTTTTCTGTTCTATTAGCAATTACACATATTTTTAATATAACTGTTCCATAAATTTATTTTTTTCTGTTTGATCGCCCGACCGCCATATATATTTAGCATCGCAATCAACCAAAAGAATATATGATCAAACAAAAACAAAATCTTTCATTTGTCTAATTTTCGCCAACTTCATCGTTCACTAATAACATTAATATTTTAATTAGAATAAATTGTACTACTAAAAGTAAAAACAGCAAGTAAATTAAATTAAAGCAAAGACATTACTCTTAAAACAAATCAAACTAAAAAACTTTTTTTCATCTTCACGAGGATTAAATTCAAAAAAACTTGACACACCAGAACTTCTTGTTGTGGTCGTCAAAAATCAGAGTGAAAATTGATAGATGAATGACAAGAGAATAAGAGGACCTCTATACGCGGCTAGGCGTATTTATAGGCAAAAGAAGCGACCGTTTTTACATCACAAATCAATAAACAAAATAAGTCTGTTTATTGGACAATCTCATTCGAGGTGTACTAAAAGTGTCTCAGGTGTACTAAAAGTGTCTTCACTATTGTACTATAACTGGAAGGGAACTATAAACAGAGCCATCTATTATGAAACGATTATAGGAAATTACATTTATTAGGTTATCCACTAAAGGAATTCTTATAACCACCGGGTATTAAAATTGGAAACTACAACGAAATTTATAGAAGAATAATGATTGTAAGATTTATGTATGAACATAGGGCGATTGTATATTAATGATATAGCATAACACCTTTAGGACAACTTTCCAGCGATCAATGAATACAAACTGAATATAAGAAGTTATATTAGGAAATAGCACACAACTATTTTAGGCCAATCTTTTTTCTTACGGAAACTAATGTAGATGGCAATTACGGTTTGAGTTTAAGAAAATATGGTTAAAGGAAAAACGACAATAATTATGAAAGTCTCCGTTAATGGAAATTCGATGCGTGTGAGAAAGTAGTGTATCTCCAAATCAGAGAACTACACAGCTACTTCGTTGATCACCAGACTACTTCGTAACACAACGCGTCGCCCCGTTGAATAAATTATTCTGCACAAATTTTAAGTCGCTCAAGAAGAATTTCAATCTTACAATTAAAGTCTGCTCTAGTTCATGTTTCAAAGCTGTCTCATTACCGTAATTTGGCAGTAATCTCACATCATTATCCTAATGGGTTCAAGAAGCAACGAAAACCTTGAACACGGCTCAACAGTGTTTATGCCAAATCGAGAAAGAGGCGCTGAGTATCATATGTGGAATAAATAAAATTTCATCAGTTCGTTAACGGATGGCGATTCGAAGTGATTACGGAACATAAACTGCCCATATCTTAGCAAGGCTCATTAGATTTTGCTCGAGGATTGTCAAATTGATACCTCCACATAAGAGAAGGAGCCCTTGAATGATTCAGAATTGTTTGAGGTATTGAGTTTTACAAAAAATAGCTAGCCAAGTCCACTCTCCCTGACCCCTGTGGCTGTCTTTTTCATTCTTATGTTTTTACAGTAAAGAAAATCTATCCTCATTTAAAAAGATTATTCTGTTGCAGATAGACAATACGAGCGTCGTCGTACCACTATGCCCCAAAATGAACGCCGGAACTTTAACACCATGGACATTGGAGGGGTGACTAGAATAATAGTGTTAACAAGAATATATGTTTGGTGGTCTACCATGGATACTGATATGGAAAATGCTGTCAGAAGTTGTAAAGGTTATCAAGAGTTTGGGAATGAATCAAAGAATGAGTTTACAGAATGGCCCATACCATCAGTTCAATAGGAATTAATGTGGATTTTTCTGAACCGTTCATGGGAAAATTGTGATATGTGATTAATTTGTGTAGAAACGTTATCCAAATACCCGCATTTTGTTTTGGTTGTCAAAACGATATCAACAACTACTATTCGAGCATTGAAACAAGTATTTGCCATCGAGGGTTTACCGTGCACTATCGTTAGTGACAATGGACCACAGTTTATGGCAAAATAATTCTAAAGGTTTTATTGTTCGAATCTGATTCAACATTAAACATCAAATCCATTTCATCAACGGTGTAGCTTAAAGTTCGTTCGAATATTTAAAGCCTCATTAAAGAAAAACTCTTTCAAAACCTCACAAGCTTCTTAGTGATTTTTCGACCAAAACCGTTATGTAAAACAAATGATCACCAGCTAAAATTTTATATAGAACACAACAAGACGAATACCAGAATTAAAATGGGCGAAACCGTATTCGCTCGCGATTTTTCTTCACACGCCGACATAAAATGAACGAAATGACAAATCGAAAAATTTATGAGTAATCATCAATCACGGATTGTGGAATCGACACCAGAACTAGTAACGTCGTCCTACACCACTTAAAAATGATATTATCTATAATAGCGCATTTAATCAAATTCATGGAATACCAGACCAACTGTCGACATCGCCTAGGTCTTCACCAGTTACGACAAAGCCGATTTATCTATCCAATTTCTGTTCACCAATGCTAATGACTGAATAAATATACAAACGACCTAAAGTTAGCCGACATGCTTATATAAACCACCACCGATTCCCCCAACATTAGCCCTAAGAAGATCAAACCATGAGAAGAAACACACTTTTCGATTTCAATATTAATTTTTATTTTCATATTAAATTCTTTAAATTTAAAGGCGAGGAATTGTTATAGTTAATACTTTTAGTCCAACCTATTAATATATTAAGAACACAAGTCCAATGAGTCTAATGTTATGTCATAATTGGTAAATATCATAAAGTTCTTAGTCTGACGGTTTATATTAAAACCGTCCAGCAGTTTGGTTTCAATTCGTTTAAACCACGAAATATCTTAATATTTCAAAAACTATAATAAATTCAAAAATTTCCATGTATAGTTAAAAATGTAAAAAAGTTCCAAGTAGGGAGCAAGTTAACCTATTTAAATACAATTCGTTAAGGTTCAATTTAAAATCTTTTAAATACTCTATGAACATAATAATAAATGCATAAGCCCGACTAGAAATAAGGGCAAAAGTGAATACATCTGATGTGCTAAAATCAGAGATGGTTTTGTATAAGTGAATTTTTTAAATTAGATAATTCTCGCCCTACGCTATGAACGGAAAATCTATCTTGATCTATGGCAACTAATTTCACTTTTTGTTTGAATAAGTCAAACGTTCTAAATACGGAGCTTATCCTAACACCATGCTGCTTGTGCACCACATAAAACCAAAGTAGTTTTAACACTCAACACGAATTATAAATTAATTGGTCAAACTGGAACAAAATTAAATAGACTGAATAAAAGAACATATGAAAGTTTAATTGCCTAATAATTATAATAGTATAAGACATTGAAATTTGGAAGAAAGAAAAGATCACAAGTGCGTCCAAAATTATCGTATTCAAAAGTCAAATTGCTAAAATGATTAATTTCATACATAAAAACGAAAGAATAATACAAAACAAAATAGAAATTGAAAACTAAGAGCAATAAAATAAAAAAAATTGGAAAATAAAAAACAGTAACAGACAAAATGAATTTCACTCATTTAAACGCTTTGCCCTTGTAATATCCATCGATTATAAAGTTTTAGTTTTTTAGCTACTCCTCCCTCCAGCACTCTGTATCCTTACACAATCTCATTCATATCCATATTACAATAAATAAAAAATACATACAGACATACATCCAACAAATCTAATATATTTCTTTTATGATATTTCCCTGTAAAAAGCAAGAGAAAAACTTAACATGCAATCAAAGTTGAGTGAAAATTTATGACAATCATAACAATTATGACGATTTACTATTATTAGTTTTCTTTTTTAGTTTTTATATTTATTTTGCACAGAATGTATTTTCATGGTGTGGTGGGGGTTAGTGGTTGTGGGTGGTAGAATTGTTTTATGTATTTATTTCAAAAAAATAAATATTCTACATATACGAATATATTGTATGGTATAAAAGAAAATTGTATGAGACTTTTAAAATTAGATTTTATATAGAGGTAAGAGTTATTCTATTTGTTCTGAGGTGTGTTTGAAGATGGAAAGATAGAATGAGTTATGTTTATGAAGAGATTTTCGTTTTTCTTTTCTGAAATTGGTTTTTTAATTTATTTTATAATAAAGGTGTTACCTTAACGATAATGACTATTATTCACAGTAGCATTTATTGTCTTACCTGAAAATATATAAAAAAAATTATTTTAGTTGTTTCAATCAAGTTTTGTCTTTCTATCTTAAACAATCGAAATCAATAAAAACCAACCCTCGTAAATATTTTTTTTTTTTCGGAACAAAAAAAAATTATTTTTATTTCATCTTGATGGACAGACGTAATAAAGAAAAGACAAATAAGATAGATAGATAGTTAGACAAACAGTTCATATATATATATATATATACAAAGACTGACAGACAAAATACTGTACATATTCTCAAATATCGTTTTGTAAACAATTCCAAGACAAATGAACAGAAAAAATAATATCATTCGGAAAAATAGAAAATAAGTTTTTCACAGTAATATTTTTTTGTTTGTTTGAAAATTTATTATTATGTTGCAATAATAGATTCTATTATTTCTATGCAAAAAGTTTTAAGGGAATGAGATGTAGAAAATGACAAAAATATTATCACCATCATCATCATATTATAGTTGTTTGTTACTGACCTAAAATCTTTAACCAAAATAATTACAAATGGAAAATGACAAAATTTTCTCATTCTTGATATTAAATGGACAGATGAGCTGTCATTTTTTGTTTTGTATTTGACAGACAACATAGAAGAAGAAAATATTTGTTCGGTTTGTCGGTTTTATTTTCACAAAGAAAAGTTTTGAGTTTGTTGTTGTTGGTGAAATTTGAATGAACATTTTTTTTTTCTTCATATAAAAAAAGGGTTTTTTTTTCAAAATTTTTTTATAAAATATAATTTATTATTGAGAACGAACAAAATTAAATGATTATAATCATAAATTTCATAATATCTGAGGAATTTTTTTGGTTTTGTTTGGTTTTATGAGAGCAACGACCATGTATACAAGAGTTGAAGAGATTGACAAATAATTTTAATTTGGACATTTTTAGAAATTAAATTTAGTTGTTCTTGTGTGAGCATTAAAGATAACAATCCGGTTAAATTGTTCAAACAATTGTTCTTGTAGAAAAGAAATCGCATATATGTAATTAAAATGGGCAAAGTAATGTATAATTGACTCAAACATCTCAACAACCGGCTCAGTTTACGATAATTATTAACAAACACAGAAACCCCTGTCACTCTGGATCCTTTGCAATATTTGTTTTGTTAGTCGACTACATAGTCATGGTCTGACATGTCTACAGAACTTAATGCTAACATGCTGGTTTGTAGCTCTGGGACAGCCAAACGTTCTCCCATAATGCGACCGACTGTTTCATCTTTTATAACATAAGAGAGGCATGTTGAATCATTTCCCCATTCTCATTCAGTTAACATTTTGAAGACCTTATAACCTTTTACTTACATAAATTGGAGGGGAGTTCATGCATCAAAGGAAAACATGCTCGAATAGCGAACTAACCTTACTTCTGATATACCAATCGGTGGTTCAGCCTCAATGAAACTCACTAAACAACTTTTTGGTAACACACTAGTCTTTTCGTTCCCCAGATGCCCTCTGTACCCTGGTGTTTATAAAAGCGATATAAGTTAGCTGTGGATAATTCAATAACCTTAATTATTTTTACACTATTTTGATGGAATAATGTAGTTTCTTAGAGCTTTTTGAGCTAATTGGTTATCAGTAAAAATATTAATCACTATGCTAGACCACTTCTTTATGGTCAATATTTCGGTCTGACAAACCGTGCAGTATTCGTCAAGTGAAAACTGCAGCCTAAGATCTTCATTGCTGAATTAGACTACAGCTCCTAAACCGTTTTCAGTGAATAATTCATCTGTGGTGGATGTCTAACGTGTCGGTCGCACTACCCGATAGTAAATGAGCTACCAACCGGGCGTCTAATTATCCCTTATGCTTCCAAGCTCCTGGTACTTCTGTACCCTTTAAAGCCTTCGTTTTTACAAATGCATGCAGGAACAGAACCCTAATAAGACTTGCAGACTTACTGTAGGCGATATTCTGAAAGCAATTTTGATACATATAAAAAAATAATTCTTGGCACCACCACCAGTTTTTAATCGCAAACCCCAAAATAGATGACAATGGGTCTGACAACTGCTTTATACGGCCAGTAAACCATTTTTAAGTCATCCTCTATTTAACGACAAAAGTTCTCATGCTCTGCCACCGAAATCGAGTTGAGCCGATTGTCGTGACTCAGGTGAGTAACAGTGACATACTTCACACTTTCTTGGAGAGTTAATATCTATCAGTTGAACAAGGTTGAAGTTGTTTAGTTTCCTTTTTTTGGTAAACGTAATTAGCAGTTTTTGTGATGCAATAAGAAGCTGTTCTACAATTATGTTCCATAGCAGAAGTGATTGAGCGTCCGTGTAATTGATTTGATCGCGTTCCAAAGACTTTTGAAAACAAAAGTGAAGAAACTGATCAGCAGTTTAAAGTTTTTCGTCTCGCTATTTTTATTTGTTCCTGGATTTTTTCCTTGATCCAGTTCATTCGGTTTCGTTTTCTTCCTATTTTCACTATACTGAGGACAGTGCCGAAATGAAAAAGTGCGGTCATTTTTTGAAGAAATGAGAGGGTCGTTGGATAGTCTTACTTCATCCAGTCTCGCTAAAGTACCCTTTTTGTAAAACCCTCATTAGTGTACCACCAACTGTGACGGTCTCAAATACCTCACACTGCTTTACTCTTTTAAAAAAAACCTTGCTTCACAGTACACATCCCAATCGGCATCATCACAAGTTCTCACGGCGCTGCTCAGAAGCTTCTTGAATATTTGTCTTAGTTTGTCAAGGTTTCTGTTCCACAAAGTCGCCTTGTGCACACCACATTGCCTCATCTTGGAGCACGAATTCTCAAAAGCCCGGACGAACAGATCGTTAAGCTAATCATTGGTCTGATCTTCCCGGACCTTGAAAACACTTCCACGCAGACGCAGCCCTCCACTTGGACTTCGATAAGACATGACAAGATAAGATAAGATATGATAAGATAAGATAAGATAAGATAAGATAAGATAAGATAAGATAAGATAAGATAAGATAAGATAAGATAAGATAAGATAAGATAAGATAAGATAAGATAAGATAAGATAAGATAAGATAAGATAAGATAAGATAAGATAAGATAAGATAAGATAAGATAAGATAAGATAAGATAAGATAAGATAAGATAAGATAAGATAAGATAATATAAGATAAGATAAGATAATATAGGATAAGATAAGATAAGATAAGATAAGATAAGATAAGATAAGATAAGATAAGATAAGATAAGATAAGATAAGATAAGATAAGATAAGATAAGATAAGATAAGATAAGGTAAGATAAGATAAGATAAGATAAGATAAGATAAGATGAGATAAGATAAGATATGATAAGATAAGATAAGATAAGATAAGATAAGATAAGATAAGATAAGATAAGATAAGATAAGATAAGATAAGATAAGATAAGATAAGATAAGATAAGATAAGATAAGATAAGATAAGATAAAATAAGATAAGATAAGATAAGATAAGATAATATAAGATAAGATAAGATAATATAGGATAAGATAAGATAAGATAAGATAAGATAAGATAAGATAAGATAAGATAAGATAAGATAAGATAAGATAAGATAAGATAAGATAAGATAAGATAAGATAAGATAAGATAAGATAAGATAAGATAAGATAAGATAAGATAAGATAAGATAAGATAAGATAAGATAAGATAATATAGGATAAGATAAGATAAGATAAGATAAGATAAGATAAGATAAGATAAGATAAGATAAGATTAGATAAGATAAGATAAGATAAGATAAGATAAGATAAGATAAGATAAGATAAGATAAGATAAGATAAGATAAGATAAGATAAGATAAGATAAGATAAGATAAGATAAGATAAGATAAGATAAGATAAGATAAGATAAGATAAGATAAGATAAGATAAGATAAGATAAGATAAGATAAGATAAGATAAGATAAGATAAGATAAGATAAGATAAGATAAGATATGATAAGATAAGATAAGATAAGATAAGATAAGATAAGATAAGATAAGATAAGATATGATAAGATAAGATAAGATATGATAAGATAAGATAAGATAAGATAAGATAAGATAAGATAAGATAAGATAAGATAAGATAAGATAAGATAAGATAAGATAAGATAAGATAAGATATGATAAGATAAGATAAGATATGATAAGATAAGATAAGATAAGATAAGATAAGATAAGATAAGATAAGATAAGATAAGATAAGATAAGATAAGATAAGATAAGATAAGATAAGATAAGATAAGATAAGATAAGATAAGATAAGATAAGATAAGATAAGATAAGATAAGATAAGATAAGATAAGATAAGATAAGATAAGATAAGATAAGATAAGATAAGATAAGATAAGATAAGATAAGATAAGATAAGATAAGATAAGATAAGATAAGATAAGATAAGATAAGATAAGATAAGATAAGATAAGATAAGATAAGATGAGATAAGATAAGATAAGATAAGATAAGATAAGATAAGATAAGATAAGATAAGATAAGATAAGATAAGATAAGATAAGATAAGATAAGATAAGATAAGATAACATAACATAACATAACATAACATAATGTAAGATAAAGTTAAGTGTAAAATAATTGGTTGTTTCTGCTCCTGTAGCTGATATTCATTTTGGAATGATTAAAAAGTGTTTCAAAAAAACCCCAGAGAGTGAACGACTTTAAAAAAGACCACGAGTTTAGTGGAACACGGACGTAATGAACGACTTTGAAAATCGACTAATTAAACAACAGTTGTGCATGACCGTGGTGAATATTCAAAGGAAGTTAACTTGGGAAAGCTTCTACGTGGAGCACAAACGCCAAAACAAATACTTGTTTTCTAATCTGAGTAACGAGTCACCAACTACTTGAACATAAGCCAGTAGACTTTGATAATTTGTTGTATCGAATTGTCTTATTCAGCGTTTTGTGGCAGATTATTGCTGAAGATATTTCATAATGTCTGCTGAATTTATAAATATTGCTTGTAAAACGAATTATTTTTGACCAAATGTATACTTATTAAATGTATTTAATCATACTGTTATAATTCCTCTCCAACTATTGTCAGGCTTTCAAATAATAGGGCTCTTTTAGTTCCATTACTTTGTATTGATTGATTCTAATGCAGCGCTAAATTAATATTATGGGAGTTTGTATTTTTTAGAATTATTCTTACGAAGAGTAACTAACCCAATCCTTGACCATTTTGATTGGTAAAAAACCATCAATAACATTTTTTTGATCCATAGCTGTTGAAAAAGTGATAATTATTCAGAGAGTCATCCAATTACATAAAAAACTTTTTGGATTCCATAAAAATTTGACGTCGATAGATTCATTTTTCAACATCGTCTATTGTTATTTAATGTTTTCGTAATCGTGCCAAAATAGAAAAAAATCTTCTTGTATTGCAGCTCCGACAAGTTGATTATCGTTTTACATAGTCAGATTGTTTGTTATTTGTTTTAGTTTTCGTATTAGTTTTGGATTAATAGATTACTCTTTCAAATCCTGCTTAATTGCATAGGCTGCTGGATAAGACATACTGGCTCACTGAGAAGAAGTTTTTACCATTTTCAGAAGTTTGTCTTACTTCTTCTTAAACCATTAGGTCTAAATGTCATTGATTTGTTGAATTACATGAATTGTTTTCCTTTAATTTACTAATGCCACATCCTTAATAAAATTGAGAAAACTATTTTCCATTCCAAATTTGAATTCACGTTCCATTGTTTTTTGTTCCAAAAATAAATTGGATATTACATCAGATTTAGAGAATCCATATTTAATGCACTTATTTTAAAAGGAAACTTGATAACGTTGCTGACCTCATGAAAGAAAATAAGCTTCAAATTTTATTAAGGTTTCTGTGAATGGAACTTCTTCTTGTTTAAGATATTGATATCTCTCTTTTGATTCGGCTTTGCCATTAATATCTGAGAACTTGACAACAGGTTATTGAGATAAAGGATACTTGCAAACGGCATGCATGTTTTCTAGTTTTCTTTATCGTTACGAGCTTAAAACTATGCAACGCGATCGGTATTAACTTTTAGATATTATTATTAATTACTTGGCTCTTGATGCGCAGCGCATACGATTTCACATATATGTGGCTTAGAAGTTTGTAAATATTCGGCACCACGTGTGTTATGTGTATAAAGCAACATGTGTTTTTCGAGTATTTAAGGTAAATATAAATGAAATTGCGACTTGTATCGAGTGATTAGGGGTGGGAAAATTTAATTTTTATAAAATGCGTTGTGTAATAGAAATTAGAAAAAAAAAATGCTACTATAACACGTATAAACCTTTTATGACTTAAATCTTATAACAAAATGCTCAACAATAAATCCTTTCAGACACACAAATTAATTTTGTTTTAAAAATCTGCAGGAACAAAACTGAAATTAGATTGCCAATAATCCAATATTCGCTTGATCATATGACAAGTTCTTTCTCAATTAGAAAAGCCAACAAATGTAATAATATGGAGGCACATTTTGCCAAAGATGGAGTGCGCTTCCGTTGACTGACTTGTATTCATCCGCCAGCACCTTTAATACATTATTTTGGCTTGTAATATCACACTGCGGGTGGTATATGATGTATCACGTTAACTCATATGTTAATAGCAGAGATTGGAGTACAACTGGCTGTCACACCCGTATATCAAAAATTTAAAAAAAAACAGACACAAAAAATCAATAATCAAATTAGAAATCACACTGTTTAGTCCTTTAGTAATAGCTTTTCGCTCGTGCGGGTTTAACAGTTTGCTTTTTGCTGAAGGTTTGTAGAGTGGAGTAAGTTTTTGTTGATTTACGTTCTTTTTACTATTATTAATTATTTTTTATTATTGAGATGCTTTGTCTGTATAGGTTTCAACACTCATCATGCGAACGAATTAGAACAAAGTGAGCTTGCTAACCTTATCCACATGGTTTTTTAAAAAGGGCTTCAAAATTTAAAAACTTCTACCAATTGCATGTGGAAACAATTTTTGTATTAAATTTTGTGAGTGCATAAAACATAAAAAATTGCATATCCAATACACGAGACACTGGTCTATTGAAATAATATTTGTAATAATTTTTCAACCAAATCATGTTCCACACTTAATGCATTTTGATAAATTTAAAAAATGTTTTTATAATTCAGATCCATGCAAGTTCGCTTCCATACAATTATCAAAGAAATCCAGATCAAACTTTGTCGAATTAAAAGTGTGTTCTGAAAATGCGAAATGCGTCAAACTTTGCCCTTTGTTTACATTGTAGAAAAATAAATCAATAAATCGTAAATAAATCAATAAATCGTTATTCAAAATCTAGTGCAAATTTAGGATGTCCAATGGACTAAGCTTCAACGTTTGCTGAACGTTTCAAATATAGGAAATGTCTGAAATCTTGGTTCATCAAAGATTAATGTAAAAATAATTCTCAATTTGCGGCAATTTTAAGATGTACATGCTGAAAAATGCTAACTTCACAAAAACTAGGTCAGTTCTGAGTCACACAATTTCTTATGATTCATAAATGTAATGGCTGACAAAATTGTCTTTTTGTGTGGGAAAAAGTATAGGCTGACTTCACCACAGCTCTGGAAACATAATGTTATGGATATATATTGAGCTAATATCTATCAAATACATTAATTAAAATAAAGCAATTAGACTTTATATAAAAATAAATAGAAACATTCCGTATATATTTATCCAAGGGTTATTAATTTTAAACGATATAGGAATGAACGGACCTTGCGCGGACTCTAACGCTAGAAAGATCTCTAAAGAAAAATTATTAGTCATTTAATTAGACTTCTAAAACAAACAGAAATTTACTATATCTAACATGCAACATAAAATAAAACACTTGAGGCACTATGCTAGAGACAACTTTTCTATTGATTTTCAATTTACAACTCAACAACAGTTTGCAAAAAATGTCACTATAAATACATTTGCTGATTAGCCTAAACGAGGGAAAAGAAAGATTGCAAATATTCACATTTATCGATATTAACACATTTACGGCGAGACCGGTTACTAAGATGATTCATTTCATCAAAAACATAGTAATTTGTTTCTTTTTTGTTAATTGTAAAACATAAACAAAAATAGGGATCACCTTTTTATTAACAAATAACCAAATCATATCATCGTCTAGTTTGTTGCATACATCAATCGGAAAAAAAACACAACTCACACATCGAAACGTTTCGGTAGAAAAACTTGATATGAGTATACACATTTTGAGTTCTTTTTGTGTATGTTTCAACACAATGAACAAAAATATAAATCTGAAAGAGCTCATACATTCTCATTTTCATTTCGTGTAAGTAAAACGAATAATAAAACAAAATTAAAAATATTCATATACAATAAAAAATGAAAATGCAAAAAACAACCAATCCTATTAAGATATAACGGAGGGTGAGGTAAAAAGTTACTTGAACTGCTTGATGGTATTAATAAAAATGTTATTGAGTTAATATTATGATAATGCAAAACATGCAACGTTATCGAATCAAGGATGGAAAATGGAAAGGTGCTTTGCGCCGGGGTTAGTTTTTACTGTTGGACGTAACTTCAAAAATCTTACTCCTTTTCCAAAATCTTTACTCAGAACCCAAATTGATCTGTATTAGATTGTAGAATTTTCCAAACGCTACATTTCGCGTGGTTCTAATTATAAAAACTAGGAATCGCCCAGTGGCCAAAATTCGGCCATTGTAAATAGAAATTGTAAAAAGACCTCCCAACAAAACAGCTACAACACATTATTTTAAAGTTCGATTAATCGATATAATTGATTTTGGATTGTCTACTTATCTACTACTCAAGACCTTTTGCAACGATATACATATTACCACACTTTTGATGGAGCAAATATTTTTAAATTGTACCGCCAAAATATTGCTTACGTTTTTATATATAGATAGATTGATTTTGAACTGTGTAACAAATAACTTGAAAAAAAAAAAACAAAATAACCGAACAAAAAACTCAAGCAAATACGCCTATGACATTTTTGCCATTTTTTTTAAAAAAATGGTCAAAATTAAAAAAAAAAGGATTTTTCGGCACATCTGATACTCAAGACCTATACTACGATATACATATTGCCACACTTTTGATGGAGCAAATATTTTAAAATTAACCGCAAAAATATTGCTTACGTATTTATATAAAGATATTAAAGAAAGCAGTTATATCCCAACAAACATAAATTCTGTTGCACGAGAAAAAGTACAACAAAATTTTAACCGGAAGTGACAAACCGGAAATTGGGATGGAGAACTGTTTTGAGCCGTACTAAATGCTTATGTACCAAATTTCGTTTAATTCGATTATTGGGTACAGGTGTTATAGAGATTTTAAAAAAACAGGTGCTCGGGGACCTCCCACCACTTTCGGGAGACCCTCCGTCATGTTGTCTAAATTTAAAATGGATCCAGATCTTTCATTTTCAAGTGAACCTGGATAATTTGTCAAAGTTTCATCAAGATCCTATGCAGGAATGTTACGCACCGAACCCACCCACTCACCCACCCACTCACCCACACACAGACGTACACCAAAATTTTTATTGACTATTTAGATAGAGAATGGTCCAAAACAAAAGAAAACACAAAATTTAGGGTTGTAAGATTTTTTTTTATCCATAGATTGCATTACTTCAACTAATTTAAAATTGTGGTGAGGTAAAAACACCAGCTAAGGCAATATTGACGTCTAAAATATGTTTGATATCAGAGGTGAATTGCCCAATGAAATCAAAATATCAAAGTCGAGGTAGAGATTATTTTCGTAAAATTTGTTTAAAACCAAAAAATATTCTCTATTTTAATAGTCAATGAAAAATGTGAGTTCATTGCCTGCCAGGAGATAGTTAAAATGTTTAAGACCGGAGTACTCAACCAAAATTTTTCGCCCATTTACGCACTATATTTTATTAGAACTTGGTTAAAACAAACCGGAACGAAACTAAGTTGTATTAGCTAATATTGATAAGAAGTTAAACTGGGAGTTGAGAACAGAGAGGTTGGTTGATATGTTTGTTTGCTGTTTTGCATGTAAATTAGAAAGTTAGATCCAATAATATGGATCGAGATGTCAAAAACTGAAAATTGTAGAACGAAAGTCAGCCGATATTATTGAACGACATATGTAACTTTTCTAACAATCATTTTGTGGTTTTCAACGGAATCCCAAAAACCTATTTGTCCACCATTGCAATATCGTTTACCCAACATATAAGATTGTCAAATAAATCCTTTCTACAAAACATAAAATTCAAACAAATCAAATATAGTAAATATATTCATATATGACGTTTAGCCTGTCTGGTTCTGTCCAATAAGTATTTTCTTACATTTTGGCAACAACAACATCAACATATGCAATATTTGAAAAGAATTTTTCTTATTTCAATTTTTATTAGATTCTGTCTTGTTTTGAGAATAAAACACAAACAAATTTTACAATATTTATTTTGTTCCCATTTTCTTCATTCTCAAATTTCCTACCAGCAACAACAACAACAACAACAAAATAAGGAAGAAAAGAAAAACAATTTTTTTTTATTCAACATAATCTGTCCATCGAGGTTTTTTTTTTAATTTTGTGTCAGTTGTCTTTCTTGTCCAGGATTTTTATTCACAATTTCCTTATATTAGATTTTTTGGATGAGTTTCTTTGTTACATAGAAACATTTCTTATCAGGAGATGGAGGACATTTACACATATTTGTTTTTTTATATTCTGAGATGTGGAATTATTCAAAGAATTGAGTTTAATTTAGTTTCAGACAGTTGAACTTGAGTGTTGACAAAACATTTGTTTATGAATGGGAAAAATCTGTTTCACAATCATTTCTATCTCATCCTCATTACTCTATCAATTTGTTTTCTTATCTCATTCCATCAACCAATACTATTGTTCACCTATCATTTCCGAACAACATACAAAAATAAAATGTCAAATCACAAAAAAAGGAAGGAAAATTAATGTTTTCTATTTTATTTCCATCATTTCAATATTTAACATTTTTTGACTGACATTTTGACATATCTGTCTGCGACAGTTCTATTTCTTCATAATTTTCCATTTTCTTTTTACCGATTTTAACTTTGACAACAAATACTATGAATGAATGTTAACTAGAAAAACAAAAAAAAAAAAACAAACTGAAACAATAATTGAAAATTATATATATTTTCCATATTTTCTTCATGTATAAGTAAATAAGTCGAAAAAGTTAGAAACAAAAAAAAACAAAACCAAATCATAATAATAACCAAAGAAAATAGAAAAAAGCCTTTTTAGATTTTCTTTTTAATTTCTCTATTGGAAAGGAGTATGTTGTTGTTGTTTATGTTTTTTGTGTCATTTGCAGAAATTCCTGATTTTTCTTTGTTTGTGCTTCTCGTTTTGTTTGAAATAAAATAAACTTTATAAAAATTTAAATGTTAAATTCTTAAACTGATTATGATGATGATTATGATGGAGTTGACATGAGTCTGTCTTACTTTGTTTTTGATGTTATGTGAATGGAATTGCGATTAAGTTAATAGAATTTCGTTAAAAAGGTTATTTGACAAACAAATATAAAATTTTTTTATTTGGTTTTCAATGAAGAGGGTGGGTTTGTAGTTCTTGGAAAAACCATAACAAACAACTTGTTTATTCCGGTTCAGTTGCCATTTGTGGAGAAGCATTGAATTGAGTGAAACACAAGTAGATGAAATAAACGTTTCTCAAACAAAACAAAGGGTGAATTGCAGTGTTTATAATACATTTGTCGAGATAATTTTAACAGTATTTAAAATGTGGTAATAAACAGGTGGGATAAGTTTGAGTGGGATTAAATTTTATAATTGTTTCCCAACATGGTTATTACTTTAGTTTTCACTTTCCTTAGGAATGAAACTCCAAGAGCTAGATGATTGTTTTATTATCCCTAATGACAACTCAATGTTAATCTCCACTCCATTGAGACTCCATTGACACTCCATAGACTGCTCCATTTGATTCGATTTATTTCATGTAAAATGGAAAAAAATGGTTAAAAATTTATTTGAATTTTTTTATTAGGTTATAGTTATAGTTATTTTTTTCTCAATAAAAATAACCTCAGTTTCTTGCGATTTAGTCTTACATCTAAAAAAAACTGTATATATTTATATAAAAAAAAATTTGCCTTGTTAGTAATTTGATTTACGAAATACTGTTTTTTATGGTGTAAAAATTAAAGAAAAAAAGTAATATTGATAAAAGAAAATTTAATGATTGTGTTTCTAATAAAAGTTTATTTACAAGTAATGTCCAACTATTGTTAATTTTTATGTAAAAGTAAAACATTTCGTCTTCATTTTCATCTGAAGGTGGTATAGCGGTCAATTTTACGGTCAATCATACATCGACAACCTCGTCAACAACAATAATAAATACGACGGCCCACATCAAAAGTTAACAGGATAATCTCCATCAAGGCCAAGATTCACCTATTTATGTTGCAACAATATTTTTGTGGTGACGATATCCCGAGCAGAAATTAGTTAGGGAAAGCCTGAATAAAGTCAGGGCCTGATCAGGGTCAGATAGGGCAAGCCCTATTAGGGCAATCTGATGTGGGCCTGTTCCGGAATTGAATTAGAATACTCTTTTAGGGAAAACCTTATTTGGATACATCCAGCCCTGATTTGATTTTTCGTATCTGACCCCTAGTTGGGCAATCTGATCAGGGCCTGATACAAAATGCCTTACTAGGGTTTGCCCTATTTAATTTTATATGGAAAACTTGATCAGTGCCTGATCCGTTTATCTCAATCAGGGCCTGATTAGGCAAAAGCGTTACACTCACGATCAGGGCCCTATCAAACTAGGGCTAACCTGATCGGGGCCGTATTTGAGCCCTAAGAAATTTCCACTCGGTATATTTTCATAAATCACGTTGTTATTTTAGTGCAACAATTTTTGTAGTTACAATAAATTCTTAGTAATCACCTGATATCTGCAACGATTTTGACATTTACAAAATTTGTTTCAACAATCACCCGTTTAGATTGGCACAAATATCTTTGATAGCGACAATAAATTTCCTACAATCATTTGTTGAGTTGTGGTGCAACAATTTGATTATATGATAATCATATGCTATATGGTGCAAAAATTCATTTATTCATATAATTATCTCGACAATCACCTGTTTTGGGCCATTACGCAGCTTTTGATTTTCTGTATGTTGTTTTGAGGTCGGCGTCCTGAACGAGTGAGTTAAAATTTTTTAAATTATAGTTTGACAGTTGTAGATGATGGAAGGGTGAAGGTGGCTTTTTATTATTTTCGTATTTCTGAATCTAGGCATAACAAAACCTAGCTTATTTTCAACCTTTGTTTTAGTATATCTAATAATTACCCCTCGAAACCATCATTTGTAAAGAAGTGAGGGTAAATTTTATTGAATTCACACACTGAAGATAGATGGAAAAAACTCGATCCGCACGAATCTTCAAGTCGCTAGGATTGCTTATGGTAGTCCTGATCGCTAATCAGAATATCGTTTCATTTGTCCCCACTTGTCCTTCTACCTTCTACCTTTTACCTTCTACCTTCAACCTTCCACCTTCTCCCTTCTACCTTCTACCTTCTACCTTCAACTTTCTACCTTCTACCTTCTACCTTCTACCTTCTACCTTCTACCTTCTAGCTTCTACCTTCTACCTTCTACCTTCTACCTTCTACCTTCTACCTTCTACCTTCTACACCTTCTACCTTCTACCTTCTACCTTCTACCTTCTACCTTCTACCTTCTACCTTCTACCTTCTACCTTCTACCTTCTACCTTCTACCTTCTTCCTTCTACCTTCTACCTTCTACCTTCTCCCTTCTACCTTCTACCTTCTCCCTTCTACCTTCTACCTTCTACCTTCAACCTTCTACCTTCTACCTTCTACCTTCTACCTTCTACCTTCTACCTGCTACATTCTACCTTCTACCTTCTACTTTCTACCTTTTACCTTCTACCTTCTACCTTCTCCCTTCTACCTTCTACCTTCTACCTTCTACCTTCTACCTTCTACCTTCTACCTTCTACCTTCTACCTTCTACCTTCTACCTTCTACCTTCTACCTTCTACCTTCTACCTTCTACCTTCTACCTTCTACCTACTACCTTCTACCTTCTACCTTCTACCTTCTACCTTCTACCTTCTACCTTCTACCTTCTACCTTCTACCTTCTACCTTCTACCTTCTACCTTCTACCTTCTACCTTCTACCTTCTACCTTCTACCTTCTACCATCTACCTTCAACCTTCTACCTTCTACCTTCTACCTTCTACCTTCTACCTTCTACCTTCTACCTTCTACCTTCTACACCTTCTACCTTCTACCTTCTACCTTCTACCTTCTACCTTCTACCTTCTACCTTCTACCTTCTACCTTCTACCTTCTTCCTTCTACCTTCTACTTTCTACCTTCTCCCTTCTACCTTCTACCTTCTACCTTCTACCTTCTACCTTCTACCTTCTACCTTCTACCTTCTACCTTCTACCTTCTACCTTCTACCTTCTACCTTCTACCTTCTGCCTTCTACCTTCTACCTTCTACCTTCTACCTTCTACCTTCTACCTGCTACCTTCTCATTTCTCCCTCATACCTTCTACATTATACCTTCTACATTTTACCTTCTGCCTTGCACCTTCTACCTTTAACCTTTTGACTACTTACTTTTACCTGCTATTTGATTACCTTCTTCCTTAAACCTTGAACTTTAAACCTTAAACTTTCAAGCTTCAAACCTCAACCATTAAACTTCATTCCTAAATATTTAGCTCTAAAACGCTTGCATCTAAGCAAGTCTCCACTTTTGCATCTTTACCATTGAACCTAGATCTTTTAGCTTCTTAAGAAAAAACATAAATCTTCTATATCTAACCTTAAGATTCTAAACACAAAGAGACTCGATATCTCATCATAATTACCTATCACAATATTCTCCAAACCTTCTGTCATCGTCATCTAATTATATCAATTAGTTCCTCGTATAATCAGTAAATGTCAAAATAGAATAAAAAGCAAAATTGACATATAAAACTAATTGAGAGAAAAAAATTTAGAAATTTATTTTTAGTCACGTGTCTCGTCAAACGAGATAATATAAAAAAAATGTCTGAAAACTTACACATTCCTTTTCATTTTTTCTATTATTTCTTACAATATCCTTAAGATATAAAAAAAAACGAATGACAACACAGGCCAGCTTTAAAAAAAAGGAAATATGTTGAAGATGATGAAAAAAGGAAATAATTATACAGTGATTTGATATGAGAGAGAGAGAGAAAAGAATGTTTACTGTATAATTAAACGAAAATTATTTTCTCTTTGATGTTATTTAAGTAAAATTTTCTGTGATTATTTGATTGAATTATTTTATTTCTTCAGGGTGATATATGTTGCATGATAATGGAAGAAACATTTTTTTTGATCTCCATTCTCCATACAAAGTCTTCTATTCTAGTCAGAATTGTATCTAGTTGAAACAGAAATCCAAACTCCATAAAAAAAATTTTTTACAGAAGTTACGTTATTTTCACGTTTTTCTACTTACTTTCCATTATCAAAAGTGCATTAGGTTCAGCATTTCTTTCTTTTTTGTTGTTATATTGTTCTCAAAATGAAAAAAAAAATCTAACCTAAGCACCAACAAATTTCCTTATTCGTCCACTATGTTTGGTGTGTCAGAGACAAAAAAGATTGAACAAATACAAAATATAAAAAGAAAATCTTACTAATCAATATCGTCCTGATTTTGCATCATTTTCTTTCTCGACTTTTCTGATGTATTTTTAATTTTAATCCTTTTTTTGTGCATGTTTGTGTTAGTTTTTGATTGATGATAAAAAGTTGGTATGATTGTGCTGGGCTGAATGAAAACATTAATTTTTTTCCACAAAGTTGGCAGATTCCGTCTTAACCGTCAATTCAAATTCAGTCAAATTTGACTTTATATTCACCAAACTACACAATAAGAGATGTCCAACTTTTTTTTTTTCATATAACTTTAGAAAACTTAAATCCTTTCTTCTTCCTATCAATAACTTTACATTATTTATAATTTTTGTTTTTTTTTATATATAAAATATATTTTGAGATTATGGTCGTCTGTTTCTTCTCCTGGAATGAATAGAAAAATTTCCTTTCATACAAGAGTTTTCTTTCTGTTCCTTTCTTTTTCGTCTATCGTGTCAAAAGAAAAATGATGTTTTTGAAGAATAAAAATTGTTTGAGAAAATTCGAAATAGAATGAGGTATAAATCCGACTCCCATGTCCATCACAAAGTTTTAATACTTTCACAAATACATGCATCCATGTACAACAATTTTTATTTGTTTGAAATAAAAGAAAAGAAAATTCTAGATTGAATAATTAAATTTTTCACAAAAACTATTGTTTGAGAAGAAAAAAAAAATATGACAATTTTCTATACTTAACCCTCTGGCCATTCCTCCAGCAAAACGAAAATCATTAAACGAAATTAAATGAGATTTTATCTTTGTTGTTGTCGTTCTCGTGTTTGGAAATGGTCAAAACTCAAAATATTTGTGAAGAGTTAAATTATATTATTTGTTGTTGTTGTTTTAAGAAACAGAAAATTTTTTAATTGTGGATGAGTGGGTGGACAAATAGAGAAAAAACGGTGATGTGAAATAAAATTATGGAGACCACTAGAATTGAAAAAAAATTGAAATGATGACGTTGAAGGAATACACAATAAGGAAGGAAAAAATGGAATAATTTTATGCTTGTCGTTTATTTGTTGTTTTTCATTGTACGTCGTTGGAAAACGAGTTTTCTTTTATTTTTCATTTGATATAATTAACATCTAATTTTAAATTGTCAACGGAGGGGTGAAGAAAAAGACTGCATCAACAGATCGTGTTCAAGATAAAAGTTTGAGTAATGTTTGTGGAATTAAAGATTGGAACATAGTTGCATATGTTAAAACATTTCTCAAACTGCCAAACCATATGGATTTATTGAGGAAAAAAATTTGTAGAAAATTCGATTTTTTCGATGGATTTTTTATATAGGATTAATAGCTCCATTTTTTTTAGTGACATTAGCTATTTATGTTTTAGGATTTACTCAAAAATAAATATCATTAAAATCAAATTTATTTTATATTAATGATGTTAAAACAAGCCTGACATCGAGATTGAATCCTCCTTGCAAAGTCACAACTTATCACTCAAACTAAACGATTTAAAATCTAAAGTGTGTTAACATATTTTTCCCTATACAATTTAACACCTTTTACCCCTGAACAACCAACCGACTAGTTTTCGAACCCTCGTATTATTAAAAAATCTAGAGCAGATCAACTCAATTAGTATGTGATTTAAAATTCTGCACATCATAGCCATGGAGAATGACAAAAATGATATTAATTCCAAAATTAGGAACCGTTTGAAGGTTGTATAACTGATCATTGTGAAGATTTATATTTGATTTTACAGCAACATATATTTGCACAATTTTTTAATTCAACAATCACCTAATTTATTTTGGTTTAAAGATTTTTTATGATATTTTTCAACAATTACCTATTTATTTTGGTGCAATGATAAAGGATGTCGAAACTGGGGTCAACTTGTCATGGAACGAGATGATTGGAAGCTGGTGGCACAGACGGCAAAATCCCTCCGTGGGATGTAAACGCCAGAGAGAGAGAGAGAGAGAGAGAGAGAGAGAGAGAGAGAGAGAGAGAGAGAGAGAGAGATAATTTTTTTAAATGGTCTTTTTCACCGATATTTTTGTTCCAACGATATTTTTGTATGATGTTATACAATCACCTATTTATTTTGGTGCAACAATCTTTTTGCATAAAATTATTCAACTATCGCCTATTTATTTTAGTGCAATTATGTTTTTGTATGGCATTGTTCAACAATCGCTTATTTCATTTTGTGACCATCAAAGATGGTAACTTTATTACCAACAATAATGAGATTTAATCAAAATCATTTACAACATCATCCACAACTGGTGCAACGGTCGACATCATACTTAGTCATTTTAACTTAATCGTTAATATTAGTTTTTAAATTCATTTAGTGTGACTGGTTGAATCCAGAATAAATCGAGAAGTGAGTTGATTTTTTAAATAAAATTGGAAAGTCATAGTCTATGTAGGGGCTTTTGAAGTGATGACTTTTCTCCTTCAATGATTTTTGGAGGTCTGAATTTACTTCACTTCCTACCTTTGTTTCCGTTTATTCAAAAAATTTCACTTGGATCCGGCATTTGTATAGGGGCCAAGAATTACCGAATCCACGTACGAAAGCAAGTCGGAACAATCTCAAGGGATGCGTATCCTCAAGTCGTCAGGACAATTCTGAGACAATTATGACTAGAAAATTAAAAACCATTGCTTCATTATCATGGAAATTCAACCAATTAAATAAATTTTCCAAAACCATATCAAAAACTAAATCCACAACATCCAAAAAAAAAACATAAAAACAATAGTTTCAATAATAAATTCAAATAAGCAAATATTTGTATTCAAATTATAGTTTTTTTGAATAAATTCATTTAATCCATAATTAATTATGATTTGTTGTAATTTGAGTTAGAACATTTCTGTCAAATTTAAATTAATCGAATTTTTTTATTTTGCCCCTGAGGCAAAGTTCATTCACCGTTTAATCAAAATGATTCAAAACTGTACCACTGATTGATCAACAATTTTTCCAAAAATCCTCAAAACATCTATTCTAAACCCAATCCAGATTTATAATATAAACAAAACCAAAATAATTATTACGATTTTTTTTTGTTAATATTATATTCCCGTAACATTAAATTTAATTTAATGAAGTGGACAATTATTTTTAATGAAAAACTAAAACAGTTTTTTTTTGGCTGGTGAATTTTTTTCCATAAATTATTGATTTGAATAAAATTATGTATAGAATGAAAAATTATTATCTCATGCATATGACTCTTGTGTATCTAAATTAGTTTAAACTTTAAAGTATCCTAAAATAAAAAATTGGTTTTGACAGTTTTTTGTGGTTGGTATGCGGTTTTAGGTATGATTTTTTTTATTTAATATATAGTTGTGGTAATTATTAGTTATGGTGAATATGATATGAAGAACAAACTGAGTGGATCAAATATTTATAATTATATTAGAAATATGGTTAGGAAATTTTGTTGATCAATAAATATATTTTGTTTACACCAGATAATGGTATTATTGGTAAAATGTGGAATTTTTACAACTAAATTAAGTATACCTCACCGTTTACACATATTCAAAAACTAAAACATAAGACAAAACGTCAAATGGCTTCAATTCAAACCCATAGGCGACACTAAAAGCCTCATGCATGACTATGGTCGGGCAGTCAAAATAAAAAAATATAAGATAAAATTCGTGAAACAATGCAATCTAATAATATTTAAAATAAAGTTTACGTAGGTGGACGATCATATGCATAAATCACTTATCTAATAAAAATCTTGATAAAAAACTCAAATATTTGGGTAAACACCACATAGATCAATTTTCCTTGCAAGGCAGCAACAACAAGAAACAAAATAATTATAAAACTGCTTTTCCTGCCTATCCAAGCTATATTAGTAGCATTACTACCGCCAAATTACACAAACCAATCCAAGTCTTACGTTGGGTTCCATTTTGTAACGTTAGACAACAATCTTCTTGATATTTTTATGACTGCAAAAAATCATTCTAATATATCGATTCAACATTGATCATTTTAGTAAAAATGTGTTTTATTTTGGTAATAGTTCACCTTCTGAGAATTTTTTGTAAGGTTTTCCAATAAACTACCAGCAGTTCCCAACTAACATGGGAAGATGAAACAAATGCAAGCACAGTTTAAAAGGATTTCAACAAAAAAATTAATTTTTTTTACTCTCGACACAAAATGATTGGCATTGATGTAATTATGTAATTTTGATTTCATTACTATTAATTCAGAATTCCATCGGTTAAACTTCTCGCTAAATTATTCTATTAATATATTCACATTAAATTTCTCTCAATATTTTTGAAAACCATAACACACTCTAGACATTTTAGTTGAAATTTTCTTTTATTTATTGTCTTTGTCTAACATATTTTGTCTTTCTTTTTAATATTTTCTAAGAAACGATGAAAACAAAAACAAATCTCTTGACTAGCAAAATATTATCACAGTTCGATTTAATCGATTTTGATATTGTGACAATATTTTGCATCTTTACAATTTAACTTTATCAATAAAAAAGTATAACAGAATATGAATACATTAAATTTGACGTTTGAAAAAAGAAAATCGTAGTTAGAAAAATCATTTTCTTTTTTAACAGCAAAATTTGATGTTTTTGTACAACTGGAAGGTGAATATTTTTCCTGATTGATAATTTTTGTGATTGTTTCCATTTTCGTAACAAAAAAGAGAAATTTTGAAATGTAAAATATTGTTTGCTTCAGTAGAACTTTTGTACGATCTTTCATATTGGGCAAACTGGAAGGTACTTTATAAAGTAAAACAAAAGAAGCCAAAAACTAAATCTTAAAAGAACAAAAATAAATCAATTAATTTAGGTCTATCAATACCTTAGGACGCATGTTGTTGTGGGACCTTGGTTTTAAAAGGGTTTTATGTGTTGTTGTGACACATATTGTAATTTCTACTACACAACACATTCTATAGAAAAAAAATCAAATACTTTAATTTTTTTAGAAATTTCGATATGGTAGGATTTTATTTTGATATTGTAGGACCAAAGAAACATAGTCGAGCAAAAAAAATCTCACCCAAATTTTTTATTCATTTAACTTGTAGAGTAAAAAAAAATCGTTGTCACGGATACGATACCTACACGATAACTGCAAAACAAAACTATTTGATTGCTTGAATTTTTGCACCATGCTTTGCTTGAGTTTCATGAAGTGCTGATAAGTTTTTGAAATTTGTGTGATTTAACGCTCAGGTACTTATACATGTATGAATCCATCATTAATTTATGTAATCTCCGCCTGTTTTTTTTTACTGAAGCATGTTCAGAATGACAGAGCCTACCACGAAAAAAATCTTGGGTTAGTGTGTGTGAAATAGTTCAAACGAAAAGATTTTGCAAGGGAGTTTTCTATCTCGAATTTAAACCAGCAAACAAATCAGATTTACACCATGAATTCACACTTCACAGCCACACACAAAAATAATTGTTTTGAACCCTAGTATGTCAGGGTTTTTATACTAACTCAGCAAACTTACCAAAATCTACCAAAACCGTTAAACATGATAACCCTTAAACCCAGTAGCACATCGATTTTTCCCTTGATTTATACGTACCCTTGGTCCTAATTCCTGCTACACAATATAAATTCGGCCCAAAGGCCCGACTATGCATACTCTATTTTATAAGGGGTACTGAAGTTGAATTCTATCTCGGTTTGACCCCTAAATATATACACCGTAACCCTTTAGGTCATTCTGCCACAAACAAAATTCTCCCTAGAGGTCTGACCAAATGCTTTTTTTGGGAGGGGGGGGGGGGGTCGTTGAGGCCAGTTTCGTCTCAGTTAGACTCCAGCACGTCAGGGTTCTGATATAACCACAAAAAACCACAACACCTTCTAAAATTCACCATAACCGTTAAACCAACTGAGCCTAAACGATTTTAATCCTAGAACCTAGTAACAGATCGATTTCTTAACTAAATTTACAATTCCGTAGCCTTTTAAACTCCTAACCCTCTAACCTCATAGTTCATACCCCATAACCCCATACCCCATAACATTTGCGTTTTTTAAGTAACGTCCCAACCCTGATGTGCTGGGGTCAAACTCATATCGAATTAAGCTTCAGTGACCCTAAAAACATGGAATATACCTAGTCACACCTCCATGTTGAAATTGTTTTTATGGTTACTCTACGGGGGGGCTTAGGGTTATAGGATCTTAAGATTAGGGGCTTAAAAGGTTATGTGGTTATAAATTTAGTAAGGAATTCGAAATTTTACCGGGTTCTAGGATTAAAATCGTTTAGTGTTATCGGGTTTAACGGTTTAGGTAGATTTTGGAAAGTATTTTAGCTTATGCCCGACTTCTGATGTGCTGGGGTCAAACTGACTTCAACTTCAGTGACCTCTAAAGTATATAGTAACCATAGTTAGACTTCTAGACTGATATTTGTTTTTGTGGCGGTCTTACGAGGTTATAGGGTCATGACTCATGAGGTTATAGGATTAGATTCTTAATGGCTTACGCGGATTAGAAATTTTGTTAAAAAATCGGTGTGCTACCGGGACTTAGGATTGAAATCGTTTATCGGGTTTAACGGTTTTAGTGGCGTTTGGGTTCAACCGAGGTTGAAATCGACCCCAGCAACCCTAAAAAAATAAAGTATACAATGTCAGAGCCCGGGTCGAAATTTGATTTTGTGTGGTTATGATTAGTACTAACAAATATCACGTTGAAGACAACGAAACAATTTCGCTCTTATAATCCCGTCAATATTTGACGATGAGTTAGCTGATCCTAATTTTAATAAGTTAATATGGAGTTAGACAAATTGAAATTCAGCCAAAAATATAACAAGGGTGTCATTAGATTGGAATCCACAAGTTGGAATATCAGCAATGACGTGGAAGAAAACTGTGCTGCAGCTGAAACAAAACAAACTCGCAAGACCGGGTGCAAATCAAAGCGATTGCGCTCAAAAGAATTATTGTGCTATATTTTTTAAAAAAATGAATTTCTTACGTAATTAAGATACGTAATGTCACGAGCAATAAAAAAATGTCAGACAATCTCCCATACAAAACCAATACGAAGCAGAAAAATGATTTAGCCTATATTAGACTATTGATAGTTTAAATTGCTATTTAGGTTAGTAAGCTTTCATTCAACACTTATGGACGCTTGGTATATATGGTTTACTGACGGTAATGGGACAAGTCAGATTAGTACAATCAATCAGTTAAACAACAAACTTTATATCGCGTTTGTGGTGCAATTCTGCTTTCTATAAAATCCAAATTAAATCTATATATAGAAATATTATATGATTTTGTTGCATATACTGAGCTCACGTCCCAACCCATGCGTCAAAAAATCTATCATCATTTATTTGAAACCAATTGGGACGTTTTACTTCATCCAATAGCCTTGTTAATAGAAAGTTTTCAATATGGTGGATAGACCAAACTAGCAACAAAACTCCAAGGATTTTTAGACGTAACGGCAAAAATAAAAATGCAATTGATGAGCAATTGAATGCAATTATTATTTTTTATTCGTGATTGTTGGCTGCCTTGTGGTTTTGTCATATGCAAAATGTAACTGCGTTAATTGCTTATTATAAAATCTCATTAGAAGTCATGTCTGAATATGTAGTAAAAACAAAACTCTCAGATTGATGTTAACTACATATGGTTCCACTAACGACAAACTAACGAATTTATGGAAAAACAATGTTGCCTGGATAAAAATGGACAATTTTGTTTTTGGTCTACGTTTAGAATTGGATTATTTCTTATTATTATATAGTCGGTTAAAAGATAGCCGTGTTTGTCTGGTTTTCGTTGTTGTTATGTCAAAGGATTAACGTAATCACAGTATGGTTGAATGGGATTTAGCTGATGCAGATTGGGCTGTGTAAACTGAAGGAATAGCATTGTTTGATGGATTAGAAGGATCACTACTAGGACCACCTGATTACGAAAAAACCCCACGGCAAATAATAACTGACCCAAGTCGAGAGCGGTTTTTTACACAAGGCCAGGTAGGCAACTTACGAATTCACGTTTTTCAACCGAGAATTCTGTAAAGTTTAAGCAATTTAATTACTTTAAAATTTAAAGGGAGAAGAGCAATAATTTACGAAAAAAAATAATTAAAAAGAATTCAACGTAGATATAACCGTATTGTTGTTTTACAATAAAATTTATAGAATTAATTTTAATATGAATTAATATGAATTAATTGAATGAATTAAAAACGTTTCAGTATAACGTCACAAATTTCATAATTTAATTTAGCTGAGTTTTAGCTAATGTGACCATCTCACAGGGTTTGACCCAAAGCCTCCTAGTTACGCGTATTAATTACTAAGCTCTGGTTTTGATAACAAACTCTCCAGAAGAGTCAAAATTTTACTTATTGCGATGCGATAAACTTTCTAAATTTACAAATATTATTGCAAAATTAAAATCTTACGACATAGAATAGATAATCTTACTGTCTCACGGATTCGCAGTTTTCTTACAGTGCCTCAACTTTATGTTTATTTAGAAAGTTATGCTTTCATCCAGCATTTTCACACTGCACCTGCATTTATGATTTTACTGATAACAGAAGATTGCAACCCTCTCAAGCATTTTTTTTAGGTTTCAATTTCGTGTAACATCCACGAAAGGTAGAAATTTATTTATTCATCAATTTTATTAATGAAGACCTCCAACTCCAAATTTTATCAATGAAGAATCCAACCAAAACCAAATAATATCGTTTATCACTGAAACTTTCCAATTAGGATAAACAATGAGGCATTAAACCATGATGACTAAGCTAAACTTCAGGGCGCTGGTAATGAAAATAACATTAAATGGGACAAATATGTGTTCAATCTAGAATGCGATTCATAGGCCGAGCTAAACAAATTTTAAACAAACAAATTCTGTTGACCTATAGTATAGATCATTTGTCCATGTATGGAATATTGTTGCCAGGTTTTAAGAGGTATTTGTCAGTCAACAATGAAATATCTAGACAATGGGCGATAATACTGTGGTAACTGATCTGCTACATTCACTCCAAAATGTGATTCAACTGTCCATTTACTTTAAATACGAATTTTATGATGCATCCTTAAAAAAATTCAAAACATCCCCCATCATGTTCGCAGTACAATCGATAAATAAGAACTTCTGAAATGCACCATCCATTTGCATTCGAAATACTCCGTTGTAGAACATGTTTGTTTCAAGACGATAATTTTAATAGAGCATTGCACATATATGAAATTTATTGGTCCTCTCCAAAAGAGGCCTTTCTCGCAAAATTTTCTGAATAACAACCGGGAGGAAATTCGGTTGAATAGCAACCGGGTGGAATTTTAGGATGGTGGAGTTCCGTCCACATTAAGTTCAAAACAGCTTACGTTCGTGCGTCATATATTTTTTTTTTATTCGGCGCAACCAAAATATTTTAAAAAAATTTGTTTGTCAATATTAAAAGTTTACATCAATTTTGAAATAAAAATCTGTTGAACAAGTGAAGTAACCTTTGACCAAAATATTTGTTATTTTTTCAAACAAATTGTAAAACTATGGCAACAAAAAATTACAAATATTTTGATTGGATTTTGAAATTTTGAATTTTTTGCTTTGATAAAAATTTTTACTTTTTATATAATTTATGTAAATTTAAATGTTTTTTGCTTTTTTGGACGCAAGTTTGACATGAAAATATAAGAATAATAAGTGACACATAACGACCGCGAATTACACTAATTTAAATAATACTTTAATAATGAAAAAATTGCTGGTTCCGAGTAAACAGTGGATATTTCAAAAATGGACCGGGTAAGCCGGGCAGCGGGTAATTTTCGGGTACTTGGTGCATCACTACCTCCATCCCAGAGAATAATTTGCACTGCTAAACAATAAAATTGGTCATATGCTCAACAACGCTTTTGCCTACACAAATTGAGAATAGAGCTTGCAGAATTTTTCAATGATACAAAGCAGCTGGAAGGTACATTTGGAGATAGTAATATTTTGTTGAGTTGACATAAATAAAATTATGTTTGTTTGTTTAATTTTGTATGAAATAAATTTATGAGGTTATAAATTTCATAAACTATTCATACAAAGTAAGGCATTTGAAAAACGTTTCGGATTTGATATGAAATCAAATAGGCAGATCGTTTAGATAAACAAACTGAATAATAAATATAACTGATAATTGCGTTCACTTTGGAATACCATTATTAAGGAAGAATAAACATTTGACCATTACAAAATAGGACGAAAGCAGAAGACTTGTGGACTATATTAAACCTGAAACTTAATTAGTTAAATTAGCTGAGAATTAGGCTCGCACCCAAACATAGAGATAAAAGTGTCATTCTCTACCAAACCGATTAAAACGAGAGAGCTGGGAAAGGAATGGAACGGAAAAAGCAGAAAAGATATAAAGTAAACCTATAAAATAGATCCAAGAGAGACCCGAAGAAGTTGGAGAGACGAGACGAGGCTATTTCTCGGATATGTGACTGTAAAGTAATCGAGTTGACTCATTACAAAAAAACTTTAAAAAACAGTTTAAAAAATTTCAACCAAAACTCAAAATGAACTCAAACACGCCTATTGTCGGTATGTCCAGGACTTACCTCTGATGATTTTCACCCCAACAACAACAACTTAACAACAAATACAAAAAAGATGTATAAAACTCAAAAAATGTCACTTTAGGACAAGGATCTTTGGTTTTGTCCACAGAAAAAATTTAAAATAAAGAAACTCGAAGAGATGTCTGTGCGTCAGGATCTTGATTTTCGGCCAACAAATCTTAACCCAAAAACCATTCAAAAACATACAAAAAGTAGTGCGACGCTTATGCATAGGCTGACTTCACCACAGCTCTGGAAACATAGTGTTCTGGATATAAAGTGAGCTGTTATCCCTTATTGAGCTTTCAAAAAAACAGGTGCTCGGGGGACCCCCACCACTTTGTTCACTATGGCTTGAAAACCAATCAGTTCCTTGCCATACATATTTGGCTTTTTAACCAAAGTGTCATCAAAACTCATTTCCGAATGAATGTTGTATGCTCCCATCGAACATTCAAAAAAGTGAGACTACTACTTATCCCGATATTGTCCAAAAACTAATCAGTTTTTTTAATTTAAGTCTCCACATTTTTTCAAAATGTCATTAAAATTGATTAATGAATGAAGTCTGTATGCTCCTAACAAACTTTAAAAACAGAGAATTAATGGGACTTTCAGTTTTGCTTTTCTTTAATCTTAGAATCTGATTCTAAATATTTTTTTAATTTAGATTGTCAAAAACTATTAAATATAAGTATACTCATCTGACTTATTGTAGGACTACCGCGGAGGTTTTATTTTTACCATCTTTACGGCCTGGGCTGCTTTTTATAGTCTTAGATTTCAGCATCTCGTTATTTATTCACCTTCAAAGAACATTTTCTTCCAAAAAAAGAACTACCATTCGATCAAATAAATCAATAATTGACAGCTCGACCACCATTCAAAATCCACTCCACAAGCAGCCGTCAAGCAATGTAAATCAGCTGTTTTTATCATCAGACAAATAGTCAAATAAGAGAGCGATGCCATCTCACGGCATTTATTTATAGTAAAAAAAATGGTAGCATTAACTGGTAGCTTGTTTTAATAACTAAAAACACACTAAGGAATCTGTACAACTAACTTTTAAAAAAAAATCACATCTTTCCAGTATAAAAAAAAATGGAAAAGATTTATAAAAAAAATATTGATTACGAAACGATTGTGAGAATTATATATGGAAATAGCGCGATTACGAATTAATGATATTGCACAGCTGTTTTATGATAGTTTTAAACAGAAACCATTGCGATAGACGATTACGATCTGAATATAAGAAATTAGGGTTGAAAAGGCAAAAACAACTACGAAAGTTTCTGTTAATGTAAATTCAATGCGTGTGGGAAAGTAATGTGACTCGAAATTACGAATAATGAATACCAGCTTCACTACAGCTGTGAGATTTCAGCCCCTTCATATTTTAATAATTGAATCCATAACAAAAATACCTTAAAGATTTAAATCCTAATATCTATACAGGCCAATAGTATATTAAACCAGATAATCGAAAACGAAAAAAACAAATATTGACAGAGCGAAAGCGGCGAATCTTTCTATCATGTCCATAACTGACAAAAGTTTTACAGTGCCTATAATTCTTTAAAAGCTGCTACCAATTCTTTTTTTCGTATTATTGACGGTGATTTAATCGTTACTGACCCGGCAAAAAAAACCACATTGTCCGCGGAACGCTTTGCTGTGATCTCGACTGTTTTAAAAACTCCTAAAGAAAAACCACAAATCCAGTCTTCAGGAGTTAATATGAAAGATCTTTATTTCTAACCCAAAATTGTCAAAAAAAAATCTTAACAGGGTTAACTACCAGCAAAGTCTCCGGTCTGAACATCTTTCCTCCTATTATTCCAAAACATTTTCAAAAGAACTTGCAACTACTCTTACCAACATTTTCTACAAATCCTATAAATCTGATATTTCTCTTTCGTGCAGGAAGTTAGCCAATGTCCAACCCATCCCCAAAACGAATCAAAATATGATATTTCAAATGATAGACCGCAATAGCCTTGCTCTCAGTTCTATCTAAAATATATGAGCATTATATTGATACACACCAATAATGCCAGATCGCGTAAATTTTTTCCCGTTTGTAGACTTTTCATTTCATTTAAAACAGAAAAGCGAGCTTGGCAAGTGCGGGATGTTTCACAATTAATTGTAGAAGCGTTTTAAATTTTAAACTTATTCAAGATGATCGTAACATCTATTTGTTTACTATGCTTCCAGAAAGATGTTGATTACTCAAAAGTTTTGTTTAAATGAATCAGCCATTCATCGGCTTTATAGTATACAGTAAAATCGATGAAATTTCAGGCTTTAGATGTTGATCTTCTGATATTTCTTAGGAAAATAGAAGCAAACGTTTCGAAAATTCCAAAAGCAAAACCATATTATCTGAGTTTCAGGAACATTTTCACACTGCGAAACGAAAAATAAAATCACCTGTAACTATAAGAATGACACGCATGTTGTAGGTGGGGCCCTAGGTCTTAAAAGGTATCTATGTGTGTTGTTGCAATTCTACACAACACTTTTTATAAAACAAAATTTGTTGGACCCCCCTTAAACTTTTCTGTGTGCACCCCTGACATACACCAATGTTCCAATTTTGTTAAGAAATTAGGCAAACTTTACATCAACGCTAGTTACTAGTATCCACCACCAAGAAACCTTTTTAAGAAGTTATAGTCCCTGGACGCACGCCAATTTTATGTAATGATTACCACACATTTGGTGTCTATCCTTGACGAGCCCGAAAACTTTTGCTCTGCTATTTTCCTTGATTCGGTCGATTTTTTGTTCGGAAAGCTCCATAAAATGCAAATTTCCCTCGATCTTGTATATTTGCTACCACAATTTTTTTTAAAAACGCCTAAGTTAACATCTTAACGGTTCCAACACCTCGTTAACATCTAGTTAATTCAATAAAACCAAACCCTCCTGCTCCTTGAGTTCATTCTTTTTATGGGTTAAACACTAAAAAAATGTCAGTAAAATTCTAATTTGGGTGAGGGTGCAATAAAGAGATATTTTTTAATTTCTGACAGGTAGTAGCTCACATAGCAGTAGTACCTGCTACCCAGTCCAAATTTTTTAAAAACGTTTGGTTTTTAAAGTTTGAAGAGGTTTCAGTATAAACCTATTTTTAAAGGGAAAATGCTGACTCATGACACCTTCCTACGATAATTTGATTTAAGATTTCATGACGCACTTTTATGCTTCACACAAAATTGTGAAACATCGGCGTTCTTCATATATTAAAATTATTTGCTCCCAAAAGAGATTTTTTTTATTTTTCCAAAAAGAACGAGAACATCTTTGCAAAAATTGTCAGATTTTATTGCATTGCTTTAAAATTTATATCGTCAGATATATATGAATTTTATACATATGAAAAAACAAAAAATACTACGGATATAACAGAATTTTTTTTTCATTTTCTTTCGTTCCAATTTGTACGCGAAAAGAAAAATGTTTCGTTTGTTTTGATTTAAGATTTTTATATTTTCCACATAATTTTTAATATTCTCATTTTTTTTCATTCGATTTCAGTTTTGTGTATTTTTATTTTAAGTTGTCTCTTGGAAGAAGGAAATGAAATATGAAAATGTTTGTATTGTTTGACACAATTTGTTGTGTGAGAAATTGATTTTTTTGTGTTGGATTAGGTGTTTTCGGTTGATGCATTTTTTGTGGTGGTGTGTTAAACGGTTAAGGGATTTAAATTGAGCGATGTTACTTTTGTTGCGATTGATAAAATTTGCAGAAATTTTCAGAATAATTTTTCAATGCACATCCTTCAAAACTTATATAATCATATTCATCATCTATTTCCAAACTTTTAAAACTTTAAAATTTATCAAATTTATTTTGAAATTTTAATTCAAAAAGCTTTAACGTCAATATCAATAAAAAACTAAGAACTTTTGAAAAAAAAAAAACTCAATTCGAAATCAAACTATTCAATTTATAATCCAATTTCAAAACCAAATCAATTTTGATCATTAATTAATTCTCCTAAAAACTTATTAGAAATCTCTTCCATCAACTCAATTTAAAAGGAGCAAAAAAATACAGAAAATTTAAAAATCCTTAAAAGTTGTCAATTCAAAACATACCAACCATCTCCATCATTCATTCAATAACAGAATTTCAAAAAAAAAAAATTAAAAGAAAATTGAAAATTGCATTTTCTATTCTCATTTTATTTTATTTCTTCATCATCCCTTAGCAAAAAAAAAAAAAAATAAATAAATAAAAAAAATTTAATACGAAAAATGAAAATAAACTCACTTGTTAGATAGATAGACAAACAGACAGACAATTTTATTTTATTTTCTTCTTTCGTTTCAATTGTCAAACAGGAGAGAAAAATGTCCACCAAGTTTTTTGTTTTTTTTTCTTTTCTTTTTATTGAATTTTTTTTTTATTTAAAACAAAAAGATAATAGAACAAGAAAAAATTTATTAGATGAGATGAGACTTAATTAAATTTCAGTTTTTTATTATTTTCTTATTCTTTTGTCTATTGATTAAAGCTTTTGTTTGTTTTTTTTTTTCATTTGTTGTTTCTCAACATGGCGTTGCCTTGCTTTAGAATAATTTAAAACAAAATTGTTGAGGTTCTCCACTGCAGTGGTTCCAGCTTTCACCCAGAGTATCTGATTGTTATAAAAAATGTGAAAAAAGCAACAAGCTGAATCGAATTGCTAGAATTTGGTGCAATTCAAGAAATACTATTCTCTAGAATACGCAAATCTGACTCTGCCTTTGTTTGGACTGCCGAAATATCAATACCGTAACCAAAATAATGTGCCACAGTAAAGCGAAAATGTTTGAGAATTTTTGTAAAAGGGTGCTTTATAGGGTGGATCATTTATTTACAGTCTCATATGCCCAAAAAGAG